>JANXJC010000063.1:17847486-17970276 GCA_027564655.1 Leptodon cayanensis | reverse complement strand
ACCACCTCCCTGGGCAGCCTATTCCAATGGCTGACAACCCTTTCAGTGAAGAAATTTTTCCTAATATCTAACCTAAAGTCCCTAAAAGAGTCTCATCCACTTCTGCAGGCTGAGAGTCAGCGTCTGGAGACCCCCTGGATATTGCTGCTCCCGGGACACACCACTGGCAGAAGCCCTGGGAAGGACGGACCAGGCTCGGGAAGGACCCCGGCGCTGCAGATGTCCCTCGCTGTCTCGCCTATGGGACCACGGCAGGGTAGCACAGCAGGACAGCAGAGACACGCGGGACCCCGCAGCCAGCACGTGCTTCCCACAGCAGAGCTAATTGCAATTAATTCCCCAAGTCAAACACACCGTAGCTCCAAAAGTGCCTCCATACAGCACCGCTGCACCCACCTGGGGCTTCTGCCGCTACGGGCCAGCTGGGGACAGGGAGGTGATGCTGCAGCTTTGCTGCAAAATTAAGTGGGGTGGGAAGACACAGGCACGTGTGTGTCAGGGGGAGCCTGTTTTGTCACCGCTGCGCAGCACAGTGAACCGAAGTTTGCAGACCTGGGAGATGTTTCGGATGATCTTTCAAGTGGGCAGCGTTGTACTGCAGGTAGGAGACAAGGAACGATCTGGAGAATCTAACTGAGTGGGGAGCATCACCCTGGGGAGAAGGGAAAGGGATCTCACAAACTCATCACAACTCAGGCTTCATGTGGCAATTCGTCAACCCCACGGCCTTGTCTCACCCCAAATCTGTCTACACTTCTCATTTCTTCAGAAGCCGCAGCCATGCCTGTCTCTCCTCTGGCAGCACAGCCATTTAACTCAGCACGTTTTGAACAGTACTTGCTGCATCTCTCCAACGCGCCCCATCTCCCTGCTCTGGGACATCGCAGTGCAGCAGTTTTAAACAAGCAAGGATGGAATTAACCCAATGCATCACTGTGCCCTGTAGCTCCAGCTACTTTGTGTGCATGTGTGTGTATTAAAAGAAAATAAACAGAACTAAATTGGAAATCCTGGAAACAGATTATTTATTTAGTTGCACTGCAAGCAAAGTCAGAGGCATCTACTGCCTTAAAGCCTCTACAAACTGAAGCAACTGTTTAAGAAGAACAAATTTGGGATGTTTAAGTAACTTCTAACAGAAATAAACAGTGTGGGTCCAAAGCAGAGTGAAAATATTGAGCAATCACCAGAATCTGTCAAATCAAATGTAACAAATGAAAGGCCTTCAAGATAGTGACTGCACATTCTCAGCGTTGCTTGGGCTACGCTTCAGCCTGGCAGATTATTTACCTTTCCAGCCAAATCCATCATCTCCCTGACATTCCCAGCACACACAAACAAGGAAACCCAGCTTTGTTGCTGAGTTTTAGGGAGAGCAATAACAAACCCGGCTCGCTTCAGAGCGAGACAGGTAAGTCTGTGCTTTACCTGCTCCGGTCCAGCACTGGGAACCCCGCTGCACGTGACGCTTTCGAAACGGCTCCAGAAAACGGGAATCGAGACACAAGGACAAAATCCTCTGTTAGCCTCTGGTCGCACCTGACATAACACACATAACACAGCCTTTCCTTGTCCCCAGGACAGTAAATACCCTTTGATCAGGGCAGTTACCCCACCGGGACGGACACCTGCCAGTGCCCGGGGCCCCAGTGCCCCAGCGAGCAGGGGGAGATGTGGGATGGGACCACCGGCAAACCCTGCGGGCTCTTTGATTCCCCGGAGTTTTTCTGGGACAGGACGCAACAGACAGGGCAGAAACAGCAGGAGAAGGAGTTATTTTCTTCATCCCCCTTCGCTTGGTGCGGCCGAGCACACGCCTCTGCCCCGGCGCCGAGAGCAGAGGTATGGCACTAACGCTACCTCCCTGTTCAAACTGCGGGACACCAACTAAATGCGGATTAACCCCTGCTACTAGTTAGCAGAAGCCTAGTAATAACTTTATTTGCTTGGTTTCCAAGCAGGGAAGATGAGGACAAGGGGGTCAGCTGTCTGCAGCCCCAGGGGACCTGCACCTCGGATGGCCATGACAGTCCCAGGGATGTGCAGCTTCCACGGCTTGGGGGGTCCCTGGTCCCCTCCGTGCCCACCGCTGGCACCACCAGCCCCTCACACCGCCGGACTCCTTGGGACCACTGAGGAGGTACTGGGGGATGGCAGACAGGAAGGCAACAAGGGAAAGGGCTAGAGCACCCCATATTCCTAAGGGTGCAGACCACAGAAGCTCTCAAATACGAACCTTGGTGCTTAAAACAGACATAAGCCTAAAGGGCACGTGTATTTTTAATTTAATAACTAGCCTCACAGGTATAAACAAGGTGGAAAAGGCAAGGGAGGTCTTCAGCTGCTTTTCCTTACAAACAAGTCTGCAAGGCTCAAAACATCCCCCCCACCCCACACTGTTGACAAAATATTATTTATATTTATTTACATGTGCGTGCATTCGAGCTCAGTGGAAGAGCAGAGGGTTTGGGGGGAGCAGCAGACAGAACACCGTGCCCGAGAGCAGACTGTCCATCAGCCCCACGAGAGATGATGGGAGACTGTCCTGGAAAAAGCACCCGCGCCCCAAGCAGGGAGAGGAATCTCCTGGCAGGACAGACGTCTGCAGCGCGGACACGCGCACGCCGCTGAGCCTGGCCCCAAACGCACAGAGCTGGAGAAGGCCTTCACCTTAAAGAAAAATGAAAAAAAGCTCTTGGCTTGAAGGAGAGATATACCCAGGCCCCTCCAGGCATTCTGCTAATTTGGGAGGGGGTGCCCGGGTACAGCAACGACAGGCAAGCGGTCAGGAACCCTAACAGAGGTTAATATCCCAGGACTTCAGGGCCACGCTCAGTTGTTTCAAGTGGAAAAATTAGTTAAAGCAGCTTGAACAGTTCAGAAGCACTCGTGCTCTCTCCTGATGATGCAAAAAATCGAAGTTGTTAAGCAAGAGAATAATTGCGCTCCCTTGTCCTTCAGCTGTGTGTTTGACAACAAAAACGGGAAATACTTCAGTGACTAAAATAATGAGTTCCTCTTCCAAACCACAGGATAACCAAGGTGTAAGGGAGATCTATTCACAGCCAGGCAGGCACACATTCCTCTGCCTGCTCCCCAAAAGCGCCACTGAGCCCGCGGAGCACGGTCCTGCCCTGGCATCATGGACATCGAGGGTCTGACACCAAGTCCTGGTGCCTCCCTTGTACATGTAGTTCTTTATCTTTTGCTAAAATAATCAAGCGGTATTACTACGACACATGGAGACTGCTGCCCACCAGACTGATGGGTATATTCTTAATTTTGCCCGTCCGTCCGTCTCCACTTGTCCACCTGCTCATCATTTACTCCATCAACCCTTTGCTCCCTACCTGAACAGCACTGGGCACAACTGCACCCAAACCCCAAGCCGGGGCTCTGGGGCTCTTCTCCGCACTAGGAATCTCAAGAAATAATATCCTCCCGCCACAGATCTGAAACCCTCGCTGGCAAAGCTGTGGGACCACCTAGGGTCTGCTCCTGCCACGGAGCCAGCCACGGCGGAGGGTTTGCTGCGGCTTTTAGCAGCAGCCAGGAAAGAAACCCACACCGCAGTGCCCGAGGAGAGGAAGGAAAGAGAGGGAGAAAGGAGGAAAGGCAAGTTACGGATTTCACACCTGGAATATGTTTAGGAAATGTAGTTAAACCAACTCTTGATCCCCGTTACTAAACTGATACAGTAGTTTGAAAAGCTTGCCTCTCTTGCCCCACGCTCTCCTCTCGCAGCAATTTTTCAAGGCAAAGCAGCGACGAAGAGCGTGGTCTGGGAGTGCTAAAGCAGCCGGGATGGATCCTGCCCAGGCACTGGCGAAGAGGCAGCTCTGATAAGGCCATCTCAGCCCTTCACTCCCGTCCACTCGGGAAAAGCCCCGGAGATCTCACTGGGAAAGTGGGGACAAAGCTGCAGCGCAGGGAAAACCACATAGCAAGGAAACAGAGCAGATGGCGAAAAATAAAAAGAGAACAAGGAAAGAGAAATAACACATACCTGTAAGTTCAGAACTGCTGCAAAGAAAGCCAACAGAGGAGGGAAAAAGTTAAGTGTGGGGCTGTGAATTATTAATTACATTGAAAACAGAGGGATTTATAAATAAAAAGAATATGGGGAAATACACGTTTTACTAGTTGGAAGTTTTTTTTTCTTAGCTTTACATGGATATAGCTTATAAATGCGAGGAAAACATCGTGGCAGAACAAGGCAATAAAGCAAGATGAGGGTGCAAGAGTTAAAGCATCAGAGAGCAGCAACTGAGCTCCGGGTGCCAGGCACAGAGACACAGGCAAGACGGGGAAACGGGTGCCTGGTGACCAGAGGAGAAAGGATCCTCTTTTCCTTCCAACATCCCTAAAAATAGAAACCAAACTGCAAGTGAAGGGCTGCAGAAAGTCATTCTCCCACAACTCTGGCGAATTTAGTAGCATCGTTGCTAGTTTATACTGATGGAAGAAGAGGAACAGCTGGGAGAAATGGGAGCAAAAGCATATGCTCAGTAGGAATAAAAGCACACAGGGATGAGGGTGCAATCCAAGTAGCTCACGGATTATCTACAAATCAATGCAACGGATATTCCTGTCCCTTCTGCAGACCTACGCGTGGTCTCAGCTCCGGCTTCTGGGCGAGGACACCAGGAACAGGTCTGGGCTTCACGGGAGGAGCAGCCCACACACCCAGCATGTCAATACAGGGTTCTGGAAAGCAGAATCCACTAAAAAAAAAAAAAAGTAAAAAAAAAAGCAAAACCCTCTACCTTCCCTGTAAACTTTACAGACGGAAACAGGAACTGGAAGTTGACCGATTCGTGTTAGATTCTGGGGTTTTAAATCCTCTGGGACATAAACCCAGCCCCACCTCTCTCTCTTTAAAGCCACATGTAATCTTTAAGCAGGTAAGAAAATAAAAGCTCAATTAGAGCTACTGTAACTCCGCAATTGTTTAGACATAATTGTCTAAATAAAATAAAGGGCTGAATTAGCAGTATCGTCAAAATGAAAGGCATATTTGAGTAAGCATGCTGCTGCTTCAGTCAAAAGCAATTAGTGTTTCACTTGATAAGAGCAATCTCGGCTGGATGCAGATGTTTTTAATAAGGCAAATATTTTTCCTACTTATAATAATTAAAACCACTTTTTTTTTCTTTTTAAGAAATTCTGCAAAGACTGGTGCTGAGAATAATCAATATCTCACATTCACTCCCGAGAACCGCATCATTCTTGATAAGGGGATTTTAGACAGTAAATGAACTGTCCTCATACCCACTCCTATCCACGCTGAGAACTCAAAAGACATATTTTTGCGTCCCACTTTAGTGAAATAAATAAACTGGGCACTGCAGGACCACACACCACAGAGCCACGTCCCATTCTGTGTCCCTAACCTCTTTAAATAGCAGTGGATATGGGAGTCTGTGCATCCTAGTTTTGTTCAATAAGATTCGGAATTCTGTTTTTTTAACCTAGTACATGTCAAGGACCAAAGGCAGCTCTTAGGTAAAATAAAACTAATAATAAAATGAAAGCGTATTCCAGCTCAGCTGTCCCCTCCATGTGGACTGCCCACAGCTAGGATCGAGCTCTTTAGAGTAGACCTACACAGTAACAACATAAAACCAAAATAAAGAACCACCGAGACAGGAACCCTCTTAAATATCAACAAGCCCCGTACTGATACTATCTGCTTAAGTGAGAGAAGGAAGTTGCAGATCACAAATCACACAGATGTATGGTGAAAATTAAACACGTTTTCTTGAATCCAGGAACTGGAGCTGTGAAACTGCTCAATGTCAGATAAAACAGAAGAGTCCAATTAAGTAATTTCTCACCCATTAATAGATTCAGCCATCAAAAAGTTACAGGAGACAGATTACACTGGGCTCCTTATTGAAGTCTGAGAGCCAAAAGCATGATTTCCTGGTTCTACATGTTAATGAAAAATGAGTGGAATTTATGGGTACTTTTGAATTTAATTAAAGCACGGTCTCGGGGCTCTTAATTTTGTTCTTCGCACAGTGGGCTGGTGCAACACGGGAAACAGGGGCCGGCTCCAAAGCCCGCTGCCCTTCCACCAGACCAGGCTCTGCTCTTTGGAGCTTCGTGTTCGGTCTCAGAGCCAGGAGGTAACCACCTGGAAGGGAGACCAGCCAGCCACTGCTCACCCCACAACCTCCACGAGCCAGAAACAACCTCCTCGCATTCGTTCAAAACTGGAAAAAAAAACAGATTTCAAGTTCAAGACATACAGGGGAAAGCAAAGGTATGGACACCATGCGTTTCACTGCCTGCAGCATCCTCTCCCCAGCCCTCGGCGCAGGGACCTGGGAAGGCCCCCGGCCCCGTCGAGCTCAGCTTCACCCCACCGTCAGGGGTACGTGCCCCTGCGTGAGATCTCTCCTGTCCCCACTCTTTCTTTTTTGCTAAGCTTAATGAAACTTCAGCATCAAAACTTGAGCGGTGCAGGCGTCAAAATTAAAGCGTCCATCTGTCGTCCCCACGCTAATATTGTTTGCAGCCCAGCTCTTGGAATTTAACATCTGCCGTAATGAAGGAAACTGCTGGGAAAGCGTTCAAGAATTCCCTAAACAGCGTGTTAATGAATCCCTCTCTACAGAAGCGCGTTAGAAAGGGTCACTCCGCAAACCAGGAACCAGGCATTAAACAACGTCACTATTGGGCATAAACAGAATCAAGCGGCATTTACTTTTTGTTTGGCCTCCCACGTTTCACGTCTGCCCGCGCTGACGCCGCCTGTGGGGTTTTGTGACTTGGAGCAACCGCACACAGAAACGCTGACCGAGGACGTCCGGGGCCCTGGCACCCACCGGCCACCGTGTCAACCCCTGCAGAACCCCCCCGTGAAGCAGCCCTTCCCCCTGCCCTGCAGACCAGAGGCACGACCGCAGCCTTTATAGACACATGTGTCAAGCAAAACTTCCAGAAAGCAGCAGATAAAAGTCACAGCTGACTCTCAGTGGTGCAAGGGAAAAGGTAAATCACTGTAAAAATCCATCCTTTTTGTGGCATTGATTAGGACAGCTGGCAATGCCGCAGTGCGTGAGTATATAAAGAATGTAAAAGAGCGCATTTCCCAATATAGTCATATGTTTACTAAAAAGGAATAATTTGCTTCAATTCATAAATTGCGAAGATATATTTTATGACGGTCTTTATATAGGGGATGAGGCCTGTGACCAAATATTGTACGGATGTCACAAAGGGATGAGTGACCTCCCTGCTTTTCAAAACTACAGACGCAACTGAACTTTATTACTTGAAGTTTGCAGAAATAAGGAAATACGTCTGTCCCTGGGACGTTACAACCAATAGCTGCTACGGCCCTAACATTTTACTTGTCCTGCAGACACTGAATAGACCTTCAAAACACATGGCTCATAATTTTTAATAGCGACAGTCTCTCTTGCTTCTGATAATATGTACAAATCTGAACTCCCATTCTACCACCAGCACAGGAACACTGCAGTGTTTCCCAGGGCACACACTTCTCAGATGCTGTTTACATTTGATTTTATCAGTCCTATGTAATAAAAAAATCACCTGGCACATGGTTGAATAGGTGCAGCTGAGCAGCCCAAGCAGCATAACCTCAGTACACACGCAGTGGCCCCGAAAAAAAGAAAAGAAAAGCAGCTACTCTCTGAAGTCAAATGGCAAAATGCCCGTTTTGTGTCGAATGCCAAGGCAAAATACTTGCTGATTCCTCCAGCGGTTTATTATTAGTGATGAAGTCCCCTGAGGCCTCTCCAAAGTCGTTTTTCTGCTACCAGGCTCAGTCCAGCAGAAAACAATAGAGATTTTGCAGCTCAGATGACATGCTAAGATGAATAACAGGAAGGTGAATAAGAACGGTGCTCACAACAGGCTCTGAAAAACAATTCCAATTATACAATCCTCTCTTCGAAAAAGCCGTATTTTTGCCTAATGTGAAGCGACTGCGGAAAACTCTTGTGACCGTGAACAAACACAACTGCTGACCAGGCTGCAGGCAGGCTGGAAGCCCGGAGCTGCCTGGCAATAATCTGCTGGGCTGGCCGCCCGCTCTGCTTGCTTTCGCCTTTGCTAGGAAGGAAAGGTCACCACCCCCCCAACACGTACAGAGGGCTTTGACGTACAGCTACCTGTGCTTACTGGTCCGGTTTCCCCTCTCTGCAAGGTACCTCTGTGCTGTCACGAGTTCGTATTGCAACAGAGGTGGGTCGCTTGGAACAAGCTGAGGTTGGTGCAGGGAGCAAACTGAAGAACACTGCATTCAGACCGGTGACTTTCAGCTAAAAATATTTCATTTAGAAGACGGTAAACGAACCATGCAAGATCGTTTCCGAGGAACGGACCTTCAGAGAGTCCAACCTGGAGCTCCCTGCTGCCGAGTGTCTCCCACTCCTGTTCCCCAGCCACCCATCTCACCTCTTGCACGTCAGGGAGAACAGGGCTCCCAAAGCCAATTCCCCACCGCAGGAGGACCTCGGGTTTCGGGAACGGACCTCGGGAGCACTGCGGCTGTGGAGCAACCTGGTGTGTTGGTAGCATCAGATAAAACGGGGCAGCTGAAACACCGTCTCCGATCAAGGACGCTCCTTGGATGCCATGACAGCCTACCGTGAGCGATGCTCTCCTAACTTGTATTCCAAACCCTTGCTCAACATCCTCCAAGGAAAATTTGATGAGAGACTACTGCCACGCCTCATTACCAAACATTAACATCTCTGCTGGGGATAGAACAAGCACGAGCCCAAAATTACCAGCAGTATCTCCAGACACCAAACTTTTCACTTCAGAAGGAGAAAATACAAAGGTAGCCAGACAGGCATCAAAAAGCATTTCAGGCCATTTAGTAGCCCAAAATCTTTCATTGAGAAGTGCGTCTATCTTGTTTGCTTTTGGAAAAAGGGCCGTGCCATGCTGAAGAAACCATCAACGTGGGTTGCTTGAATGTTACAAAGCTTTCATTTGAGGTCTGGCTTTTATTTAAACTGAAAAGCTCAGGGGATTCTCCAGGACCACAGAAAATTATTTTGAGAAAGCACACTGAAGTCATGCTGCTGAAAAAGCAGGGAACCGTACTTCGGGCCAGAGCCCAGACTTTCAAACAGAGCGCGCAGACAAGAGCCGAACTGTAATCCAGCAGCGCTTTGTCGGTGTTGGCCAGCGACTTCACCTGGACTCTCTAGGTGTTTGCTCCAGTTTAATGGGTAACTTCATGGCACTGACATCGTTCGCTCTTTTAACAGGGCTCTTTCCAAAGCAATTACTCATTTATAAGGGCTATAACATTTTATGCCGTATGTTTTGGTGTGGTACCCAGCAGAGCCTGCTCCTGGCAGGGTGCCTGCTCGCGTTGGGCAGGAAGGCTCGGAAGATGGGGTCCGAGGGAGCTCCGGCGAGGGTCTGCCGACATCCCCGCAGATCTTCTCTGTGCGGAGCTCCAGGGTAACTCCCATCGCTGCCTAACTTTTAGTTCTCCCACGGCACATTTTCAAAATGGGATAAGACTTACTTTTTTTTTTTTTTTTACTGCGGGCTATCGCATGCCTATTCATACAATTAGGTCCTTAATGATTTCTTTCAGATCAGAGGCATGGGTATGCACCACTCAACGACAGACTGCGCTGAAACTTATGGAGGAAAAAAGGCAAGTATGGCAAAAACCCAAGTATGAAGCATTTCACCTGAAATAAGAATACAAATGGAAGCAATCTATACCTGACGACATTGGGTTTCAGCCATATCTATTAATACTAATGGGAACCGCACAATCCAACATTATTAGGGGCAGATTAAGGAAGGACTCGCATAGTTCGAACACAAAAACTATCTTCCGAGATGGGTTTGATGACGTTCCAAACTGATTGACTGCTCTCTGCATTTGCTGTCCCACAGACATCCCAAAACGTGTGCGTTCCCACCACGGGAGCCATGTCCCACCTTCCCTGCCTGCCGCTCCTGCAGGGCTCGGCCGAGGACAGCAGTTTGAATGCGTTTCATCCCTACAGGGCAATAGGCTATGGCATATATAAACCCACCTATTTAATACATTCTGGATGGGCTTTGCCACTTGCTGGAAATCAAAGGAAAGAATATAAGGGTAAAAATATATAAATCATCCTGCAACTTGATTTAATTCTGGTTGTGACTAGGGCAGTTCGCATCAGTTTATGAATACCTCCTACTTTGGCTGATCCATCTGCACACACTGCTCCAGCTGCTAATCAGGTCAGTGCTCCCTCCTCTCTCTTCCCCTCTGCCCAAAATTGCATTTAAAACACAAATAATAATAATAAAACATAATAAAAATGTCACTAGACAAAGCAAATAAACCATAACTACAAAACTGCTTGCTGATATTCTGTACAAACTCCTATAAAATTAACTTTTACAACTTTTACTGGCAACTTCAACCTTGGTTGAAATTATTCTCTGATTAGTGTGCCCATATATCTCAGGGCAGCCAGTGACCCTCATCCAATTACGTTAAGAAACAGTTTGCACACATCCAGGCCTCACAATTAAAACCGGGATAACATACGCCCCACTCTCAGGGCAGAAATGTCTCCCCTATGATTTCTGATGTATGATTTGGAACGTGGTAAAAAAGATTTGCTCTTTTAATCCACCCACTAAAATCAATCATGCACGAACTTTAACAGTCAGGGAGGGTGTCGTGAGGGGTTTTTTGTTGTTGTTTTTTTTTTTTTTAAAGACAAAAAAAAACAAATAAAAAAAACCCCACAGCATGCACATTGCTGGCTTTAATTTCCTTGAGTAAACAGTGTGTCGCAGCCATGTTGTTGAGGGCTGGGGAAGAGGACGCATACCTGAAATTTAGTCTCATTACTGCTCTATGAAATATGTCTCCAATGTCAGCCCTGGCTCGGCTGGCTGTTGGATTTAAACATGAATTACTCCAGTTACTCTATCAAAAGTGTCAGTACACAAGCGGCTGTGGAGTTTAATTAGCCTGGCCTGCTTGCAACAACATTGCACTGAACAGTAAAATAAGATTATACTCACGCTGAGCAGATTTAGCTTAAACAGCCCCAAAAGTATTAAAAGGGTAGTAGGGTGAGGACTGATTGTAAGTTTACAACTGGAACAGATTACAGTCAGGTTCCCAGATTGCACTGGTAGGTTGGCTGCGGGGGAACGGGTTTTCACTGGATTTACCCCTCTTCAAGGTTACCTCCATTAACACAGCAGTGGCTGGAGGAGCTCCTGGCGCAGCAGAGCATGTTTCTGATGAAAGCACATACCCGTCGGAAAAAAGGGGGGCCGCTCCTAGAGGATGCTCAGCTATCGGGAATGCTCTGCTATCGGGAATGCTCTGCACAGAGCTTGGCTCAATACCTCCCCTTACGAGGAACGGAGACAACCTGTGCCTGCTGAACAACATCCCCGTATTTATTATATTGGTCTAATTCTTGTCTTTGAGCGATCAGTGACAGCTTGGTGGAACAGCTGGTGGATTAGCTTCCCCGACACACTTCCCATCCTGATTTATTTCGGGGCTGATGGACACATTCCTCATCTGCCAGCAGCTCTGCTCCTCAGCTGCGGATCCCCAAGCAAAAGGGGGTGTTGAGCAGGGGAAAGCTCGTGCGTGCACTGCGAGGCCAGAACCCTGTCCTGTACGATCAGGAAGCACCAATTAAACGTAAAATCTGGAAGGGGCTTGAATCTGTTGATTAATTATTTTAAATTGTAATTTAAAAATATAAATTGTATAAAATACCATTATATAAAATACAATTGTATTTTCAAGGTTAACAGCTACTGTCTAGATTTGGATTTGCTATGCAGGAGTCACTGGAAAAAAACTGAAGAGACTGAATAGAAAAAAGGCAGAAACCCCCAACACCAGAGAAATCCAGACTTGCTCCTGCCAGTACTCTCGAAAGCCAGAGCTCGGTCAACAAATGAAGAGCAAAACAGTGTCGAACATCGCAAAAAAAAGGACGGAACTGGCTACAAAAAGCAAATCTAAAGAGAAACCAGTAAGTCCCAAATTAAGAGGCACAGCAGAGGAGCACAAGCAGCACATCACTTAAAACCTGACAGTCACAGTGGTCAAACCAACGGAGAGGCGTGAGAGGAGCAGCGTCGGACCCTGGAAAAGGATCAGCTGCATCTACCAGCCCGCGGAGGTCTGGAAATCCACGGCATCAGCTCCGATGTTAAAAATCAAACACCGGGGTAACGCTACTACTACTGTGGGTTTTAGAGGCATTAAGGGAAACGTGAGGGAGCCAAAGAGGAAGCGACGCTGAAAAGAGATGTTAGGAAATCCTCCCATCCAAAGAATTTGAAAGGACAGGCAGGGAAAGGGGAAGAGAAGTGTGAAAATAAGAGAGGGAGGAAAAGGCCCCGTGATGCCCTCGGGTATTTCATGTGTGGATCCTGCCCGGGCAGCCTTCGGCAGTGATGCACAAAGGGGTCCTTCTTCAGAGGAGAGAGAAAGCCATGCAGAACATTCACCATAGCTAATTAATTTAGGACCCTCAATTACAAGTAGGATCTTGTGACACTGCTTTATTTGTAGCCTTTTTTTTTTTTTTTAATAAACAAAAAGCAGATAAGAAGCGTGACACCTTTAATGGCTTTACAATGGCTTTCCTGCCAGCGCCGCATGCCTCGGGGACCTGCCAGAGAGCGTCCCATGCGGAAAGCCTTGTCCCTGCCTTTGAGAGTCCCCGTATCCACCGCTCACCCCTAATCGAATCATCACTGTACCAGCTCACTACCCAAGAACACTCTCTAGAAAAGCATGAGAAATGGAATTACTTCAAATATCAGAAGGCAGACAATCTCCCATTTCATTTTAAAACAGGACTTCGCATTCAGGCAGGAGATGCCCAGCGTTACTGGACAAAAACCAGAGGAATAAACAATGCTGTGTTTTTTTTAAAACTGTAAAGGGAAAACGCTGTTGTTTATATGCCACAATACGGACAGATTTACACGCTAACAGCCACATTAAAATAATACAGCTCTGGCACAAACTCACAAAAAGCGACGCAGTTCAGAGTTGCCTGCAAATGTGTCGATAGGGAGCTGGGGACCTTCACATGAGAGCCAAACTCACCGAGGGCAAATGCTACGAAATCTTGATAACCTTTGGGGTGAAGCCCTTTGGGGCAAACCCAAACTGCTCCCCCCTCTTCCCCTTGCAAATCAGAAGAAAGCCTGCCGTTCTCGCAGACACCCGCGCCCATAAAAGCAGCCCCTCCACATGTGCAGTTAACCACATGTCTACGGGGAATAATGTGATCATTCTTCCACCCACCTCAACCCTCCTACGAGATAGCCCAGGGCACTATCCTTCCACAGAAACTGCACAATTTTAGTTTACAGGAACAAAGGACATTCTTTGAGCAAGCAGACTGGAAATAAGCATTTAAAGCCAAGAGTTCTACCCCACAGCGTTAATATCAAGGGGGTGACTCCATGGAGCAGCATACCTTAAAGACCACGGTCAACCATATTCGCTAATGCAGAGCACGTTCATGGTTTGACAGTCGTGACACCACAGCCTGTCTCTAACAAATTAACTTTTGCAGTTTGGGAGCTACAGCGGGCACCCCCGGGGAAGGCGAACCCATCGTCTGTCCCCAGCTCCGCGCTGTGATCCCAAAGGCAAGGGAAGAGGGGGCTGTTTGCCTTCGCCTAACTGCGCTTGAGTCCCTGCGGAGATGCTCCCCTTCTCAAACACAGAGGACAGCAATACAAGCTAATTTTGCAGCATGCACGTAAACCTGTTTGAGAAGATTTCCACTTCACACCTCGCACTCAGTCCAGAAACCCATGCCAAGCAGAAGACAAACATGAAGCCTCCAAAGAAACTTAGAACAAAAGTACCTAGCTTTCCACAAGCCCTTGGTTTAGCACAACAAAAGAAGCCAACGGAGGCCTTACTCTCCCCAAAACGAAGGGTTTAGGATGCTCCAGTACTATAGGGAAGCACTAGAAGGCACTCCTAGAGACAGCCTAAGCCAGCGGCTCTGCAACATATGAAGCAGCCCCATCTCTGGACCCAGGCCATGGTCTGATCCAGGAGGTAGCTCCTGGGTGCATCCGCTGAATGCTTCAACAGTTTTAGCTTCCTTCCCAGTTTTATCTCCTGGGATGCAGATCTCCTGCATGCAGCAAACAGCGCCAAAAGCCGCGAGAGCTGTGCCATCAGGAGCTGAAGCTCCAAAGCCTGGTTTCCTGCAGATCTGCCTCTGCGTGTCCTCCTCTTCCACCACATCCCATTTCAATATTCTTGACCCACCACATTTCCCATGACACCAATGCCATGGTGCTTCAGGGTTCCCCAGGCTTTAGCCATGCCCACAACACCCTCTAAACCCTCTTCCCCTTCCACCTGTGTGCCAGGTTTTCCTTCTCCAGCAACACCGATCACATTTTGTTTCAATCACACATTAAATGATCCTGCGCTAGCGGATGCCTTTATGCACAAACGTCCATAAAACTCCTATCTGGAACTGTCAAAACACTCGCACATGGAAGTATTTATTACACTGGAGCCGCATAGACACTAACGAAATTCCTATGATTAGTAAAGTTGGAGGACTACATCCCCACTGCAGAGCAGATTAGATGCTCATCTAATAACCGCAAAACTAAGTGCTGCATCAGTGGCTCTAAATGACTTTCTTTCAATAAAGATAAGTCTTGGGTCCTTATTGAATAAACAGATACCTCTGCAGGCCTAACCCAGCATTTTGAAAGATTAGTGGCTCATGACGTCTTGGTCGAGTTTGGCTTTCTGACCAAAGGCTGCTTTAAATGAAAAATTAAAAAGGAGGAATCTTTCCTGCCATGCAACTAAACGTAAAGCACATTCTTGAGCAAATTTCAAAAGTTTTAACCATCCACTAAACTTGGGCAGCTTGGGTACAGAGTAACTTAAATTTGGCAAAACATAAGCTGTGCTTGGAACCCCAAATCCATGCCTGTACAGCCAAAGGAATGCTGGGCCTCGGAGAGATGGTTCATTCTTCAGAAGAAGATAAAGTATTAAATTTCTGCTAAATCTCAAGCAATAAAATTAAATTCAAACTTTGAGGGAAGGGAATGAAAAGGCTGATGCATAATTGTTTCGTAAAATTTGCGTTTAATTTACTTGAGAGAGGCCATTTTATATTTTATCAAAAACAGCTGGTGTCATAGACATACATTCATGGTCCCGTAACATGGATACAATTTATCCCATGAAATCTGTAAACGAAACAAGACAAAGCTCTCAATATCTTTTATAATAAATTCTTTCAACAGGTAGAACCAAATCCTGAAGCAAGCTTTCCTAATGGACTAAATAAAAAACCAGTAATCCGGAGTCGGTCTCTCTCAGAACCCACAAAACCATTAATAATGTACAATACTAAACAGCGAGTTAATTACTACCCACTGACGTCTGACTGAGTCTCCGTGGACACACTGATGGCCAGCACACTGCACACTCAGGACCACGGTGAACAGATGCACGCTACAAGGAACTCTTCCCAAGCTGCTTTTATGAGAGCGTGTTTTCGCTAAAAATCAAATATTCCCATGGCACCTGGCTGTCACCTTTCTGGCATGTACTCATACAGCACACATCAGACACATATGATCTCTTGGTTCCACAATGAGACCCATCTCCTCTTTTTCATGGTGCTTACTCTTTCCTAAGCCGTTTTACAAACTGCAGAACAGAAGCGCAAGGTCTGGCATTACCTCGGGCAGGCTGGGCTCGAATCTACCGGCTGGCAAAGCGGCAATCATCTTCAAGAAACAAGGGCTTAGAAAGGGGCAACTAGATACAGGGACAACTCCTCTGGGAGCCATGGGTGAAGGAAGGCTGCTGAAGTTCCCCCGAAGAACAAGTGTGTCAAGTCCGATGCTCTACTGAAATCCAAAGCTGGTAATTATTTTCAAGCTCTGTGTACCCATCTGGCTTCAGACAGACATAGAGTCTTGCTCTCCTTGCCTCCCCAGCTGACTACACTGGCTACCATACCCGGGATGGCTTCTGGTCTTTGGTCATCGTGTTGACGACCTTCCAGAATGACTCCCTGGATCTGGGTCTCCAAGTCTGGGCAGAGCATCCTCAAAACCCATGAAAATCCATGTTTGCACTGGGCAAATCAGGTACAGAGTAAGGGCATAGGCCTGGGATTGTCTAAGAGGAGCAGGAGGAGATCTAAGAAGTCAACACTCATTGCACGGTATCAGGTGCCGAAACCTCAACATTTTCAGCAACGCATGCCCAGGTCTGCTCTAGCTACTCTCTGGGATCAAAGGCAGTGGTTATGTTAACAGCAGGAGAAACAAACTTCAAGTCACCATTTCAACCACTACTGCAGGGTAAAAATCACTGTCTAGCTTTTTTGTGGCCTTCAATCCTATACTCCAGCAGCAGTGTCTGATGGCAGAGGAGAAATTATACAAATTTACAGCTGCTTTACCTCTAAATACAACTTCTGGAAGAAAAGACTGGGGGAGTAACTGGGCCATTCATCCCAGAGGGACCCTAAACCCAGCTCTGGTGCACACAAATGCAATACCCATAAAACCAGCATGTTGTGGAGCCTCCTTAAACCAAACATGAAAACACCTATTAAGGGTCCATGGGGGTTCATTTTTCCCAGTGTGAAAAGTCCTGCAAGAGAGGTCAGAGCTTGCTACTGTGCAGAGGTTCGCATGCACCAGAGGCACACGAACACCAGGCCACGGAGCGCATCTCCAGCGGGCTCTAAAAAGGAGGTGGGCTAAAAGTCTGCATGAAAAGACCTCACAGTTATGGCTATATAGTGCTTTTATTTCATGCATTTCTGGGCATGTCAAAGCACACCCTATGCAGGGCTCCCCTGCCACCGAGACGCAAGGCTAGGCTCTATCAGCCTGCAGCCACTGGAGAGGATGTGACCAAAAAAGCAGCAAAAGGTGCAATACGCTGGGGACCACCTAGGACAACTTAGGGGAAGGCAAAACCTCATGTTCCCCAGGAAGATTTGGTTAAATAACTGATGCTAACAAAAAAATTAAGTGATTTCACCCAGTTTCGGCCATCGCCTTTAGCCACGGCATTGGACCGGCACCCCAGCAGCACTAAAAAACCCCAAATCTGGTACAAAGCAGCAAGTTAAGCTCAGCACCAAGAGACTCCATGGAGCTGGAGGAGTCCGTCCAGCCTCCGGAGGAGGGCACAGCTCTCTGCAGGCATCAACACAGCCTAAGGGCAGCAACGACCCGCCTGACCCCGCTGCCCCCTCTCAGCAAGCGAGGACCACAGGATCCAGCTTCCCCAAACCACAAAGGGCTGCTACAGGGTCCCTATAGCAAACAACAATGCAGCCAACACCCCCAGCTTTAATAATTTAATTTATTTCTACATTTCCAGTATTTAAGGGGTTGTTTGCGTCCTCTTTTATTGCTATGCTCTCATTGCTCGTCAACCCCCTAAATGTGATACACAGCCCCAAAATCCTGTCTCGCATCCTCACCGTCTGCAGCATCACCTCCCAACTTATAACCATGCTCGCTGTAACAGACAGCCCTTTGTTCTTCCGTGGAGGAGAGCATGTAACCTACCCTAACCTAAAGGGAACTATTTCTTTAGTGTACAGTGTAAATTGAACTAAAGTGCCAGAGAAACAGTAAGAAATTCCTGAGTGCTCTCCTAAAAACCCCCAGCCAAAACGGCTCCCGTATAGGTGACATATAAGATTTCGTAGAAGAGGAAACATTAGAAATCTAGGAGAAGTCAGTAACATCTTAACTAGCAAATTAAACCCATACCACGCTTGATGTGGAGGCAACCCTGCTAAAAGCCCGTATTATTGCCCAAAGAAAGTACTCTCAGAGGGAGATAGGCTGAAAGGTCTCAAGCCTGGCATGAGCTCCTCTGAGATTTGCTGGAGGCAAATCATTTAAAATGAAACCTGGACTCATCCTTGTCAGACAAAACAGGAGACGGTGCCGAGCAAGGAGTAGAGCCTGTGGGTAAATACCTGCTCCTGTGCTTCAGCTTCTCCCTCGTGCCCTTCAAGCCTTGCAGGGTCCCACTCCTGCCTCCTGACCCGCCGCGCTGGGTTACTCTTCAGTTATTCTAGCTAGGAAGAAGAGTAAGACCCAATAATTCATACGGGGTACAGATATGAAGACACTAAACAGGAAAAAGCCACGGTTAAAATCCTCAAAAGCACTCAAGTTGCTAAACTTGAGTGCCACCTTCAGAAGATCTTCTATTTCAGAAGTAAAAAAAAAGCAACAAAAAACCTCCCCGTGCTGATCTTTTACAGTCCTTCTGACCGCAGCTTTTCCTTTTACCTACAGCTGTCCCACAAACAAGAAAACATATCAACTGCAAATCTCAGAAGTACTTTCTAGTTGAGAAAGTTTTGCATTTAAATACATAACGCAACACACATGGCTTTCACGTCTGTGCAGCATTGCACTCCGTCATCTCCAGGAACTCCCCTCCACCCTTGCCCATCAGCTTGATAAACTCATTACAGTAACGAGGAAAGTGATGGGCTTGATGTTAATCATACTGCCAAGACTTACAGGAGTAATAAAACAATAGAAAGCAAATCTCCAATATTTAAGCAGCTAACCGGCCATGTTTGTTAACTACTGCTGGCCTTTACATCCCCCCAAGGTAATCAGCTAACGCTTGTCTGCTGGTAGCACAGTTGGGTCATGTGTGTTGCTGCTGCATATTTGGCACGGATAACTGCAAAAGGGAGTTATAAAAAGCACTGTCAGATCCTGCTCGTGGTTAGGAAAATGTACGGCCAGAGCAACTTGATGAAAATTGCACACAAACATACACGGAGGAATACTAACGATCAAACATTTTGCAGAAGTGAAATGCATTAATGGAGAAAAACTGCTTTTTAAAGACATATTTCTGGTTACGTTTCTTACAAAACTTCTAAAGGAAACTCTCAATGACGACAAATTCACAGACCATGGTGAAATTCAGACTAGTGGCTTAAAGAATTAAAGGATTGCCCTTTTAAAACTTTGTGTGTGCAGGTTTCTGGGAAACAAAGGGATCAACCTGCTGGAAATGCTCAGCACCTCTTACAAGCTGCATCCCAGCAGGGTTTGGCCAAGACACGGTGAGCTCCCCAACCCCTCACAACTGCCTCCTGCCCTGCAAGGCCACCGCGTGGGGACCGCTGGCAGAAGGAAAACACATTTAGCAGAAGAGCATCCCTTTAGGAGCAAATTGGGGCACCCTGACACGGAGAGGGGTCAGCTGCCTCCCCTTGGAGGGTTTCAGGTGTTGATCCTTTCCTGGCACCCTCAGTCTCTCTTCAACAATCTCTATAGGACCTTCCCAAGCATCCTCCAGTAGAATCAAGGTTGGGACAAGAACTGCTAGAAGAAAAAGCTTCCCTAAGGACAGCACCCAAAACCAAGGTCAGCACTCCTGACCAGGGGTGCAGGAATTCGGAGAGGCACCTTCACGTGAACTTTAATCTCCGCTAGTTACAAAAGCGAGTTGCTCTCTATATAATAAAACCAAAGTTCAATTAGGAAAGTCAGGTTTGACCGGCTTTGAGAAAACTACCCTTTGATAACTACATGCTACATTATCCTTTCACTCCTTTTGGCAGAGGAAAGAGGTTACCGCAGTTTTCTTTGGCTCCTGCTCTCTCCTGTCAATCCCTTGTGCACTCAGATAGTTCAGGTTCAATGTTCAAAAGGAGGAACAGGCTGTGAAACATCTATCAGCTCTGTTCACCAACAGAGCCGGTGAGCAAGGGCAAAGGGAGACGGCACTCTGAGCTGGCAACTACTGGTTAGAGATCTCAGGATCTCACCATGCTCGTGGGGCTCTCTTTTTGTAGTTGTTGGAAATACTCTTTATGATGATTTGCAGCAACTTAAAAGTGTGGCAGCAATACCAAAAAATCATTAATGAATGACATAATGAGTCAAGAAACATTCCCAGCCCATTCTTGCTCATGATTGGTTTCAACATCTGCACCGGTGTTCCCAGTCATTTGGCTGAGAGTAGAGCAGGACAGCGTTTCACATCATCTGCCAAACTTGGTATTGAAAGGCTGCTAAAATCGCAATTAACTCCTTGAATTAAAATATTTGACTTATTTGCCTCGGGGCCAAGGATAACACATTCAAGCAGATTTCCATTGTGGGCTGCCTGCAAACTGTTAATTGCAACTATTGCCTTAAGGATTTACCAATCCTAACTCATCTCACACAGAGCGTGGGCCACCTCCTGCGTGGGATACTATTTCTGCTCCTTAGACAGATGACAGGAAATTTTATCAAACAAGATGAAGACTGTTGCAAGGCCCTTGAGCTACCAACAAACCTACACGTTCTTTGTGGCAAGCGATGCAGTTAGACAAGGGGGTATTAAAGCCAACTCTCATTTTTCATTTCAATAAATGCTCTTTAATAGTATTATTTGCAGAACAGAACTTGCTCAGCTCCCGCAGTTGCTGGTTAACGTCTCCCCATGCTCTCCTCCATGTGAGCGGGGATGGCCTCACACCCAGAATTTAAAAAAGCAGTAACAGAATCATAGAAACATAGACTGGTTTGGGTTGGAAGGGACCTTTAAAGGTCATCTAGTCCAACCCCTCTGCCCTGAGCGGGGACATCTTCAACTAGACCAGGTTGCTCAGAGCCCCGTCCAACCTGACCTGGAATGTTCCCAGGGATGGGGCATCGACCACCTCTCTGGGCAACCTGTGCCAGTGTTTCACCACCCTCGTCGTAAAAAATTGTAGAAATAGTAAAAAATTTCTTCCTTATATCTATACTCCTAAGGGGAAACGCGGGTGAAAAAGGGGTGCTGGTCCCAACTCACCAAGGCAGCCAACACCTTGGAGTGCCGAGCCCGGGGGAAGAGGGGAACCAGCAGCAAGCCTCCAGCTGTTCGCAGGTTCCTTGAGGAAGGCTAGTTCGTTGAACGTGGCTCTAAGAAGAGAAAAAAACCTTCTCCCTGCTTGTCCCCCAGAGCTTTTGCTCAGTGCCCTCGGCAGCCGACGGGAAACCCTAGCACGCAGCCCAGGCACAGCTTCGCTGACTTCAGTCACCGTCCACGGCTGCAGGGGAAAGGTGGGCATTCATTCACCTCGGGCTGGGATTATTAAACCGATGTATTGATTGCAGAGACCGACAAGCTTGTGTTACATTCAAATGGATCCAACATGACAGTTCGAAATTCAATATTGTCTCAGTCTAATTGGACAGGATCCAGTTCAATTCTGTCAAATGTCTTGATTAACGCTAAAGCAATAAAACCCCTTTTAGCCATCCAGACGGCCAGGCTGAAAGGAAAGAGGAAGAATATGATCCTTGGAAAATACAGATAAGTGAATTCATGAATATGAGTAAGATAAATGCCAATTTTAATACAAATATTTCCATAATGCTTGCAAGAGCAAAAATTCACTATCCTTACTCTTCCATGTAAATTGGTAAAGAGGTAAAAGCTTCTAGTGAGCACCTTGAGCGGTCAAAGCTTTTACCCTGGGATGTGGTAGGACAGCAGGCTTATGAAAAAGTTTTATTTCTTTGTCTCAAGTTATTTTGAGACAGACTAGAAAACTTGGTTAGAAAATTGCTTAACTAGAAATCCCATGAAGTGGAAGAAATGGGTCTGAACTGCAGATGGGAATACTCCCAGCTCTGGGAAGAGAAGCCAGTGTCCCACATCTGGCTCCACATGGGAATTTTACAGCTTAAATCAAATTAAAAAAATAGGAATGGTTATCTTGTTTTAAACTAGCAGGAAAAAGCTCCATACTGCTTTTATCTGAATTTTGTCACAGAAGTGGCTATTTTTTGTTGCAGCACAGATGGCATTGTACAAGAGATGATGGGATGATTCTATAGGTAAAAGAAAAGGGCAGGAACTTCAAATGCTTGAAAACATTGACCCTGCCACAATGTTAATAGAATAAGACAAAAAAACCAGTGGCTTTACTGATCTGTCAAGTTTTTAGGGTTGAAAGAGCTAATCCACATTGAGTTACCCTCCCAGCTTTTATGTATAATACATACCAAAAAAGATAAGCAAATTATATTACATTATATATAATTACAGAAGCTCCTAATTACATATCACAATTTCTAGGCAGTCTAGCAAATGCCGTGCTTTCCAGAACAGCAATTCCTGAAGTGAATAGTAAATCAGCTTTTGCTTGCCACTGATTTGAAACTTTAACCTATAAATTAAATTAATAAGAGACAAAGGCTTCTTTTGTGCATTTGCAAGCCTGTAGGATTTTACAAATAATAGGACTGGAAAGTGATTTATATTCCAAGATTAAAGGTCAGTTTGGCGCACACGACTTTGGAGCAAAACACCACAGCAGAGACTTACTATTAACTCATTCGTGCACCATCGTAACGCCGTATTCTTCTTTTTACAGAGTTAGAAGGGCTTGCTGTGAGCACTGCAATAGTTGCAAAACAGAAAAAAACCGCATTGGAGAAATACGTGGAATTCCTACTGATCTATGGTAGGGAGGGAAATGTGTATGGGAATTGTATCGGGCCATCAGCCCCCCGACTACTGAAGTGACATTATATGTGTGCTGCAAGTCAAATCAAGTATTTATGTTCAACACGGAAAGTTTGAAAACACAGAGAATTGCATGGAAACAGCATAAATTAAATGTAAATAGAAGTTATGCAAGTAATTCAAACTTTTACCAGTAAATGGAAGGCTTGACTACTTATGCAATTCTGCCAGTGGCTGGTCTTTCTCCTGGATAGACCAACATTTCTGTGGAAATAAAACTTCACACTGAGCTTACTTAAAACTTTTGGTACGTGCAATAATTAACACAGCGCTAACCTGAGAACTGGAATAGCTTCTTACGGTTATTCCTGTAAGAAAATCCTAGCAAGAGACCAGAGGAGGAGAGATGCACAAACACACCCACCACTGGGGATGCAGCTTCTTCAGAACTTTTTTGTGCGCCTGCTATTTTGTAGGCAACAAATGCAATATTTTACTTATTAAATTAGGACAGGCTTCTCTATTATGCAAAAATTCATTAAACAATTTAACACATTTAATAGTCACAGAAAAGAGATGAAACAGTAGCATGTTTTCATAATCTGATGAAAATGTAATCTGATCTCCAAAGAAGAAAGCACCAGCTTGTAAACCAACACCCTATTTGTTTAAACTCTATCTGCAATTAAAAGCATGTAGTTATTTTGCTTTCCCTGGAAAAGCAGATGGCAAGGATGTAGGCTGGTTTTTGGATAATTTAATTGTACGTTGGAGCTCTGCATGCACCATTTTGCAGCTGATACTACATGAAATTGCAGTGTTCAAGTTTCAGTTTCGCTTAGACTTCGGGACCACTGAGAGCAAACATTACAGAAAAAGAAGAGCACTACATTTTGGCAGACACCAACACTTTGCATCATCCCAAAGGTCTCGGAAGCAAGGGAACTGGAATGATGGTTAATCCCCTACAAACACAGGGGAAGGTGGGAATGAACGAGAAGACCGGCTCTCCCTAGACTGCAGCTAGCATGTTGCTATGTAGAGGACCAGAAAAGACAGCATTTAACGTCCATGCGTGCCACGGAGGATGATAAAAAAATCAGTATACTTATTGCCATGGAGACTCATTTTGACCATTTGGAGTATGCGGGGGGGGGTACGCCTGTGTGAGGGCTCTGGGCAAGGTCTGAGCAAGTCCCACACCGGGTGTCGAGGCTGCCCCCCCACGGCGGAGGGTCCCGGGCCAGGCAGCCAGTCCTGCCTGGTGGACGTGGTTGTGGAACCTGGAGGACCGAGATGCCGTGGTAGAAACAGAGGAGTTGCTGACACCACATCGGGGAGGCCAACCGAGCAATTCTTGTCCATAAAGCACGAGAGATAACAGACAGGATACTTGGAAAGACTGGAAAGCTCTTAAATTTTCTTCTACCATTTTCCCCTCTCATTTCTGTCTTCCAGATAGCACTGAAATTTATCATCTTTCTTCTCTTTGCGGATTTCTTAAAACACACCATTAACTAGCTCATAAATCCACAATTTAAGTAATTATCGGAGCATTGCCTCTGTTATCTTCAAAGCTGACAAACCTCCTGGGTCCTGAACATTTCATGAGCAGGAGATTATTCCCCACAGCCCCTGGTAGGCAGAGGGAAGCGATGGGCTCCATCGTTCCTGTCCGCTGGAGAAGCTGGCCAGCAGGATAAAAGCCACGTACAGGGTCAGAGCATGGAGAGCTGATTAAGCGGCTGCAAAGTGGGTTCTAAGGATTAATCTGATCAGGATTGAAAAAGACCAAATGGGTGCAGGAGGGAGGAAGAGAAAAGAAGAGAATATTTAAGGCAAGTGATGAGGGTCCTGGGTGGTCTGTAAACGAGTTTGAAACAGTGGGAGAGTGTAACGAAGAGATGAAATCCAATAGTTGTACAGGAAGCTTTCACCAGGCTTAAAACAAATCCTTAAGAAAAACAGAAAAGAATCCAGGAAGAGGAATTGTATTACTGCTGAAAACGGTATTGGCATATTCCCAATGCATTTATAGCCTGTGACTGACAGTTCTGCTGCTGATCCCAGCAGTGGGGAGGGATAATGTCTTCCTACGCCTCAAAAACCTCAAAAGGCTCACAACAGAAAGTTCCCTGGGGGGTATTTCCACTAAACTTTTGCTAGTTTATCCTATTTTGTTTTAATATTGCTGGAAATCAGAGGAAAGCTGGAGCAACTGGTGGGAAGCAGTAGGTGACCCAAGTGGCAGGTGCCACCAACCTGCTAGGTTTATACCAAAGTGAGAATCACAGAGGTTGCTCACTTTATTTTTTATTGTTTTAATACGGTTACTTTTGGTGAAGAAACGCACAGAGAAAAGCAGTTCTTGGACTACACCGCAGAGACAAATAAAAACCTGCAGCAAACCCGGCGCTCTGCCACCCACGGTAGCTGGCATCTGGGAGGGATCACTTACTGCTTGCTTATCCCATCCCTCCAATCCTGCCATTAGTGTCCTTTTAAAGCTATTCTGAAAGTTTCTCTCCCAGCACCTGCGTACATCCAATTTACTTCAGCAGTATGTGGTTTCCTGAGCCTGGGCCAAAGATGCTGGGTCTGCTTTATGACGCTGATTTGCAGCTCTACCTTTTATTTCGATAGTTCTCTGACCAGACACTCCTCCCCCTTCTCCTAAATTCACTGCCAGGATCCTCGTCCCGATGAAGACGATAGCTGAACTGATGCTGACTTTGAGGTGGTTGGGAATCCACTTACCATTCGTCTGTCATATTTGCTGTTGAGGGTAATACAAGCCAGACTCCTCGACCAAGCACTGGCTGACACTAAACCTACGCTCTCACGAGCGCATGACTCTGGAAAGCAGCTTCCCTGCCTACTCTGCTTGGAATAAAATATCACCTACCATGTCCCTGCAAGTAGGAGAAATCTGCTTTTCTTCTGCTTAAGGTCCAAAGTTATTAATCACCCTAGTTCTTCTGGAGCATCCTTTGACTGCAGAAGACCTGTATTCCTTCTCACTTTTTAAAAAGCAGCATGACTGGGCATAAATGTCAGTATTTATCATTATGTCTTCTAAAATTGCAATTCCACAAGGACAGTTACACTTCTGAAAATTTACTGTTTCGCAGCTTTCGAGAGCTCAGACCTCATTTTCAGAAGGGCTGATCATCTGCAGCAGAACCCGCTGCCAGCACCCAAACTCTGGAAAACCTGGCCTCGTTCCGAGAAGTGCTCAGCTGGAAGTTATATAGTCACTGAATCTCTGCTTGTGCTTCTGCCAGTAAATCCAACCTGGGCAAACCTACCAATACCTATTCTTCCCAAGCTGAGCACAAATTCTGCCTTTAAAAGCATTTGCTCCCTCTCTTTTTTAAGTGATGTGCACATTTAACTATTATTAGAGAAAAGGGACCCAGCCCAAAGTTGGGGATAACAAACATTTCTAGCAAATCGCATTCAAAGATATCTTGCGTCCAACATAGAGCACCTGGGATTCATCTGAAAACCTGTCTCAGATAGAGACCTTCTTGCGGCAGCCTGATACAAAATCCAGATACAGCATAATAAGCTTTTGATGTCGTGTTGACATTTATCTGCCAATATTATTGCTTCATGCACTTACCTTATGATGGATCTTGTTACTCAATTGATCACAGGCAAGGTCAGGAATTGGCCCTTCTTCCAGTGCTAGCACTGACATCATGCAAATCACCAAAAACCAGAAGAAAGCACCTAATCCTCAGCTTCAAATCCACACTAAGCAGCCCTTCATATGTGTGAATGAGGACAACTGGTTTTTCACTTACACTCCGAAAAGGTCATTTTTCAAAACTTATGACCAAATGGGAAAAAAAAAAAAAAAAAAAAGCTGAACACAAGCATGCTCTTCCTTTTGCTATCAGTCGCCTTAACTCAAGGAACAGCTTGCTCTAACAACAGGAGATGAAAACAAACTGCATTTATAATCCACCATGGGCAGAACCTTGTTTCCTCCTTGCTCTCCTTACAGAGGACTCATCAACAGCAGCTTTGGCTCCTACATGGCAAGTTGTCCAGTGAGGGCAGAGATGGACCGCAACTCACTTCACTCGTATTTTCACAGAAACATATCTTCCAGAGTACAAATTTTACTGTTTCAAGCAACGACAGGCTGGGAGCAACCCCAGAAACCCACGGCACATCTACCAAATCCCACGGTCACTTCTTAAAACCCTCCCAGACGCTGAGGGCAGGCAGTCGTCTTGGGCTCCCAGCCACAGGTCCAGCAGCATTGAGCTCACCCCACCTGCAAGCGTGGACTGCTGGACTTCCACACCCTTTTCAAACGCTTTTGGAAAAATCTGTAAAATTTCCCCCTGTCAAGGCTGCATCTTGTCCCTCCTCCAAGCCTCAACCAATTCTGCAGCAAACCTCATCTGCCAACACTCGCGCCGGGACTCGGAAGCAGCCCTGATCTCGCTAACTCAACTGCTGCGACCCGTCACCTCCTGTCCCATGGGGAACCAGCAAAATCCATCAGCAAAACCATGCAAGTTCACGCCCTGCACAAAGGAAGGAGCAGAGACACAGATTATTCTGCGTTCAGCGAAACAAAACCAGACCCTTTCATATCAGCAAGGGGGAAAGGCGCCATGCTGTGCCAGAAACACCGAGGTGGGTTCTTTGGTTTCCCTTTGGTGGCTCTTGTAAGGGGAAGATCTGTGCTTCCCCCAGAAGACATCAGTTTTGGAAAGCCCCCCCATTAAACCTGAGCTCCCATAGCCAGGCCAGACCTGGGAGTTCCACAGCAAAGCCACAGCTTGGGAATACATTTTGATGGCCTTAATAATTCAGTATTGCAACCATCAGTCCTGACAGGATTCACCTTTATTGTCAGAATGGAGAAAATTCTGTAAAGGGCCAATGATTGTAAACTTAGGATGCTACATATTTTATAATGTTATTAAAAAGATCTCCAAAATGCTTTTCATGGTTACTTCTTTTAAATATTCTTGTTTTCTGTTTAATGCAGCACTGTTTCCCTCATATTAATTTACAACTTCAAAACATACATTTTGAGCACGAGATCCCAGTACTTGCTTTGCTGTTAGGATGATTTTTGCTTCCAGCAACGCAAACTGTTGGAATAAAGCCCATCCTGAGACATCAGAAATCATGAAAGCAGATCATTTTCTGATTTATCAAAGTGAATTGCTAGATATTATTTACTCTTTGTTTCATAATAGGTTGCAAAAAGCTAGATGAAAAGTCTAACAAGGTCTAATACAGTGAAGAGAAGGGAGAAAAGAAATCAAGAGGCAGTTAACGAGCAGTTAGAGCTTCCTTCTCATCCTTATCAGCACAGCTATCAGTCAGCAAGCCCGTAATTAGGTATAAAAGACATTGTGCTCTGGAGAGCTTCTCCAGGAACTGGAGAGCTGCTATATGCCAGAAGCTGGAGCAGTGATTGACAGCCTCTATTTAAGAAAAACAGTTACAGAATAATTAGCAACAATTTGTACAAATCAGAAGAAGTGACCTTTGTGGCTGCGCAGCGTCTTATGGAAAGAACAAAGCTTTTCTCAGCAGCACTGACAAATTCAGAACTAAAACGTGACTCAGTTATTAAGCAGAGGCAGGTTCAGCAAAGTCCTTCAAACTTTCCTGCTTCATGGCAACTGACCCATCCTGAGCACCTACAGATAACTCCACAGCAAGGAAGCAAATCCTGGGTCTTACTTCCAACGATGGCAAAGATTTCGCTGCTTTGGGAGCAGGTTTTTGTCTTCCTTTCCCTTTATCCCTCTGCCTCATCTTTGTCTCAGTAGTAAGTTTGCCTTCCTACCCCGCTTTCTGCAGCAAAGGATGCAAATCATTGAGAAACTCTTCGATACAAGGCACACCCTTCAAAGCATCACTTAAAAAAAAGGAACTTAAAAATAAAAATATAAAATTCGAGTTGTTCCCGTAGCGAGCAGAAGGGCCACAGGTTCCTTGCCTGGTGCATGCAGTGGCTCGCACCTCTGCTGAGCTTCCCCCAGCACCAGCCCAGCCGAGGACAGGCCACCAGGAGACGAGGGACCCCCTGGATGTGTTTAACAGGTCCCAGGCAGCTTCAGGGCAAAGCTGGCAGAGGAGGAGGACGCCCAGCGGGGCTCCCCTCCACGCGCTCGCCTGCCCGAGCAGCTGCTTCGGCAGCTGTTCCTACCAGTTGGTGGCTGAATTTTACGAGATATCTGTCTGTAATTAAAAAGCAACAATACTTTGGCAGCCATTAGAAAAAACGCATCACTGGATTGCATCCCACGGGGAGTACTTCTGCAGTGGAATACGGGGAGACGCAATAGATGTGACCACGTAGGACTTTCCCGTTTGTAAACCCCTAAGATTATCTGCTTAACTGCTCTGCCAAGACCGCCACCAGCAGCCAAAAACACGGGCTCCATTTGGACTGGCTGCGGGTCAGAAACGCTCATCTCCTGCCTGTGCCACTCAAACCTGGCCCCTGCCAGGACATATGGTCGCAAGGTGCTCGGCAGCGTAAGCGCGAGGGTCGGAGAGCTGCAGGTTTGGTGTGGAGATTTTAAAATACGGGTCTTGCGCAAGAGGATTTTCTCCATTTGGAGCACGTTAAGACGTTGTGCTTGTGCCAGCTAAGCAGCACACCCAGAATTAGCAAAGCTCGGGCCAGATAAAGCTTGGCACAGGAGGGAGCGGTAAGAGGCCCCTGGGGAGCCAGCTGGTGCTCCCCAGTCCCATGCCCGGCTCACAGACCTGGTACCTACTAACAGCGGTGAGAAAGCTGCTCCAGCCCATGCCCGGGCAACGTCCTGCAAGCTGTGCAAGCTCCAGAAAGGGCCAAGTGGCACAAAACCTCCCGTAGCAGACTTCTTCCCCGGTGCACATGGGAGCCTGGCTATGGGAGGGAGCTGCTGGACTCCGCAGGGGCTGAGGGACGCCCTCCGGAGCAGGCAGGGACGGGCAGGGGGACACACTCGGCCACGTCTCCCTGCTCGCACAAGCGGGGAATTGAGGCTGCTCCGTCTTGCCCAACGGGTGGGATGCCGCCGAACGCCGTGGGATGCGAGCCATGCGCTCCAGTGGAAGCGGAAATCTAGCTTCAGCCTGCAAACCGCTGCACGCATATTTGTAAACCATTGTGTACACAGTAGATAAATGCTTAATAATCATGATGACAAACAGACCTAAAACCCAGAAGCAGCTTCCCCCTGCATTAACTGCATCGGGAACAGGTTCCACTGAGCAAAAGCCTTCCTTTCACTGGGGCTTCTTGCAGGAATAAAAGCCATCTAACCACAGCCGGCAGCGAAGCGACGGCAAACGCAACAAATGATAAATAAAGCCCGTGGCACGTCAGACCCCAGGACTTCACCTGCCAGTTACCACCCAGGCACGTCCATTTTCACGTGCCAACGTGGACACCGCTGCACGTGAAGCTCCGGGGTACCACGGGCATATCGGGAACCCCAACCTGCACGCACACCAGCGTGCAAACGTACGCACCTACCTTGGAGCCTCTGGCCCCGTTAGCAAAAAAACTAATGCAGAAGGAGGTTAAATTTCCTGTTCACAGTGCCTTGCCAAGCTGGGATTAGAGTTTGGGACTCCTGGCACCCGGAGCCACGATTAATCCGCCCAGTGTTTCTACCCCCACCCCGCATCCCAGGCTCCAGGTAGTTTCCATGTGCCAGGCTGTGTATGGTGGTGTAGGAAAGTCTTCTCATCCCCATCAGTGTCTACCTTTCTCTTCCATACTTACTGGAGCCCATCTACTCCTCAGGGATCAGAGGAGAGTTAGGCCGGTAGGAAAATACCTTTCCTATGTAAACCATGCGTTCTGCCGTTTCCCTCTCCAAATTACACAGCGTCACAGATCGTAAGCCCTCTAAACAGAGAGTCTTCAGTTGAGGAGCAGATCTCCATAAAGGCTGGGATTAAGGCCCTGCACATTAGAAAGGAAAGAGGGAGCAAAAATATGCTCTGTTTAATTACCCAAGCCATAACAACATTTTACTATTTTATACACGATTCCTGTCAAAAGTGGAAATGTTATTTTCCATGAGCATAGCTGCTGGTTCTACTACAAATAAATAGTCCAGGGCGCGCTCACCACGCGAGAGATGGAGGCCATGTGTTTTCATTAATTCTCTTGGCAGAGAAGCTCATGTAGATTTTGGACTGCAGTTCAGGACTGGAACAGGAGAGCTGGGGTGGCCAACATACATCACAGCAGACTACATTTGGCCCAGGTCCACTTACGAGCTGGTCCAATACCCAGTTTTATCATCCTAATTATGAGCAGATTCCCAGCTCCCTCCCTCCCTCACAGAGGTATCTTCGGCTTCACCCTTTTCTCCCTCTGGCTGGTCGAAATGAGCAGGTGAATTGCAGTCCTTTGTCTGTTACCGCTGGTAGACGGACAAAGTTTGGCCTCTTTCATTTTCCTTTTATTGCAGCTTCTTTGGTGTGGATTAAAATAATTGATATTGATAATGTGATCTGCCCCCTGCCCCTGTTCCCAATTACTTGCACAGGCCGGGGATCCTGCATTATGGATATGACAGGAATGGTCTTAATTAGCCTTCTGGGCTACAGAACTGATTCTGGTTTTGATTTGAAATACTTGGGATTATGCAGGCTGACTGTTGTGGGCTGGGGTCACCAACGGAGCCGGCCGGGGGATTCTGGGGGGCTCGCTTTGAGCTGGCCTTTCTCAGACTGCTGCCAGGTGCCTGGCAGCACACGGAGCAGAGCCCTCGCGCCGCGAGGCAAAACCAAAGGATGATTTACTGCAGCCGCCTTTGTGTTCGGGATTAAGAACGGCAGCACTGAAGGGTCTCTGCATCCAAAGTTTTACTCAGAATGAAGCAGGACGCCGAGGGTCCAACAAGAGCTAAGCGAGCAGCAGCCTTCGTAAAAGGTCACCTTTGCATTCAGTGGGTGAAACCCAATTAAAAGTAAACGATAAGAACAAAAAAAGGAGCATTAAAGCCAAACAGGCAGATACAGCTTTCTGGACCTGCAAAATTCCATTTCAAAACGTGCAACCAGTTAAGTCAGTCACAGGAGCAAAAAATAAAGGCGTCAGCGCCTGGCAAATGGATAGATTTTTTTTCCTGTTTTGGGGAGAGGAATCTCAATCCTGTAACAGGACTGGTAATGCGGTCCCTGGCACTCACATGCAATTCTCTTCACACGAGTTGTGGAAAGATGGAGGTCCTGTATGAGCGTCCCTGTTTCCACTGCTCGGCGTGCCTACCCCGTAAAAAGTAACTCATAGGCAACACCTTGGAACACGTTCTGCAGGTCAGAGAAGTCAGGCTCTGCCAGGTTTAATTGGAAGGGGGAAATGGTTTCCAGACGTGATGAAGGTCCGCCGAGAACGTCACCCCACAGGTACATCTCCAGGGGCTGACAGCTCAGGCCTGCCAGCTGAAAATAACTGCGTGGTTGAGGCATGAAGAGGTACCTGGGTCTTACCAACACGGGACAAATGCAGCACCACAAACTGTGCCAGGCTGAGACTTTGCCGCCTCGTGCTAACGGACGCGGCGCGCTCACCCGCTCATTAGATGGGCATGGATTATAGAGCAGAGGCGTTACAACATCGTGCGCCATTTGCAGTGGCTGCGATGTTAATCTAAAGAAGGGAATATTGCTTCAGTATCGTTTCCTTCATTAAACCAGGGCTACTCGCCCAGTGGAGCATTGCTGTACGCAGCAATTTCTTTCTTAACACTGTTTATACAAAACGCAAATGCAAAAATATAGGTAAAAAGAGAGGGGAAGCTAAACTCCCCTCTCCATAAACAAAGAGGAGACGACACTCGGAGCCAGAATACATACCACAGCTTATAATCAGAATGCAACGTAATCGCTGAAACAGATGTCACAAAGATAAAACCATATAATTCTGAATTGCCAACGATTAGTGCTCTGCATCTTGGAGAGCACTGAGATGCTCTATTTCTGTCTACATATGTCCGCATTTTGGAAGCGTAAGCAGAAAGCATTCAGCACAATGCTACAGAAAACTCCCTTCTGTCCTGTAGTGTTTTTACAGAGGGAGTTCTCAGCGAGGCTCAGGTTTGCTCCTGAATCAGTCCATGATGGTGAGGGGAGGCAAAGAGAGAAATTGGTCTTTTAGGACTGTGGTTGGGAAAAACAGCATCACCAAGCTGGCACGTGGACATTGACTGTGTTGCCAGAGACAGAAGACTACGATAAAGAAAGAAAACACGGAGAACTGCCTGGCAGAAGAGAAAAGGTTAGAGAAAAGCTTTCTACCGAAGTAACGCAGACAAGAGGAATCAGTTTTAATGTGCAGATTGCTCACCTCGTAGTGATAATCCATGCAAGTTAACTCTCTCCAGCAGCGATCTCCTCGAATTTTAATCAGCCCCTGGGGAGAAAAAAAAGAAAAGACAAAAAAATATCGTCACAAATATTTTCTTTTACTTTATCTTGCATGTCAAGGTATTATCTCAAGATGCCAAATACTCTGGTTAAACTACAGGGAAAGCCTGTAAGCGCAGGGAAGTGCAGAGGCTGGAACGACTCCCCAGAGACCCACAGTACATCTGCACGCTGGGCCCAGTTGTTGTCCCTGAGGGAACATAATGCAATGAGAGCTCCAACATGACTCCTTCCACTGCCTGTTTACTGAAAATCCTTGTGGAATATGCCATGTCACTTAAAGGGTGCTGGAAGACGCCTTACCCACACCTGAGCCTTTGCAGAGCAGCTACGAGCAGCCCAGGGCTCCCAGCATCGGCTTCCAGCATGGCTGGGTATGAGGCAGGGAGGCGTGGAGCGTGGAGAAGCAATAGGAAAAAACAGGCTCTGCCACTGGGACATCTCTGTGTAACAGACTGAAAAGTTACCTGCAGACCTAAACACAGCTGCGTTCACAATTTTAAAATCCAGACCCAATTATCTCCCTCTCGCAAAGCCGCCTCTGCTGCCTATGGAAAAGGAAATAGTGACCCAGACTGGGACGGGGACCCCGCAGCCTCACCGGTCCTGAGCTGGATGCAGAGATGCAATCAAAGTAATTAGAGAAACAAAAGAGGAGAAGGGGAAGGAAGCTGACAGATCTAAACACAGATGAATGTGCTAATGACAGGCCTGCTCCACCTTAGGTTAGAGGTTGGCAATGAAATAAGCAGGTATCAGAGGTTGCTGTGCATTGATATTTCAGGGCAACAAGAGGGTGAAATTTCCAAATCAGTGGGTCCATTCCAGGGCTGGCAGTAATATTGGGATTAAATTTCTTTGCCTCAATGACGAAGAGTAGAAAGGAATCAGTCGTCCAGAGCAGGAAAGACACCTGGCCAGAGATGAGCCTGCTTGCAGGAAGCCTTGCAATCAAGCCGTGCCAGCCTGAAGGTATGCGGGTTCAGCCTGACGGCTTTGATGTATGGTGGAAAGGTCCCTGATTAGGATCACAATATCCCAAATTGAGGAAAGCTTCACTAGTCAAAAGGTTGAACCAGGTCTATCATCTGCATACAATTAGGGGGTATTTGCCTACCTCTGACATTGCCCCTAATTATAATGTTCCTGCCTTAGTAGAAAAATACAGGGAGTTTCTGCAAGGACCCATTGCTGGCTACACCAGGAGCATCCTGAAGCTTCTTTACATTTGCAGTAGGGAAGGTTTTCAAGAAGAGAGCAGTGACCTTTCAGTGCTAAAATCTGAGAGCTCAGAGGAGGAGAAGATTCCAGCACTACGGCACACCCTGGCCTATTGGTTTCATCCAAATTGCTAAAAAAATCTTCGCTTGCAGCATTAAACAAAGTTTAGCAGCTTTGGGGCTCAAGAAAAATTCCAAATTCCAGTTAAAGACCCCCCCAAAACTGTCCAGATCTCATAAGCAAATACCCAGTTCCCAAGGCTGTATCTGGGCTGTGCGATGTCCGAGAGCCCAGGGCTGTCGAGCGTGGAAAAGCGAGGACAGAGCAGAGTCCAGTAACTCCTGACCGATACAGAAAGGGTCAACCGGGAACGATTATTGACCCTTTCTCCTGATACAGGACATAAAGACAATCTGATGGAGAGACGAGTAGCTGGTTTAGAAATGAACAAAAGACGTACTTTTCCACACAGCAAATTGTTTGCTTTATGGGAGCCAAAAGTACAAATGTGTTCGAAAGGAATGAGGCACGTTCCCAGAGGACAGGCTTGGGGTAACTTCTGAATACAACCTCCTCCCCGGAAAGTCCCTCAACCACTTAACTGCCAAGAGCTGCCCCAGAAGATGACTTTATGTTTTATATTCCTCCCCAAGCACCTGCTAATGGCTGCTATCAGAGACAATGTAAGAAGTTAGTTGGACCTTGGGCTTAACTCAACACAGACTTTCTTAAGCAAAGATCCACAAAAATAGTTACAAGCTTATTTGGCAGGTAAATTAATAGGGAATAGGCACCTTTCTTCGTCTCAGCCTTATACCAGATGATGTTTAGACACTTATGCCTGTGTGAATAGGGGTGACCCCAATAGCCTTCAATAGGGGTGTTTACAGCCTGAAATTATACCTGTTATCAGGCACTTGCTGAGCTCAAGCAGATTTCACCCATCTGCTGTTCCAAATTATTTTTCCTTTTTTTACCCTAGTCATAAAAAAAAAAAAATGAAGTATTTCTCATGCCAATGCTAACTGAAGAGGACAGTAAACAGAAACTATTACACATTTTCAAAATCCGAGAATCCAGACAATTTACATCCTGTAATTTTTAGCCAAGAATAAACCTGGAGAACTTGGTAGAGTTAAGGCAGTAAAAGCCCAAACTCCTGACGGCACATCTCATGGAGCAGGATGAAAGCTCCCCCTGGCAGGGCCATATGTACACAATACCGCCCTCCGGTCAACGAAGAAAATGCCAGATGGACAGCACAGGTCCCTCCAGCTCTCAGCATGGAGTATCGGCTGCAGGAAAAGCATCACCGCACAGAGGCAAATGCTAGAGACGCAACAGAGCAAATCGACACCATCATAACAACCAAGGAAGAACGAGGAAATATAGTAAAGGGTAATCATTATTTTACAGAAGTGATTGATAAGGAAGATAGCCATAAGGCAAAGGTTTCTGTGGCGTCTCCTGCAGCTCTGAACAAAACAGGAATGAGGAAGGGTACCAAAGCAGCGCGGTGCACGCTCCATCCCCGGAGGGTGGGCAGCCTGCGGGATGCTGGTACCCTGCACATCCCTGCTGGCCTTCAGACCTGTAAAACTCCCCGAGAGCTACACTGAAGCCTGAGCACTGGCCCTCCCAGCAGCCTCCAGAGGAGAGGTACCTTCCAACCTCCTGCACGCTGTCATCTTATGCAGGTTGCAATGGGAACGGCTGGGGGTGGCTCCGTGCACGGCTGAGATGGGTCCCCGCCAGCAGCTCAGACCTAGAAATACCCTGGCGCAGGAGGTCTGCATCTCAGCATCATCATGAAAGGGACACCCCCCCCGCCACCACCACCAAAAAAAACCCCAAACAGAGCTGGTCCAAAAAGCACAGATAAAAGCACAACGGATGCGAAGCGATATCCTACAAGACTTGCGGGATGGGAAAGCAGGGCGGTGGGTACCAGCGGCTGCTCTGCTGTTTTGCTCTCTAGTGAGTTATTCAGCACATCCCGTCACTCTCTTCTCCATCACTCTGCGAGGGTGGGAACAGGGGAGGCAGGGACAAGACAGACTCGCTGTCAACAGCCACGGCTTCATCTCCCCCTCCCGAATCATCCGCAGCTCGCTCTGCCCCTCCAACCTTTTCTAAAATTACAGGATACATTGATAGCATCTCACAGGATGTGCGGCAGCCGGCAGCCCTGTCAGTGACAGGACGGACACTAAGAAAGGCTCTGTGCAAGGACGCTGGAATATTAAAAAAGGACAGCTATCTTGATGACCTTCCCTCCTACCTTGCCCAAGCTGTTATCAAGCTCTATTATTCAGCAGGGATAATTAAAACAAGTATATGATAGAAAAACATCATACTGAAAAATCAAAATCTTTCCTGCAATGAGTCACTAAGTGAGTTAATCCCATTTTGTTTACTATAACGCTTTCAAACAGGAAAGTCACTTAAAGCTCTTAATATCAAATCTGTTTTTCAGCACAGAAAACTCCCACTCTCATAATTAGGGGGCGTTTCAAGTCTTCTCTACCCTGCTGCTGTCTTCAAGTCCACTTCCACTCCCACGCTGGCATGTGAGTCTTCCAGTTTTCAAATGAAGTTGGACCAAGAAACAAGAGCATGTGGTGCAGGAAAATCCACGTGCTCTGTAGCTTCGTCTCTGCTGAGGAGGACCACGAAAGGAGAACAAGCCAAGGTGGCTCCTGCTGTGAAGAGCTGTGGATCCCTGGGTACGGACACACGCAGCCCGGACAAGCTCTCGCATACCTTACTGCTCCGTGCTCGGGTGGACTCTGTTTTTACACATTCTCCCCTAATTATTTGGCTTCTGCTGACATTTTTGGAAATTGGCTCCCGTTCTCTTGAAGATGCAAACTTAGTCCGAGAAGCGGTATCTGGGTCCCAGTGAGCACAGGAGGACGAAAGGAAGAGGGGAGCGAATGGGGATCCCCACGTCTGCTGGAGTTTCACATTCACTGGATTTCTCAGTCTGCTAACAATTCCCAATACATTTTCAAGATTTCTGTGCATACATTGAAATGGCCCGGACTCCACAGCTGCAGCAGATTATGCTGCCATACCACAGATCAAAGCACAGGGAAAAATCCCCATCCCCTGCTCGCAGACAAGCAGAGGCTAGTGCATCTCTCTGGCTGGGGAGAGGACGTGCGAGGGACCAGAAGGAAAAGGAGCCAGACGGCACGTGCACGGGACAACCCCGTGAGACTCCAGCAGACCTGGAAGACCCTCCTCTTGTTTGGACATAACCTACAAACATCTTGCAAGGAGTATTTGGGGGGCAAATATTAAGCAGAGTTCAGGAGGTAAACGATATGGGCAAATTAAATGGAAAACAAGGAAAGGAAAGAAATCATTTAGCAGCGCTTTGGAGAGGGGGGCTCACATCCCCAAAATCGCATTTCTAACTGCTTCCTTCCTGCAGGGCACTGCAGCTGGATCTCATACCTCCAGCTACCTCCTGGTAGCGTTGCTTGAGCAAAAGGAAAGGAGAGAAATGAAACAGCCCGTCTTCCGTCTGTAGGCTCTAATGCAGCAAGGCACTCAGTTCTAAGTATAGGATTGAAACCGAGCTCCACAGATCAGCCTTAGCTGGGGCAGATTTAAGAACAAACCTGGCGTTTTGCTGCATTACGGCTGTGTTAGAGGCAATACCTGACTGTCAGAAAGACCAGGATGGAAATGTTTTAACCAAGGACTTTTCCTTTACTTTCGGGGACATTTTTTGAGAGTAGGATCTGCCTGATACCTTCAAAGTCCAAGAACATTTAAAGGCATTTAGAACATTCAGTAGCCTCTAGGCAGCAGATACAGGCAGCTGCTACCACAAACCTGCTGTACCAGCCTCCAGCTTAATTGCTCTTTCTCTCACATGTACAAGTCTCTAGTTTTTGCAAAGAATAAGTTCAAGGCTCAGGAAGCAAACGAAAAAAAGCAACACTTGCAGAGCCCTTTTCATATTTTCCAGTGTTTGGTGTTCTCCATGCCAAGCCTGGTTCCCTCTAATTTCTCCCTGTGGTGTTCAAGCACCTCTAAGTACCACGTGTTTTTTGATACAACGTCAAAATCGACCTGTTAGCTCAGTGCTAACTAACGCTGGCAGAAGTTGGCCATGCTTACAGGTAGGCAATAAGCAGAAAAACATTTCCAAGGGCAGCCACTGTTAACTCCTGAGAAACCACTGCCATACACAGGGCAGGGTCTTGCCAGCCCCTGTTTGCTGAGGAGCTGAGCTCTTTACTGAGCTCCAGTTGCTGGGTGATAAAAAATGACAGGGAAGTGTTTACCCACTGTAATTCACTTTGAAGACCGGACCACACCTCAATGTACTAAACCATCCCAGCTTTTATGGCCCTTTTTGAAGCACCCCGAAGATGCGATACAATAAGACAGCATCACAAAGAAGAGGAAAACCTTTCTCATCCCGCTTTCAGCTCCTTGTCCAACACAACCATCTCCCTGACTTTTTATTAAACTTGCGAAGTCAGGCTGCCTGCAAAGCGGGGGCTACGTGCCAGCTGGTAACGTCATTACTCCTGGTTATCTTACAACACACCGACCACATTTCACAAGCCTGAAATAAAGAAGAAAACCTCCAGATCCCAGGTAATTTGAAACAGCACCTGACGCCACGCCGCGTATGGGTATTTACTATTCGCACGGCGCTAGCACCGAGGAGTTAGTGTCACCAGACAGGACCCCGTCGGGAGGGATGCTGCACCAGCGCAGAACGAAGCTGTGAGCCCTGCGGGTACCACATAGAATCATTTAGGTTGGAAAAGACCTTTCAGATCATCAAGTCCAACCATAAACCTAACACTGCCAAGACTCTCTAAACCATGTCCCCAAGTGCCACGTCTACGTGTCTTTTAAATACCTCACACCAGCCAGGAGCACTTGCTCCTTCGGCACGTGGCTTCCTCTGTCAATTCAAGTCACTGCTATTATAAGAAGTCATTGTTTTCATTTATACATGTTTTTATATTATTCCAGCTTGGCATAATGCTCCTAATACTGTCACGTGGCAATGTAATAATTTGGGAAACATGGAAAAGATGTGCTATAGGAAGCTCAGTGCAAAAACTTGTTCCTTGTTTTCTAAATTCCAAAATTACTTGAAAAGTTTTTTTTCTTTTTTTTTTAAGTTGGCAAATTTAGGAAGTTTCTTCCTAGTTCTGAGCTAGCAGAGCATTAGCTAAAAACTTGAATTCTGCATTTATGTTGACACAAGGATTGGAGACTAAGGGATAGGAGATAAGGGATTTTTGAAAACATTTCTGAATTTTTCCCTTTTTATGATCTGCTCTAATCGTTAGATAAAACTAAAAAGAGTGTGTGTGTTGGGGGGGACAGGAAAATGGCTTTTAAAAATTTATTTTCTTTTCCCAACGATACAGGCAAATGCACGCTCACATGCTTACAACTCCAGGAAAAAAAACAAGCACCCCCAGAAACGCCGGCTCTATTTGCACATTGGGGGTGGGTGAAGGGACTTTCAAAGCCCTGCATATCAGAAGGGAAAGGTATTCAGCAATACAAATTAAATATAAGCTAAAGGGAAGGAAACAGGTGGCTAAGTGAACTAGCAATTGCCCTTTCACCTCCGTGGCCTTGCTTTGAATCCAGCTCTAACCAGAATTATTAAATTCATACTGATGGGATGGTGGCTACAAAGACACCGGGGTTTGATCATTTGGCCAAGCTCGTGGCAGCCAGACCGTGCACACAAGCCCCTTCCAGTAATAAGAAAGCCTGGCCTGGGGAAGGGGAAAGTTGAGATCTTTGTCATATTAATTTACAGCTGACTGCGGCTCCAGGCCATTCTGCACACTCAGAAATCTCCTCGCGCTGCTGTCCGCATGAGAACTATAAAATGTTCACCCTGGATTGAATTAGCATCCAGAATGAAATATGTGCTCAATACCTTCTCCCCTACTAAGTTTGCTCCCTTTAGGGCATGGCTGAGGAGCGCAGGGGAGGATGGAGATGCAGCACCTGCTTGTACTTCGAAAACACCAACCTCCGGGGCTCCCAGGCTCTCACAATTAAGGTGCATTAAATTCACCAGCGTTTTTCACAGGGGACGGAAAATTACATTTAGGACTTTTTTTTTTTTTTTTTTAATTTTAATGGTGTTCAATAAAATGCCTGGTTTTAATCACCAGAGCCACTCTGCCGTCCTGGCTCAGCCCCCATGCACTTTCCATCCACCAGCCCTGCTCTGCGTCCGTGCGTTCGCGGTCACATATAAACAGCATTTCCCAAACTCAGCCGATGTGTGCCCTGGATACACTGGCGGTGTCACGGATGACTTTTGTCACTGTACTTTTATTTCATTTGTCAGCTCTAGAAAAGATATCGGCTACGTGGAACAAGACCCTATTTTGCCTCCAGCTTCATCGCTAGCTTTGATAGCTTACTACAGTGTTTAAGGAAAGATGACCACGCAGTCACCTGAGCAGATCTCCAAGCAATCAGAGAAAAAACAATATATTTCCCAGCAAATTCTCAGCAAAACCCACGCTGCAAAAATTCATCCTCCTGCCTGCCTGCTGCAGGACTTAACCCAACCAGCAAGGCACTGAACCAGTCCGGTTTACAAAACGCAGTAAGCCTGTTGAAAACTAGCTATTTATGACTAATAAATTCTCTTTCAAACCCAGTAGATTGTTGAATACATTTGCAAGGTTTGCCAACTGGCAGCCAGGGGACTTTGGGGGTGGAAATCAAAATCACCCCTTCACTCCCACTGAATCAATTCCAGTCTTGCTTGATTGAGTAACCTCACATGCCCCCTTCTCTTTCCCCATCATCAAAAGAGTAACCAACAAAAGGGATTTCAGGGAAAATTAAGCCGTAGAGAGGAAGTTTACGAACAGCTTTTGATTCCTACATTTCATGAGTTTGATTAAATTGTGGCAGAAATCCCAAACCTGAGGCCACGGCACACGGTGGCACAGGGAACATAACACAGGACTGGAAGGCAGAACCAAAGAGGGATGACGAGAGCCATGCAACTGCCGTCTGCATCCTCCGAAAACACCCCACTGTTCGGTTTTAGGGTACAGAAATCTGAATTTGCACTGTGGCATGCTGGGGATCACCTTCGCAAATCCCAGAGAGGATGGACATGTGAAGACAGTGGGTCCTTGCTTTTCTACTGTATTTTTTCAGTGAGAGGAGCACATCCGGACACTGCTCCTTTTTACTGTATCATCCCTAGCTCCTGCCCTTAGGATGAAGCTAAACACCGAGTTGTGAAGACCGCCTGGTCCCTGCTACCACTGGCGGAGGCGCCGTAAGGAGAACCCCCCCTGGACCCCCAGCACCTGCCCCAGACTTTCTGGATCTGCAGAGGGCTCGGAGCGTGGGAACCGTGCGGGTCCGTCCCAGGAGAGGTGGCGAGGAGCCCTTCCACCGTATCCACACCACAGCCACCACGGCCGACGAGAAGCACAGAAACCCATCTCCCGCCCCCCCCGCTCCGGGGGTCCTCCAGCCGCCTGCCCACGGCACAACCCAAGGCTGTCGTCCCACCTGGACGCAGCTCGGCCACCCCAAGGGAGACAAGGGGGAGCATCCTCCAGGGAAGGTCCCCGGGGGTCTAACCTCCAGCTCCCCCAGAGCTCGCGCGAGGCTCTCGCCCCATCTCTGCCCCGCACGGCTGGGCACCGGCCGAGTCTTTGCTCTCCGGCTTTACTTCAGACCTCTCCTTCTCTCCTGCCTGCGTTCACTCTCCTTTCAATTGCCTTTCTCGTTAGCCGATCCCCTTCGAATTAAACCTGCCTACGCCCAAACAAAATCCACAGCGTCGCCCTTGCTCCCTCCTCCCCCGCCGACTCCACCAGCCCCACTTTTGTCCCCGACCCCCTTCCCCAAAAGATCAAACCCGGGCAACAAGCATCAGTTCGAGATGCACCACCACAGACAACTCCGTGAGGATTTTACGCTTCGCAGAAGGAGCAAAACATCTCCAACGAAGACAAACTGTTTCCTTATTTACTGGATGCCAGCAAACACGATTCACGGACCCAGGGGGGACCCACCACCCGCCGCCGCGGCACGGTGCAGCGTCTTGCTCTGCAAGCCCCCGAGCCACGCAGCTCCCGCTCCGACGCCGCTCGGAGGGAGGGAAGCGGCTGAACTCCGACACGCCAAATCCTTCCTTTTCATCTTACGCAGATTGCTCTGCCCAACTGTACCCCTTTCAGGCTGCTGTGCTTTGGTGATTCAAAATGAAAAAAAAAAAAAAAGCCTAAATAATTAAAATGTCATTCAAGCTCTAAGCCGATATGAGTCACTGTTACAAAAAATATCTTAAAAATTCTTTCAGGAGTGGGGGATAATTATATTCCTCCCTATCTATTGATTTTTCTCTACAATGCAGATGTCAGATTTTCCACGGTTTTTTTCTTTTTCTCTTTTTTTTTTTCCCTGGAGTGAGTGTCAAGGAGGAACAAAGCACTCTTTGAGACTTTTTCAGCCCAAAATTAATTCTGAAAAAAATGGTACAGACAGGCCAATAGCACGGGAAGCCGAGAAAAAGCCTGGTGACTCAAGCTATGTCTGCAAAACCCCTATTGATACCGGCTCTGGAGAGAAGGGTGGGGTACGGGGCACCAGCATTATAAATTTAGAGTCAAGTTAAAGACCTTCTTTCTGTGTCTTCACAACACAAAAGATGGGTCAAAAAGAAAAAAATGTCAATGAAGGGCAATCCTTTTAATTTTTCTCATAATATAGATACGAAACACTCTCAGAGAAAATCCCAAACCGTGCCTTGCACTTCATGCACTCAGCCACCCGCCAGCCTCTGCTACCCACAGAAAAAGTGGTTTCAACATCTCTGAAAGCCAAACATATACCACTGTATTCTGAAGACAAACCGGCTGTAATTTAGACCCCAAGCTCACGGAAGAGGAAGGAGCTTTACAAAGCTAAAATTAAAAAAAACCCAAATTGTTTAAGGACTATAGGACAGGGCTGTACGGGACAGCCAGCTATGCCGCTCCTCAATCCCACCGGACCCCGGCACCTGAACCACTCAAATCCAAGGGACCCGACACGACGCCTTTAGACCACAACAGAAATACTAAAGCACTTCGAGTTTTCCTGCTGTTACACACCAGGTCGCCCAGCCTGCTTGCTGCCTGCCTGCGTCAGCGTTCTTCTGCATTTGAAAGGACAAATCTTGAAAAAATTCTGGATTATATTTCAGCCTCAATAATAAATATGATGCCCAAAGGCTGTATTCACCAGAGGAAAGATGCTCAACGGGCGTGACACTACAGCAGCAATATACAGCAGTGACACAATTCTTCTGCTGGATGTGTAAAACTGCCTCTGAACTCCATGACATTGTTTTACGACATTTTTGTTCTTATATACCTCAGAGCGGACACAGTATTTATTTCCCAAGACCAGCAAGGGCTCTAGCTTTTTGAAAATTCAGTACATTTTCTATGGTCCTTTTATGCCTCAAGGTTCATGTTATGGCTATTGAAATTGTTTGCATACTTTTAAATATTTGCATAATTTATGAGCCCAAATCTGCAACCGCAGAGTGCCCTGGAGCAGGCCTTGCCACAAACTGCACTGGTGGCAGAGGCTGGATTTGGGCTAGACCTATCCAGACCCTCCGCGTCTCGCCCACCCTCCCATCTCCCACCTGCAGGCTCTGCCGGACGGTTCAAGCTCCGCGCCGCAGGAAGGACGACCTGGATCGTGCGCGCTGCACAGGGGCTGTTTGATTCCCTCCTTTAAGAAATGCCACACAGGGAAGACATGACACAGGTATTGGGCTTTTTGGAAACTTTTTTTTTCTTACAACTCTGACAGCAGCAAACTAGAGGCTTTAAAAAGAGCCGTACCTGATGTTCATACAAACCTCTCCTTAAATGAACAGCCGGTAATTCAAATCTCTCCTGCTCCTTCCATGAAAAGAGAGAGGAATAACAGCCTAGAATATCTCTCCTTAGCCAGAGAACGACAAACTTACGCTCCCCAGATGACGCTGCTGCGTAAATAGCTTTATTCTGTACCTTGCGCATCAGTTCAAAGCCCTGTTCAGGTCCAAGCCTGCGCCAAGATGACGGCACTTCCCCATCACCTGGAGAACATCAGTTCTGGTCCAACACTGGCAGATCGTAGGACCAGGCTCCGGGTTCTCTAGAACAACCCACCTTCGGGTGAACAAACCCTGCCCGGTACCCTCCTGCGGAGGCAGGGATGGGCTCCGAGACGGCCCCGGGACCCTCAGCCCCCACCCGCAGAAGAGGTGACCATCTACGTTCTGCCGCAACGGGCGCGGGTCGGTCCCGCGCAAAAGCTAAACCGGAGCCACGGCGAAATGCCACCGCAAAGCACCTCAACTGGACGGACTGGAAAACGCTTCTCTGAAAGAGAAGTCACCAGCGTTGATTTTTGGGTTTTTTTCCCCCAGCTACCAGAAAGACCCTTTGAGAAGCCACCATGGCTGCACCAGCATCCGACTGACTTTGAAGACAGCGCTGCAAGGAGTGGGTGAAAGGGATTTTGAAAAGTCCTTGGCATTAGCGGCTCCCTGCCTTTTACAGCCACAGAAGGAACAACAAGTCTTCCTGCCAAGGGCTATTACTAGACAAATGGAGAGAGATCAGAGGCACAAAGGAGGTTGCTAAGGAGTCAAGTGTGGGATCCCTGCAGAGAGGAGGAGGGCTGCAGCTGGGACGGCAAAGGTCAGAACATTGCAGACATCATTTTCCAAAAATTCCCATGAAGCCCCGGCACAGGAGTCGGGAGCCTGGCCCCGCCGTGCTCGCCTATGAATAATGAGAAAGCCATAAAAGAAAGCTCCCTTTCTTCCCTCCTACCCACGCTAATGTAATAAAACAAATTAGAATAATTATTCTCAATTTCAGAGCCATAATGCCCAGGATCAGGGCACGCTTGTCACTGAAATGACAACTACATCCGTTTGATTCTTCTCCTTTTTTTTATATTTACAGAGATAGCCTAAATTCCAACTTTTTTTCAGTACATCTAATGCTATTTTACTACAGGCATCCAGATTCTGTTTGCTTCAAAGTCTTCATCGTTTTTGCCAGAAAGTTCATCTCCCTTATTAGCTAATCACATCCCCACCCTTCCCAGTAACCTTTAAAATGCCACCCACGTTATGACACTTTTAACAGAATCCAAGCAAAAACAAAACAAGAAAAATGAAGAGTTTAACATGAACCACTAGTTTCTAAAATAACTCACTGCAGTTGCTTAAAAGAAACTTTTTTTTCTAATGCAAGAATATAAAAAAATAATTTTAAAAGACATTAAATATCTAATGATATACAAATAATCTGGAAATAATTGATCCCTTCTCTCTGAAAACACATCTCTGTGTGAAAGATGGACAACATTTACTAGGAAACAATGATGAGAATTTAGCAGAAGAATTTATTGCTAATTATTATAAATCTTTTTGCACTATTTCTTTCCCAAGACTACCACTTTACATGATCTTTTTCTCCTGTAAAAGAGGAAACATATCTTTTGTGTAGACTTGAAATGCCAGAGGATTTAAATTATTTTCGAAGCCTCCGCCTGCCAAAAAATGCTCCGGGACTCCTCTGTTCTGCAGCGGCTTCTTCCGAGGATGTACTTGAACAACTCGGAGACGCAGAGCTCAGACTTGCAGGAGTTCAGTCTGTAGTTACATTCAAAAAGGGAAATCCGGAAAGTGGAAAAAAAAAAAAATAAAGAGAAATTTTGTTTACAGAAAGTAAACCAAGGGGAGGGACCGCCGAGTCACAAATCACCACTTGAAAAGATGCACTTGGCTTTCCCCGAATTCCCCCTGTGCCCCTCAGGACCTTCTGCATGACGTACCCTGCGTGAGGAGGAGCGGGGGGAGCGACTCTCCAACACATGAAGATAAGGGAGAGAAGAAAACCCCGTTCCTCGCGTCACCCCGTCCCCGGCTCCTGGTGTGCCACCAGGGCAGCGAGCAGGCAGCAGCCCCCCCAGGTTTTAAGGGCATCGCACAAAGAAGATGTCAAGGACACTGCACACACAGCAGATAATGATAACATTAGTATATAAAAATACATATATATTATAAACATGATTATTACAGTATTACATAATGCACATATTAAAGGATCTAGTTCTTGGGGCAAACCTGAGGCTTGGGCTTAAGTTGCCCAAGCTGACGTCCCCGGCTGGGGAGCGGAGCCTGCAGGGCACGGACCCATCTGCACGCAGACCCCGTGGAGTCCTCCCAACCCCAACACCTGCATCAGCCAGCGATAGATTGGCAGCTTTAAATCTGAATTTCCTTGCTTTGGGCACTTTTAAATTAAAGTGGTAATGTGCTTTAAATCCTGTTTCCCTGCTTTTTCACTACACTCTTCAATCCTTTCCTCCAGAAACTAATCAAGATGTCTCAGACTCACTTACACTCTCTGCTCCAGCCACCTTCCCTGGTAACTTATTCCATATGTCTGTGATCTTTTGCAAGACACAGCTCCACCTTAATTCCCTATTTACTTCCAGTTTCCCAAAGCGCTATTACACCCGCAGCACTTGAATCCCCCCCACCTCCTCATTGCCTCTCCAGTAGCGATAATTACTTGTACAGAACGTCACACCGTCAAGCTGGCAAAGGTGACCTACCTGGTCCTTTGACGAACGTACACATCTCGGCAGTGCTGCCTGCTCCCTGCTCACGGGGCGCTGCAAACCCCTCCCGACGCGTACGGGCTCACCCCTATATACCTGTCTATAAAGCGCTGCCGCTCGCAGAGCACCAGCATCTCCAGCTGGTTATGGCAATAGGAAAAGGACCCAGAGACGAGGTGCAGGAGAGGTCGGTGCAGAGGAGCTGTGCAGGTGACTTCCAAGGTGCACGGCACTGCCTGCGAGCAGAGGCGCACTGACGGGTCCTCTCCATCACAGAGGGTCCACGACTCCTCTTGTTCCCTGCTTTTTGAAACTGCACGTCAGTTCTCCGTTTTCTTCAGGCCACGCTAAAAGCGAGGTCTGAAAACATCTCGCGCCAGTGACACCGGCTCCGCTCCCGAGCAAGAGTACCCGAGAGACCTGGACCAAAGCAGGCAAATCCCAGCACCAGCCCGCTACTGTTCAATAGTGGTGAGCAGCCACGCTGGCCTGGGACGGCTGCTCCTGGACCGTAGCTCTGCTGCCATTAAATAGGGATGCGGCAGGCTTGCAAGAACGAGAGAGTGGGAATCTCGAGGCATTTAACCTTCTTGATCATCGATATTCCCGCTGACACCTCCCTTGCTCAGAGTATGCGTTGGGATGGGATCCGTATTATCAGCACAGCAACCACCAGCCTTCAGCTGTGTGTAATACAGAGAACTGCCAGGCTCCACACTGGTGTCCTACAAAGAGAAAGGCAGGAGGGAAGAGGCACAGGAGACGGCTTTAAATGGAGATGATGAAAAGCCACATAAATTGAAGCACACCATCACTGTTGAGCGCTTCCAGAGGGACCACCAACACCCGGCAGCATCGCGGCGGCCGCGTCCCATGTGCAAGCAGCAAACACTCGCATTTGCTCTGGTGCAAGAAAACTCAGTCTCAGCTCTTGCTTCTCGTTGGCCTCAAGTCCAACCTGACCTAACGGCATTTCGTGTGCCTCGTGTTTTACAGGAGGAACACCAGCCGTAAACGGATAATGACATTTCCATGGCTGCTTTTAGCACCAGCCTTGCACATGCCAGCTGCACAGTTGCAGCCGCACAGAGCTGCAATAAAACAGCAGCAGCTCACGCTTCCAGGCAGGGTTCCCTCGCACGACGTTCCCCGCTAACTTCATCTGCAGCATCAATCCAGGCTGTGCACGGCTGATACACACTCATTAAAAACCTACAAGCGTACTTTGAATATCTCCAAACCTGAAATAACATGGAGCAAATAACACGTGCAAATGCTATCACGCACCACCCTAAATACCACTCATGTCTCCTCCACTCAAAGCTGCCTGCTATTTAACGCTCTCCCTCGTTAAGCCAAAGATGTAATGACGCGAGGACAGATTTTGGCACAGAGCTGGGCAGGTCTGAACATGGCTGTGCATGATTTTGGCAGCACCAGGCTTGACAAACCTGCCCAAGAGGGAAGGGGCCCCGGCACCTCGCTGGGACTGGCAAGGCATCCTTTGCCAGACAGGGCTCCCACATCCTTATTCCTGCTCTGCCTGTGCTCATCCTGGTTTCTCCTCTGGCTCAGTTTGGGACCTGTTTCCCCACCCCAGCCCCTAAGTCATATTTTCTGTCCCCAGCAGCAGGGCAGTTTTTACAGGGGACTCGCTGCTTGCTTTGTTTTTTGACCTGGTAAGTCCTTGACCTGTCCCATCATTACCACCATACTTCATCAGCTCCAGTTGGAAGAGGCAACACTGTGCCAAGAGTTAGACCTGAACTCATTACGCACCCGTTTATCTCTGCTTTATCGACAGAAAGATGTGCTGATAGGAGGGGACGGCCCCACATTAAACTGCCTCTTCTCAAAAACCCCCTCTGGTGTGTGACTGGAGCAGCTGTGTGTAACAAACAGAGGCAACCCTTGGGAATAATCGGTGGGGAAATCATAAAAGTCATGTCTACGGTCAAAAGCATCAGCCTTTGCAAGTCAAGATTCAGCTCGATGCACGCCAAGATACAGCCTGAGCTCCCCCGCAGCACAGTGTGGCATCACACCGCAAGCCGGACGGGGGTGTTAAAGCTCACGCAACGCAGGAAAACCCCACGGCAGAGAAATCAGGAGATGCGCCCGGCACCCAGCACTGCTACCGCTTACCCATCCAGGCTGGCTGCAGGGGCCTCAGGGATGAACCTTGTCTAGGGTTCTTCCCAAAACCTAGTTAAATCACGTTCCCATACTCCTATCCCTTTCCATGTGTTTTTTCAGTTACTAAGTTTTATCAGTGTTACTATAGTTACACACACAGGTGTCGACGAAAATCAAATTCTCACATTTCAGAGCAAGTATGCACACAATGTTTCTTAGACACTCCACTAATGAAGAAACAGAAACTATATTTTATGGTTTATGTATGCAATCACTAACGACTTTCAGGATCGACTATGAAGTTTCAGCAACACGGTGTTAGCAATTCATCAGCTCACAGCTACTCCCCAGCCTGCCTCCAAACACAACGGGGCAGGTATTTGGACTCCTCCAGCACAGGGTTTTTGCCTGCAGCAGGTAATTACACATAATATATGAACTCGACAAAGTTGTCAACTACTTTCAAGTCTTTTGCAAAGAAAGAACAGGACTAACGTTTGCTGTATGGGGTATTAGTCACAAATTGTATTTGCTGATAAAGGAGAGCTCACGAGCAATGTTGCTGCTTATCACAAAAAAAAAAAACAAAACAAAACAAAAGCAAACCAGAAACTTGCCCATCTCAGAGGTAAAGCCCATGGCCTCACCTAGTGCAGCATACGAGCATAGCCCTGGTCACTAAACCAGAAACTCCCCCCAACAGCCCGGCCAGAGCACGAAGCCCAGACAGCACAAATGTGACTTGGCTTTGAAAAACCACAAGATGCAGGGGAGATGCTGCTCCACCGAACCAGGGAAGTACGGCTACTCCTCCAGTGAGTCCCATTACCGGAGATGAGGCGATTATAAAAATCTGCAGGTTGACTAAATGGCTGCCAGGAGCCGAGAGCCCCTGGGGACCCCCAGCCTGCAGCGAGGGGCTCGGGGAAGAGGCTGACCCAGACCGGGGAGCTGGGCCAGCAGCACGCAGACAGCCCCACCGTCCTCAAACCCATCAAATGCACCGAGTCCAACAACAGCTCTACAGGGAACGGAGCAGCTGGAAAACAAACTCTTTCTGCTGAAAAATATATATATACTTGAGAGAGGGCCGAAGCTTTGAGAGTGCAGCATCGTGCCTTCGATGCCTCCCCAGGTGGCTGCAGATGTCAAAACACCTAATTACCACCCAGCAACGCTGCCGAGCAAAGTACCTTACTGACAGCACGGGCTGCTCCTTTCGGCAAGTCACGGCAGTTTGGTTGACGTCCTTGGTTAACGCCTGGCAGGCTGAGCAGGCACCTTGGCTTACCCACCTCTTGATTCTTGTGGAGACGCAAAACAACACTTTGCATCTTCCAAGCTTCAGGAAATCAGTGACAGACAGTCGCAAGCAAACCGACAAAGACACCAAGTCACCCAGCACTTCTGAGGCAAATCAGCCCCGTAAATGTCTGTTTGCATCACTTATTTCCTAACAAGCTGCTCACTCACACAAAGGGACTGCTATTCTGTTGCCTCTGCATGTTCCTAAGAAGCATCCGTCTTTACATCCTGCACTAATGGATTATTAGCAACATCAAACATATAGACTGAATCACGTAATTACGCCTTTTAAAAAGTCAGCAATATTTGAGATCAGCCCAGCGCTTGCTGCCAATCAAACCCCAGAAGCAGAGCCTGCCTGTGCTCCTCACCTCCTGCAAGTACACAGCCAGGATTATTTATTTTACTTCTCATGTGCTGCATCCCCCCTAAGCAAGCCCAGCCAGCCCCCAGGGAAGGCATGCACAATAAAGCAAGATCTGGACATGATTTTGGGGGGGAGGATTAGTCAGGAAACAGCAAGGCTCCCTTACACCAGTCTGGAGCCGGCCAACGGTGCTCGCATGCTTCAGCGGCAAACACCTGGTTAAGCCTGAGAGCGGAGGAAAGAGGACCGTTCTGGGGATGCGTCGGGAGCAAAATTCACCTTCTAAGCAGGACAGAGATTAACAGGGAGACACAAAAGAAAAGGCAGCAGCAAAGCAGGGGCGCAGGGGCAGCGCATCCGTGACCTTCATGTGCTGCTCAGACAACTTCCACCAGCTCTGTGGACTTCTGTGGTTTACGCGGTGGAAAGTATAAAGACATATCACTGCTCCAATGCTCCTTAACTAGGAGGTTGTAAACAAGCATGTGGGGCGATAGGATATGGGAAGCTTTTGAGATGATGGTTAATGTGCTCTGGGGAGACCGATAGCAATAATCATGCCAATTCCAGTTAGGAAATAACGTCCTTTAGGTCCAGCCTCCCTTCTTTACAGTCAGGTTTATTCTGTAGCCAGCAGCTTACTGGGCTTGATCTTCTGTTCCTTCACAGGCTGATACAAGAGGGGCTGCAACGGGCATCGGCACACCAGCATTCCTTTTGGTAGGAATTCCTAGTGCTTCAATGCAAAGTCTCTGGCTGCTAGAGCTCCACATGGAAAAAGTTCCCAAATATGATACACTGAATGGAAAAAAAAGGGACTGACAAGTGAAGTCGATTCCCATGTACTGTTCATGATACAGGAACTGACTGCAGAAGGCAGAAGAGCTATGGGATAAGAACCTGAAGTCTTCACTAGGAGCCATCACATTGCAAAAGAGAGACAAGTTTGCCCATCTCGAGTGCATGGCACTGCTCACCTAACATCCAGCACAAGGTGAGAAAAACCAAGCTGACCCAAGGGAATGCCATTTGCTGGGAAGATGGCATTTTCCAAGGAAAGCCTTACCCCAACTGGCTAGAAGGGTCCCCAGAGAACCACGCGGGATAGTCGAACTTTTTTTCTGTGCAAGACATCATCATTGCCAATCCCACCCCTAGGATAAACTTCCTTCAGTCCACGTTTGTGCACATGCTTCAGCTCCTGCCCAGATGAGGGAAGAAATCAAAGATGGCCTGCGAGCAGGTGCATCTGCATTCCAGGAGGATACTTCGGTTTCACGCATTAAACTCGCTTCCCGGTGCCTGCAAGCATCATTACCCCGGCTGAGAAGGAAACGTACATGTGTTTGGGCCCCAAAACATTAAAGATACCATCAATCACCGATTTCCACTTGCTTGTATAGATCCCCATTTAATGACCTTTCCATGTTTTCCTCTCCCATGCCTGTTACTTATACATCAGTAACCCAGACAGACAAGGGACTCAAGGGGCGGCGTCTCTGCTGCAGAGGGCTCTCCCTAAAATAACAGGAGAGTTATTACTCTCCAGATAAAACCAAGAAGCAGCAGAGATAACAGTAACAAAGATGTCTGGTGAGCACGGTTTTCCTTTATATCCAATCTGTCCCATAATTCAGAATACATATTATAAATAAGCAGGAACAGAGCAAAGATCAGTCAGACTCCCATTTTAAAAGGAAAGCAGGATGCAAACTTGATAAACATAATATAACTTGTTAAGAAAATTAGCTGTGTTTCCCTACATGTGGTGTCATGGACTGTCAATTCTTTCTATAATCAGCATCGCGACTGTGAAGAAGCATTTCAGAAGCTGAGAAGCATCAAGACCACAGGAGTCAGCCTCCATCCATTGAGGACAAAGGGGCTATACCGACATTTGGTGAAATGTCATAGATGATAAATGGCCCAAATAATACATTCACAATGAGGTTCCCCCCAAAAAAACAAACAAGCAAAAAAACCCACCCCAAAAAACCCAGAACCTCCCACCCACAACCATGTCCCCCCCAAGCCCCGCAGTCAAAGCAAAGTCTAACTTGCATCTAAGGTAACTTGCATCTTGGACTTCACCAGGTCAGAGAATTAACAGGTCACCTCATGGGATCTAATCTGGCAAGACAGGGAACACTCTCAGCTCCTCTCAAATCACTGCACAGGGGTCCTGCAGAGGCTGGGACCCCTCGGGTCACCCACATGGGTCCCCGTGACTGTCGTTAAATGCCAGCCAGCGCCGTGTTACTGCACTCACTAATCTTTAACAACTTAGACCTTTGCTGCCCTCAAAAAATATAATGAAGAAACCACACAGGCCAGCTACTAAAGTGCTTATCATTCTGTGCTTAAAGGAGAGGACAGGAAATTTAATTTGTAATAAAACGTGGATGGATATTCCTGGCAGGTTAGCAGCCTTCAACTGGGTTCCCTAAACAGTCGCTTAAAATACTTGAAAACTAGTGTAAAAACCATGCCTCAATAGTGGCTGGTGTGTTAAGTTTTAAGCACTGCATTAAACTTGTAGAAATCCTTCCTCAGGCAGAGAGCAGCTGCCCTTGGGACTGTGACCTCCCGCAGCCATCCCACGGCTCGGGGACACGCGGCTCCAGCCAGCTCAAGGGTAGATGTGACGGGGACCCTCTCCAGCCAACTTCGAAAGATCTCAGTTTTAACCAAGTCAACGTGACGTCCAAACGAGAAACGGGAAAGCATCAAGAACAACAGACACTTTCTCACAAAAATTTAATACCAAAACCACCCTTAATTTCTCATCCAAAAACCAGAACCATTCTCGCTAGACCAGTAACATGCCCTCAATACCTGTTGGATCAACTGCACGGAGACCCACACCTCATCGTGTGTTCACGTGGACTGCAAAACACCGTCCCCAAGGAGCTCTGCACAGAGCCAGCAGCAAGTCAACAGCCACCTCGTGCAGAAGCGTCACCGAGCAGTAAGTACCGTCACGGACCGTCCCTGATGCCACGAGGACAGTGCTCTGTGCCCCGGGAGCCTGCGGTGGTGCCAGCCCCGAAGCACACCGACTGCTTCTCCAGCCTACAGACTCTGATGCTGCAGCAGAGCCCACGCACAGATTTACAAACTGTCTGCTGGTTTAAGGCAGGCCATTTTCAAGGATTATCTTCCCTTATTCTCCCCCCAAACCATCCACTGCACTTCACTTGGCTACCGCACTTCCCTTCCGACGCTGTTTTCCCATAAACAGCACCAAGCTCCACAGACGCTCTCACTTCGATTCCTTTCCTATCAGCAGTTTTGCTAAGAGCCATTCCGCCTTTTTTTCCAACAGCAACTTCCCAGCTGTCCCAGAAAAAGACTGCAGGAAACAGACTGCAAGAGCCTAAGTAATTCTGCACTTACCTACCTAATCACAACAGCTTGTTTGCCATGAGCGTCCTGACATTGTGTGCCCAGCCCAGCACGGAGATGTTCCCATTAGCTCCATCTCCCGCTCTCATCCTGGGGAGTGTCAAACGAGACCCTCTCTCTACAAGTCAGGCTTCCTAAAAGACTGGATTTCTATCATAAAAGACTGGATTTCTATCATTTAAAGTAAAGTTGCAATTACAGATGCATCCAGTAGCCTCCATCCCAGGGTATGGCAGGAGCAGTGTGGCAGGATGCTAGAAACCGTACCATTCACCTAACTCCAACCGAAAGCCTTACTGCATTTTAAAAGCATTACAAAGATGACTTTGTCCCATTAACCCTTACTGAATATTTTCAACCAGCAGTTGCATTAAAAATCTATGGGATTATCTACACATGCAGATATTGTATATCTGCATAGAAAGCTGTGCTGGAGTGGACCTTCAGGAGTCATTTTATCCATCTGTATCGCCCCGCAGCAGGACCAGATTTATTTAATTAATAATGAGCAAGATTTGCAGGAATTAATAATGAACAAGAATTGCAGCTTTAGGAAGCTGAGCAAAATCTGGCAATGCTACACAATAGCTATGGCAAAGCAATGAATGCAATGTCAAAGAGTGGGTTTTGAAATACCAGTTCCACAAAACGCACACGAAAAAGCAAAACTTTCTGCTCTTTCAAGCTGAATTTGCTGAATTGTCATGTGCTGGGAAGCCATCCTTCAATGCAACAAGCGTACAGCACGCATTTTCCAAGAACATCTACGGCGACAACATGTTGGCCACTAACAAAGTTGTCTTGAAAACAGGCGACACTAAGGTTAACACAAAAAAAGTTTGTCTTTATTGTATTTTTTAAGAGCAGAAGGACAATTAAGAGCTTATTGGGGTGAACTACGGATTCAAGCACTTTAAGAGCTGGGGTGAGAAAAGGATTTTAGAGGAAATGAATACAGGAATGTCCCTCCCACCTGCAATCTCTTCCTACAGTGATGATCCTCAGCTTAAAGTTTTGGGATATTTTGAAATGTCCAAAATGCGGATCCAGATGACAGGGTAACACCCCTGCCACGCCTTTATTTTAACAAGGATGTGTCAGTTCCTGATGGATTCTTTTACAAGCTACTTGGGAATTTCCACTGGCACCGGGACAGTAATGCAGCAATTGTTCTCTTTGAAAACACAGAGCAGAGAATGACATTTCAGTAAAGCACACACAAAGAAAAAATAACTCAGGGTAGAGCTCCTGGGAATACCCACTGGATTCCCATCTTATCGTTAAGCCACAATGCCCAAGTCTCAAACTTCACTTTTATTCCTTTTCAAGAGCCAATCACAAGAGCAGCACCAACATAACAACACAGATACTCTTACTCCTATGTTTGCCCTCCTTAAAATAAACACTAATAGTAAGTTGAAGGATTCTGTGAACCAGAGCATGAAGCATTTCCTGCTACATGCTTCTTCCTTGTAACCAGAAAAATTCCTACACCAGAGGACTCCAATGTGTTGGACCAGGGGGAAGTTTTCTGCTAGGGTGAGACACTCCTTCCGCTGTCACCTCAAAACCCACAAAAACGTGAAGTCCCACTTACCGCTCCAAGCATGATCCTGAAAATCAGCCAGCGGAAGCCCCAGATGACAATGCTGGAAGGAGGAGTATGCCGGGGCAGGCGGGAGAGGGTCCAGAGCGGGCAGAGGAATATCCCCAGGAACCCCGTTTCCAGGAGCTGTGATTCCCATCCTGTAGTGCCAACATGTGAGAAATGAAAAAGAAAATAGTTGTTGTGCAAGTCCTATAAGTTATCCTTTCTCAAATTTTGAACACCCAAGAAGCAAAAGAAACCTGTAATGCTTTTTAACTTGGGGGAACTTAGGTACCAACTCTGTCCTAATACACACATCACACACACTGGGAAATCAGATGCTTTACAGTGCGAATGACGCGCATCTATGTTTGGTGCATTGGGTTGTGTTGTTCTTCTCCAAGCCCCCACACTGCGACTTTTGTTGTTTACATGGTTATTTTATGCAGCATGAAGCAAGAGAAAAAATAAGAACTTCTACGAAGCAAAGGAAAATGTGATTTAAGTGCCCTGGGAATCGGCAAGGTGACTCAGGCACACAACTGATCAGTGCCGCTACTGATTCCTGCAGACCATGGACTGACCGAGCGATTGGCACCAGGCGCACTGACTTTACTGGATTTGTGCCAAAACGGGGCAGTCTTTATCTTCAGAAGACAATGATTAAAATCACATTAAGTCTTATTCATCATCAACATTAACGTGCAACCACAAGCTTTGAATTTTTAATTGTAAAGAAAACTCATAATGAAAAAAAGTCCAAATCGTCCATCAAGCCAGTTTTACACATTGCTGGATTCGGCAAAATCACTCTAGATTGGATACCAGTAGAGCTGAGATCAGAGCACAGCCTTGTAACCACACAGTGAACCTGTTACCTGCAATATTGGACGCTTTGGAGAAGGCAGACTATAACCTACTTCATGCAAATCTGCATTTTGCATTTTCTTTTTCCAGCACAGCACAGAGTATAAATATTGAAATGATTATTCCGGAAGAGCCAGAACACAGCAGTTCTGTTTTGACAGGTGAAGTCCAACCTCCATTACTTTTTTAAGTAACAATGTACTGATGCCAAAATAAAATTACTCCAATTTCGTCCTACCTCCAATTACACACTCTTATTTTCAAGTATTTCTGTGCGATACAGTTGCACTCTGAAGTCATTTAAAAAAAAAAAAAAAAGTAACAAAAAACCCAAGACACTAAATGGCACACTAGGAGGGACAATTCTTGAAAACTCAGCAACCTCACTGGAGCCATTTAAGATGCTGGTATTCCCATCTACGTGTCTACATAAATTAAACCAGACAGGGCCCATGGGTCACTTGTAGCCACGTTCCTTCCCCAGGCACTTTACTAGTTCTTAAATGGCAGCGACAAAAGTTTGGTCCATAACACCTCCCTTCACCCAGCCCCAAGAGGCTACCAAATGCCTACCAAAGGCATTAATTTCTTCCAGCTCCAGTCTGAGACACCTGATTGCACACCAGGTCGAGATTTTTCGAACTTGTGATTTGATGTTGTCACACAAGCAAAACTATGTTAAATTTGCTTTAAAATATTTTAAGTAGCAGTCATGCAATCTCCTTTTCTTGTCTTAATATGCACAAGGTCCCTTAAATCAAAATGCAATTTTTTTTTTCTCAAAAAGATTATTATATGTCAAACAGCTATTAAAGAATCCCCATTCTCCCTCCATACATCCTGTGGTTTCTAGAACAGACACCCCAATCGCCAAAATTAGCGCTTCTGAGAGGAGAAGCGAAGTATATTGCTATAAAAGCAGCTGCACCAGGAAAGCAATGGCTAATACAAAATGTGAAAGGTTAATTGTTACTAAACCCAGCCACAAATAGCAGTTACGGGTCTAACTGGCACCAAAATGGTAGTATATCTCCTTCATTTCTGCCCGCACAAGAATCCCACTGTTATCAGCGTTTTCATATGTTAATCGCTGTGCTCCCCTGCAGACGTATAGGATGCACGCGGGACGGCCGAGCAGGAAGGCGTACGCCTCTACATCTCCAAACGGCCTTTAGATCCCTACCTATGCATTTCCCTTCCAGAGCAGCGTTGCCTCTCACCAAGCAGCACGCAGTGACCTTTTTTTTTTTTTTTTTTAATTTTATTTTTAAACCACACTCCTAGGGAGGCGTTTGCGTGCACGGAGGGAAGGGGCACGAAAGGACCGCGCGATCCTGCGTGACCCATTTCTGGTGCGGTAAATGGATTATACGAGCACGCATCCAGCGCACGGGGACGCGTGCGTGAGCGTGCGTGTGTCCGAAGCGATGCCGAAGCCTTCCCGGCATGTGCTGGCCTCCGAGGATCATGAGTTCAGCCTGCACCTGTGCTTCTTGTTCCAAAGCGACAAGTTTGAATCCTGGCACCAGCACCACCCGGCTGCGAGTCCAAGAGCATAATCCGATGCGAACCGTGCCAGCGAGGGGGACAGCTCAGCGCCGCCGCGGGAGGGAGGACCGGAGTAAACAGTACTGCCAGCTGTTGGGAGAAACCTCTTAAATTACCCGCTGCTGACAACGGGGGCTGGCAGCGGGTGCAGCTAAGCCGGCACCAAACAGGGTTTAACTGCAAGTGCAGCCAAGGACAAACTACGGTCACAGCACCGTTTCAGAAGTCTCCGTCTAAACCTTCTCGGCATGCTGCTAAATCCTGTCCAGCTCCGTCTGCTCTGCACCCGTCAACGGCAATGGGCAAATTTGCTGGGCTGTACTTCGCTCTGCTACTGACCTTCATAGCAGATCGCAGCAAGTTCCTGCTAAAAACCAAGTTTAGGATGCAGATATGCACGGAGAGCCTCTGATTTATTAACAACCCTCTTCCTGATGGACTGAGTCTCCACAGCTGGTAACGTGGTCATGCAGATCAATTTTCCAGACTAGCACGCATCACCCAAACAGTGACATACGCTGCCCTTAGCGGCAGAAGCTCCTTCTCCAGCCTCCATCCACCTTCCTTCCAGCCCAGGCAGCTCCTCGCCCTGGACCCTTCCCTGCGGCAGCCCTCCCGCTCCCAACCCACTGCCAAGGCTGTCACTGCTTTTCCCTTCCCCGTTTAGCATGGATCTCATCCTGACTTAACTTGTTAGTCCTCTTACAGGCTTCATCATGTGCCAACAATTAAGCCTTGATGCTTGATCCTACCCATAAGCAATGCAAGCGCTTGTGATGGTAGGATTATCCGAGATAACGTGTGTCATGTTTTCTACTAAAAATTACAGCTAAATCAGGAAGACTTTAAAGGACATGAACATGTTGCTGAGCATCACAACTGTATCCACAGTACAGTGTAAAAGGGGGGAGCTCTGCTCCGTATCGCATTCGCTTTATTGTAAGCTGATATCAGAAAGCAAGATTACAAGATCCATCAACAGAAACCTTGCGTTTAACTGCTGACGTGCAAACAGTTGTTCATGTCTACCCCTTAAAAGCCTCAGACTCAAAATCCCTTGCAATCTTAGACAGGCTCGAGGCTGTAACCATGTGTCTGCTGAACACTGCTGAAGTTTGAGCTTTGCCACCTTTTAACACCACTTCCCAGGTTCTCAAAGCCCAGACACACTATGACACCTACAAGGAGTCAGCCAAGTCATCACACCTTGGCAGGGAAAACCTTAGGAACAACTGGTACTTAGCTGACCCGTGCAGCTAAGCAGTAACAGTATTTTTCTCCCTATCCTCATCCTCCTTTTCCTGCTATCAAGCGGCCAGCGTTGATGGGACGTATTTGCTGATGCAGCAGGGCCAGGCAAAAGAGCCCAACACAAACACATCCTCCATCTCCACCAAACATACTGGGAACCACGCACCGAACCCTCCTCCAAGCTGCAGAAATTCCCACCCTCGACATTTTTTAGGACAGTTCTAGCACAGCAAAAACACAGACATGAAGGAAGTCATCTCTGTGACCTGGGGGTACCTAGAGGGAGAATCAAATGATCCCCTATTTTGGGGCTGTGGGAGGGGAGGGCAAGCGCTGCGCACCGGGGGCTTTAGGAACATCTATGCGTGTGGCAGCCACGGAGCATCGCACAAACGGAGAAACTAGCGGCAATATGGGAATCAAAGCACGGGTAAGGCAGCAAAGACCTCCTGCCTGCAGCAATGCCAGTTTATCACGTACAGTGACATCTCCCAATCCTGGGAAATCCTGCCATTTATAAATGGCAGCAAACCCCACGATATTTAGAGGCATCGGGGCTATCTCAGAAAGGCAGCTCCCATCCTCAAAGCGCCAGCCAACACATCCTTATTGCCCGGGCTAAATGTCGGGGCTCACCTCCGCCCCGGTCCCTCCGGCCCTGGCGCACACTGATACTGCTGGGAACGAAAGGGTCACGTTGTTGACCCACCTGCTCCTGTTTTCTTCAGTTGGATCTAGTCAAATTTCAGCAGCTGCAGAGCAGCACAAAGCGCCCCATTGTTATCTCCCGCGCAGCCGGAGAGGGAGCCACGGGATGGTGGTTTTTTTTGTTTTTTTTTTTTTTTTTATTAAAAAAAAAAAAAATTGAAATAAAATAAACTGCCAATGGTGGCTGCACTTGCCCCACACGCGTTTCGAATGTTTGTTACATGCTCCAAACTTGATGTGGCAAAATCCATAGTCTGGTATTTTCTGGAGGTCTCTGCTGGGGCAGGGGAGGAGGAGAAGCGGGGAGGATGTGCCACGGGGCAGGAAAGACAGGGAAGGGGAGGAAGCAAAAACAAAACCAAAAAGAGCTTTCGCATATTCCTTTTAGGGTTTTTGAATGTTTTTCTTCTTTAAAATTATATAAACCCTCCAATGGTTTAACTTTTCAGCTAGGAAATTCAGCTCAACTTCAAGTGATCTCTAGATTCAAAAACCATTTGCTGCCTGAAAGAGGAACTGCGAAAGCCGGCACCGTGCGGTCTCACCGTGTCCTTCGCCAGAGACCGTACGCGTTGGCAGGAACATCTGATGCGCTGTAGAAAACATTACTGGTGATGTAAAACATGATGCTTAACATGTAAAGAAAACAAAAAAAAAAAGTCAATTTGGTATGAACGGTCTCCAGAAAAGTCCAAAGCAGCCCCATTAGGGCTCCCTGTAGAGAGTATTATTTCTAATGGAATATAGATTATATAGCATTATATCATTAAGGTTTCCAATTTTCATCTTCATTATTTACCATCAAATACGTGATGAAAAAACCAGCCAAATTATCGCAGCTTGTCCGTGGCTATAGAGGAAAGCCAGTGCAACCCCTCCCACCCAGCCCTGCAGGCTGCACCTTCAGCCTTCCCGCATCCCAAACCAGTCTTCTGTTTGCATGGACAGTCGCGGAGAAAGCAATGAGACAGAGAAGGGCAGAAACCCTTCAGAACTAAATACAAAATAGTCAGGTCCAAAGATCATGAACTTTCTTATTTTCAATTAATCTAACTTTCTGAGAAAAAAAAAAAAAAATCATCTGGTCAAAATCAAAACCCATACCTAGCTATGGTAGAAATAGCTCAGAGAATTTATTAATACCCCTTCCTAAAATACGGGATAAGTTGAAACAGCAAACCATCTCTTTTTGCATATACATATACATACATAAAATGTACAGAGAGCACGTTTGCATGGCACAGACAAATGCTTCTACAACGTCCACGTGTTTTATAGCTCGCTCTCTGCAGCCAGCAGGCAGAGGAGCGGGGGAGCGGACAGTGCAGCTGTCTCCCTATGAATATTGTGTGTCAGACTCCCCGGCAGCCAAAGCAAGGGAGATACCCAATACGGACCGACTTACACTGGAATTAGATTAACTGCTCCTGAGCCTCTCCTCCCTACCTCCCTGAAATTTAGTATGATATAATTTCAGCTACAGCGTTAAAACACCTGTTGAAAATAGTATGGGTTACGCTGATGACTACGGGATATTCTGACCACGGACTTTAGTCTGCAAATACTCATCGCAACTACCACGCGCGGTTCGACCGACGCAAACGGACCCGTGTCTGGCAGCGAGCGATACGCTGAGTAACGAGGTGTTCGCCTGCCCGTGTGCTCCCATGGGCACTGGGCTGCTCTTCGCTTCTGCACCCACCACTCATCCCTATCACCTTCCCCGTCAGGGTCTCCTCCTTCACACTGCCATCCATACTCATCTCCCACTTGCAGAAACGCAGATCGAAATAGAAAATGCTCAGAACTGGACTGATATATCAGTACTTTTTTTAATGAGAACATACTGCCTTAAAAGAGAACAGTTAGGTCAAACCTAGCCCTTTTTTCCAGCTATGAAAGCTAAATCTCAAAAAAAATCCCCCAAAACCAAACAAAAAAAACCCTCAACCCACCCATGAAAAATAGATGTTTCTGCTTTTTCCTTACTTTTTAAATTTTTTTTTAAAACAAAATACTCTGTAAATCTTTCCAACTTTCATCATTCATAGCAACAACTTCCTCAAAGGAAAGCAAAGCTCCTAACTATCCTAAAAAGAGCTGCATTGTTTTGAAGTGTCTTGCTAACATGTCCTCTAGTAAGTTAAAATATTGCGCCTGCCAGCTAACTACAAATACGTTTTTTATCTCCAGCGTGAAATACTGGCCACACTAAAACGCATGGCAAAATTATCACCAGTTTAAACTGGGTTTGGCTTTCACGCAGGAGTTTCATATGTCTCAGCTACCACCTGTTGAAACATGCTGTTTTTTCCTCTCCGTTGAAGACAAGCGCCAGGGGAGCGGGCTCACCGGCCAGCACCGCGGCAGGGGAAGAGCATCGCGGTGCTGGAGATGACACTAAGAACCCAAGTGAGCAGGATCCATCCGCTGCTGTGCCGTTTCAGGCTTAAGGAGAGCAACAGCTAGATGCAAATGGCTTAGACTGCAGAAGGAAACCCTTGGAAAACAAAGGATGTTCAGGGAATGGCTTTAGCTCACTGTGCAGAAGTTCGCACCGTGATCGCTCGTGCTCTGCACCCCAGAAGCACTGGGCACCCCACAAGGCATCGCCAGCAGCTGTCCTTCCCCTGCAATATTGACCCCTTTTGCCTTTTTTCCAGTCATTTTTCCTTTTCCAGAAGGACAACAAACCTATCAGCGCGACAGATGCACTCCCCTCGCTCTCTGGCTTTCCAAATATCAGTAAAAAGTAGAGGCACAAAGAGCACAAGTTTGTGTCAACTTTTAAAAGTTTCCCAGGGCTCCCGATGGGCAGGATTCCCGGTGATTCCTAACGGAAAGTGCAGGTCTCTCTGCAGTCACATAGTCAGTCTGTAAACATGAAAACCCTGTTAATAATGTCAGAGAGCAGTTCTGAATCTCCTCCATCAGCGGGCAGAGCACACACGCAAGACTTAACTTTGAAATAATTTAGGTCTGCAACCAGGGGGAAATTTAAGCCCAGGCATTAGCATGGCACACACACCACAGCAAAGCTGTCTTTTCAACGGCTATAAAGCAGAAAGTTTCAACTTTAAGACTTGAAAATACTGCAGAGCAACAAGAACGCTTCATTCTGAAGTCACCCCCAAAAGACCCAAGCGCAACAGATGCTGACCTCAGAAGCACATCCGAACCAGGCCAGAGAAAGAAGGAGAGGTGCTTAAAAAAGGAAGAAATCGGTCCACCACAGCTCTGAGGAAAAGAAAATGAGGAAAGACAATGATTTATTGCTTCTCAATTCGGTGGTGCCTTTCACGTACAGATCCCAGAACACAGAGATATGCCTCGCAAGCTGCCTGCCCCACGGGGTCTCGAGTCTTTTCAGAGCTATGAAAGCCAAAGCTCAGAGGGCTGAAGGACAGGGTCCCCTTTGGCACCTTGTCCTGGGCCAGAGCAGATAACCCCAACCCTCCACTCCCACCTTCAGGACACGCTGCTGCCGCGAACACCAACACGCCCAAGATCTGAACTAGCTTCCCGCAGTTAAACCCTGCCATATCCATTTTCCCCAGCCACCACCTATATTAAATGTTTCAGATTTCTCGTCTGGCAAAGAGATAAGAGATTGGTGATACTTCACACTTCTGCAGCCAACAGAATAGTTCTTGATGTTGTTAGAAGATTTGGAAAAATGTTATCGATAACTTTTGTTCTTAAAGTATAAACCACACAGAAAAAAAAAATTTAGCATAAAAACTTTTAAAAGCTTCCAAGTGCTCTCCAGGGTAGTCATTAGAAACTACTTAGGTAACAGGAGGGTGATAACAGTGAGTTAATGCAGTGTTAAATTAGCCCTCCTTCCATGCAGAACTTTAAGTGACAGAGGAATCAGTTGGGAGGATTTTTATTTTATTTTTTAAATAATGAAGTTAATGGATTTCCTGTTTTTAGCTCTGTGGGCGGCTGTCATTTTGAGGGATCCGTATATACTGTATTTAATTACTCTGTCTTAAAGTAACGAAAATAATTTCATCTGTGTTCGTATGAACTCGCGGGTGCCAGCAGCACCTCTCAAGCAGGGCCATCAAGGCACGAAGAACACGCAAGCATTGCTGCTTGTCAGTGAGGGGTCTGCTGTCTCTGGAGATGTGTAACCACAGCAGCTTCTGCTTACTCGCTGGACTTCTCAACATCTCAAGCCACCCCTCAAAATCTTCACACGGCCAACAGCCACAAGACCTGTGCCACAACTCTCGGTGAGCTGAGGGCGACCAGCACCAGGAGTGGTTCACAGCCAGCAGGTAACAGTGGTTTCCCAGTGTTCCCCACCATCCTCCCGCAGGCACGGCTGGGGTTGGTGCTGGGCCCCAGGGCAACCCAACAGCAGGTTTAACAGCTCCTCTGGACTCACCTCCCGCAGCGAGGAATTCACCCCATTTCCCCCTAACAGGTTATTAGGAGCAGGGTCAATGATGGCCATCAATAAATTTAGACAAAGAGCAGCAGGATTTAGGTTGGCCACAAAGACGGGGGGCAGAAAAAAAGCTGGGCATCCTGCAATAGTCCACAAACCACATGCGACACAGAGAACTTCGTAAATGAAATGGGAAGCGGCAGAACGGGCTGACTGTGAAATGAGACGTCGAACAGAGCCGGGAACAGACGCAGAATGAAAGGAGAGGCCACGGACAAGCGATGCCACCATGACCAGGCAGTACAATCCATTTAGCATTGGTGCTACACGTTGTATCAGGGCACAGCAGCGTGTTCCCACTCCATCAATTCTCAGCGGAAGCAAAGAAAGCAGCTTTAAAGGCTTGAAACAAAAAAGCCTGAAGGCAGAGAACAATCCCTGGCTGACGGGAGTCGTCGGAGGGAAGCTTTCCCTGCGAAACCCATAACCTGCCTACTGCGGAGCTCTGTTTTCCTTTGAAGCAGCTGGCTCTGGTACTACTGGAAGGAAATCTTGATGGATCACTGGTTTGAATCCAGTATCACGATTCCTCCGTTCCCCTGTGCAGAGGTGCAGGTATATGCCGCACATACCAGCAGAGACCATCTACTGCCAGGTTCCCATGGCACTAGGAAAACAAAAGGGAAAATATGTATCATCACTAAGGAACTCTGGTTCCTGGAACAAATAATTATAACCTGGAAGGGATTTTCTTTCCAATTATCCTCTCTGTGCCGATTGCTTTGAAGTCCATGATATAACTAAAAGCCAGTTACAGTTTTCTGGTGAGTTTTCTCTCTGGAAATCCGTGCTGATCAGATAAAAAGAATACACGATGGCACAGCCAAGTGCATAGAGTCAGGAGGTTTTGGCTTAAAAGAAAATAAGCAAAACCAGAACATAACCAAAGGACAAGAAGGGCAGAGACTGACCCTCACCTACCAAGCCAGAACAGTCAAGGTTTGTTCAGGAATCGACAGTTATTACACACATTCCTGCTATGTGACTGGAACAGCCCAAAATCCACTTCACGTAAAAACATCCCATTTGCTCAGCCCGGAGCTGGTCTGTACAGAGCTCTGCAAACACAGCGCTCTTCTCTGCAGGGAGGTCTACACAGAAATCCTGCACCGGTGTTTGCAGCACCTTCCCTCCATGAAACTAACGGCGATTCAGCAACTGAAAACTCTCAAAGCCCCTTTATTGCAACGAATGGCCAAGCAAAGCTTCAGGAAGCTGAAGCGGTGGCTCTGAAAGCCTTAGAGAGACCAACCTCAGCTCCCAGCCCTCTTTCACAGGGAAATATATGTTTCCCTCCCAGCACTGCAGTCGGTGTGGTCACCGGACATAAACTGCACCAAGAGAAGGGGCAGGGAGAAAACCAGTGGAAACGAGCACAAATGTTAATTTAGGAAATTTAAGGTCATGCTGGGATCAGCCGGTGGGGACTCTGACACTGCCTTGGGGTTAAAACTCCAGGGAAGGTCATCTTGCAGCTTGGCCCTGCTACAGGTGGACTCGTTCAGAGACGGAACAGGAGCCTCCCAGCATCTGGGAGAAGTGGCACCTTATTCCCAGCTGCAAAGCACTCTGAACCTTGGGAGGACACCTCAACCAAGGACATGAGGGTCCTTTGACTGAGAGAAAGACACCAAGGGCTTTGAAATACCAAAAAATCCCTCTGGTGCTCTCCTCTTCCAGGTTACATTCCTTCCTACTGTGCTTTTCCTCCTTACTCTCCACCAAGAAAGCCAGCAATTTCCACGTTCTCAAGCAACCTGTTGGACACATTTTATCTGTTCTTTACGGACAGGACCCCTGCAGTACTGTGCCATGTGCCTGCAGAGCTAAATTGCTAAAAACAGGTGTCTGTTGGGTGTTAAATCTATCTTCAGGCTGCTTTGGCAGCTTAAGAAACCATTAGCAGCTGTTAACATGGTTAGCATGGCAACGTTGAGCCTAACAGCTCAACCAGCCTGCTTTCTTCACCATTTCAAAACTATCATTCCCCACTTGTACACTTGAAGCAAGAACAAATTAAAACCAATACCATGAAAGCACCTGGCAAGCTATTTTGCTAGCAGACAGAAAGCAAGTCTTGAAATAAAAAGCATATTAGACAAATTTTTCCTGCCATATCATGTGAGATTCCCATTGCCCTAGAGAGGTCACATTTTAGCCTCATGCGAGCACATGTTTTACCATCAACATTTGCAGATGATAAATACTCACCGAGGGACGAGTCCTTCACTGGGCTTCCCCATCAGTTTGAAGTGGACCTCTCATTTAAAATTTTCTCTGCCTCCCTAATTTTTCCTGAACATAGTGCCTTTAAAGTACAGCTTGTATACTGAGTAGGGAAAAAAAAAGCTGCATAGTTCATTAACCTCAAGGCAGATACACCCATCCAACACCCCAAGAGCCGCAGGACCACAGAAGCGATAACAAAGGTGTAATCTCAAAGGTGATATGTGAGAAGACCACGAGCAGGTTATGGCCAACTTTTAGGTTGAACGTGAAAGGCCATCCTGGTGCAGGAGAGGAAATACAGGTCCTGGTACTAAAAAGGAGTGCCAGAGGAGAGCACAACTTTGCATATTAGCTAGTGGACACGGCACATTTGTTTCCGACGGGCTGTTCTTACCGGTGTACGGGCCGGAGATGCCAGCCATGGTCACGGTCCCACCGATCGGCATGACAAACGCTCATCCACACGCAGTTACACGCAACCCATGGTCAGACGCCTACAGAACGCGCACTCCAAACGCCCGGGAGGCATCGTCGGCCCCGCGAAGCGGGTATGGAGCGGGAGCCTGGGGAGAGCCGGCGTTTGCACAGCCCAGATCCCGCCGACCACGCTCGCCCAAGGAAAGAGCAGCACGGCTCCAGCCAACAGCCATCAGGAGGGAGAGAACCATTTCCTTCGGCAGTGGCGAACTCCCAAAACTACTTTAACCCGCACGTGGAGCTTTCAGTTACATTCCTGCACCATCTTTTACACTCAAAAAAAAACCCCAAACAAACAAAAAAAGCAGGATACTGTTTGTACAAAACAGCCTGAGAAAACCACTACAGTACCTATAATATGAATTTTCTGATTCTGAAAGGGGATTTGCTCTGTCCAGAGTGAAGGCTATTTTTCAGGATTACAATTAAATAAGAAAATTGATATTGCCGTGTCCTTCAGGACATCTCCATCCCAGCAGCAGTAAACAAGACTCTCCATTCAGCTACATCACTCCGAAGTAACTCAGCTAACTTTAACGAAGCTTCAGTGATGTAAATTTGCTGTAATTCAGGAATGGTTTAATTCAGGCATTTTTCAACATGATGAGCTCAGAAGTGGCCAAAATGACTAACGGGACCTCAACACCCACAGCTTTAACCTCCAAGAACAAAGGAAGAAAGAGGGAGCAGGAGGAAGGAAGACCAAATGCGGACCTCAGGAAATCAAAAAGCCGCTTTCAAAACCCATCTGATTTTAAAAAGATCTGATGGATATGTAGGAGGAAGCAGCAGTTTTTTGGCAATTACGGGACAAATGCCAAAAAGGCAACTGCATTAGGAAGTCTTTTTCTCCCTCCACAGTACAAAGAGATGAACAAACACACAAACAAGCAGAAATGCTGATGGTCAGAGACCTGAACTATGCACCAAGTCTTCCAAGTCCTGAAATCTCCCTGTTGATACAAAGAAAGAGATGAACTAGATCAGCAATCATCTAATTCAGTGCCTGAACAACTAAACTAACATATAATGCATTGAACATTATAAATAATAGAAGAAATCAGAAATACTTCAACATAATTATTTTCAGCAACAGCAAATGGATCTGTAAGGAACCATTTGGATGATCAGTCTGCAGGAACCATTAAACCTTCAACACAACTGTCCTACACTGGCGAATCTGCTGCCACCTATCAAGGTGAAATTACCAGAGCAGCAGAAACAAAACCCACCCATTGTAGAAGCTGGTGTTCTTCCCATCATTACTCATTTTGAAAAAAAAGGCAAAAGTGTCCTTTGGACACCTTTAAAGCCAATCTGTTAATGGGTTTCAGAGACAGAGGGGGAAGGAGGATGCAGCCAGCACCGCCCGCAGCCAGCCCAGGACGCAGAGCTGCGCTCAGCCACCTCGAACCAAAACCTGCCATTTCCAGCTCAAACAGAGAAGAGCTAATTAAAATGCTGCAGGCCCGATGTCAAGATTTCAGATGATGACCTCTTCACCCCATTCCCCAGAAACAGTGACAATTATTAAGTAGCATGTCAAACCCATAAAATTTTATCTATTTTTTTTGCCATAAGGCAGCCCCAAACATTGCCCTAATTTTGCCTTTTTCTCTTCCCTCTACCACAGAAATTCCCCACCATGATCAAATTACTTGTCAGTCTTCACCAGGATACACTGGGAGGAGAGAGAAATAATTGCAAGAGTCTTAAGATCTCAGGTCATTTCTTTAAGCTCTTTTCTCAGCCTGTCCTAATATTTTACTCCCTCTATGAAACGCAGATGCACAGCAGTCATCCAGAGCAGCTTCCACCCGTGTCAAACACAAGTATACAGAAGCTCGGCTTATGACCTATAAAAAAACAGGAGTAAATACCCAATTATAATACGCATCTAAAAAACAAATTTAGACTTTAGCTGATAAAAAAAAAGGTAAATATAAATCAGGTTTATGTCGAGAAACAGCCAGATGTGGCATTCATTAAGAGTTGCTCTTATTAACATGCCATTCACTGTGTTTCCTCGCCACATGTATAGATATTACTTGTTAAACTTGAAAATCTCAGACACTGGCAAGAGAGCTGGAGACAGACACCCTTATTAAGCTGAACCAGCAGCTGTGAGAATTACTGTGGATTCCATTTTTAGGAATAAGCAAGTTTCAGAGTGGTAACCAAACAAAAAGATAAAGCAACACAAAGCAGGGTTATTTATTTTGACAGCTGTGGTTTAGTTGTTTCAACTGTTCATGATGGTTTTAAAAGAAACTCTGAAATCCACTTTGTAAAAATAAGGAAGCCCCAGTAAGAGCAGCCGGGCTGTGAGTCTGGAGAGGAGACACGGCCGAACCGTGCCTTTTGGGGTTGGGGACAGCTGCGGGGAAAGGCTGGGACACCAGCGAAGAGCTCCAGTGCCCCCCCGGGCTGCCCGGTGGGGTTACAGATGCTCCTGGGAGCCACGCATCCCCCGATGCACAGCACTCGGTGGGCACAGGGTCCCTGCCACCTCCCCAAGCAGGGGCAGGCGGACGTGACCCTAAGACCCGCTGCCCGACCCCGAAACCCCCCCGGTTCTGCCACGGTAGGTGTTAGTGCCGGTAACAGCAGCAACGGGGCGTCCTGCTCCCGGCTGGCTCCCACTGCGTAAACCCCACTGTCACCCACCCGCCTGAGCGAAGCATCCATAGCAATGACCCAGGTTTGCTTTATCGGTTTAAAATACATACGAACGTGCTTCCCTTCAGCGGAAATTAGCCCTAGCAACACAGAGTATTTAGCATTAATATATTCCAAATATTTAACTCCCCTCTGCCTGAAGGGCATGATAAATTACCATTTCTAGGTCCTTTATTTCCTGTGCCCGAAAACGGGTCTTACCTTGATGCACCTTGAAAAGGTCTTGCCAAAAGCCCAGCGAGGGCGATGGGAGGCTGCAGGGAGGTTGTGCCCGCTGGGGGCTGCGGCGGCCCCCGGCCCTCTGCTCCCCTGGCCGCTGCTTCTGCAGAAGGGACACTGGGATGGGGACCGTGCGCGGCAGGACAGGCTCCAACACAAAGATGCAGCCACAAATGAAAAATATGAGGGAAGAGGAGGAGAAAAACTTCCAAAACAAACCCAAAATTTATCACTACAGAAGTAACAAGGAAACTTCCAATGTTGAGGCTTTTTCTGCATGAGCATGAATTCCTCAGTAACCTTTTTTTTCCTTGAAAACATTGAAACTAGAGGAAAACAGACCCCTTTATATGTGTTTTTGCATACACTTTCCCATTAGGGGGACCTGCACCTTAGCTCTGATATCGATATCCACCAGCAGAAGTTCTGCAGATACCCTAGGATTTCATTAAATAAAAATTAAGAACTACCGGATCAAGTATGTCGTTAATGACACAGCCACGGTTAACTGGCATTAATTGCACATCGTCTATTAGAATGATCACTGTTAATACTGCCTGAAGGAAAACAAGGTTCTTGATTCCTGGAAGTTGTGAGCCACCCTATTTTTTGGAAAACACTACACATTCGTTTTATGGTTGGGAATGCCAGCTGGGATAAATTACTTTTACTTTGCCTAATCTTCCCCAACACTTGGAAAACAATGTATATTTTTCTTTGTTTTCTGGCTGTTTTGCAGAGTTGTTGCCTACTACTGAATAGTCAATACCACTACGTGCTAACAAAATGTAAAAGTAAAAATTTTCCTCCAAAAACACTTTCCCGAAACTCCCTGAAGAGCCACGCTCAGCTTCCAAGGAGACAGAATTCAACATCAAACCTGGCAAAAATGGCAACTTAGATATTATCGTTATGCTCGTAAAAAACACCCCAAAACTACTATTTAGACCTTCGGCAAAGGTGGGGCCCCAAGTCTGAACACAGACCTGCTGCTCAGGTATAAACATGAGCAACACATGGTCGGCATCTATTAGGATTTATAGTGACCACAGTAGATTAAACAGTATTGCAACGTTGCTCCTTAACTCCTCCTGAATCATTGCACGCACAATGTTACGTGCCTCGTGTTTCCTTTTTTCACACCATTTTGTTAAATCCAGCTAAACAGAATTCTTCAGGTAAGAAACAATTTGTAAGCAGTGATAGTAAAGCAGAGTACAATGATTAAAAAAGTACTAACTGCCTGCCTAGGTAAATAGGAGGGTTGCTTTACTGAGATAGTCAGGAAAGGCAAGCCAAGGGGCTTGGAGACACCATCTAATTGCGAAGGTTGAAGAGCTGCTGGTCAACGGCCTTTGGTAATTCACCTAAACCAGGAGTTTTCCCCCGGTAACTCAGCCCCCCCTTAGCTCTATCACCTGGCAGCCCAGGGACACCGCTCCGCACAGGAGGGCTCAGCCCCTGGCACGCAGACCCAGCACCGAGGTGCTCCCACGGTGGCCCTGGTCGCCTAATCCTGGGACAAATCCTTCCCCCGACAGAGTTCTCGGGGAGTTTGGGTGAGAGCCCTGCGCTGGGCTCCCTCCCGAGCCCCGGTCCTGGGGTGGGAGGGCTGAGCATCGCTCGTCCCACCAAGCACCGGCACCGGCATTGCAGCCCAGGCTGTGCCCCCCAAGCAGAGGGGGGCGGCAGGCACACCCGAGCCCTAAAACCGGCCAGTTCGGTGCCTGAAGACGGTTCTGGGCTAACGCTTCATTTTCCCCTTTTGCTTGTATTGTGTAGGCATTGCCACAGAGACCGCTGCTCTGCCAACCTGTCCTCACCTGTCCCCTCCGACGCGGTTTCCAAGCCCAGATTCATCTGGGACAGAAGCAAATGTTCTTGAGAGACCTGAGCTGTCACGCTCAACTGTCAAGAGAATAATTTGATGGGAGAAGTATCAAGGGAGCGATCAAGAAAATCTTGGAAAGGAAATTAAAACAGATATATGTTCTCAAAATTACAACATCCACTTCAAACTCGTGCGAGCTGAAATCTATATTTACCCAAGGCAAAGTAACTACATAATTGCACTCTGCAGAAATGACTATGCAAGACTAAACACGTGCCGCACGCTCTGTGGGAAGTCTCCAGCCTTCCACGATCTCCTTCAGGCTGTGCCGCTGCCTCAGTTTACCACCTCTCCCGCGCCCTTTGGGCTAGGTGGCTTTGCACTCTAATTCAGGTACCACCACACCGGGCACCAAAGCGACGCAGACCTGCTCCCAACCTGCTCCCAAGGCACCGGTGGTGGCACCGGCAGTCCCGGCAGGTTTTGAACTGCAGGGCTCTTCATTTCTTATTTTCTGCCCCATCCATCAAAGCAATTTCCCTTGACAGGGAATAAGTACATTAATTATTTCTGTCGCAGGGTATTGCAGCCCCTCCAGCTGCAGGGGCTGGACAATTGTTGCAGCATCTATAGGGCCAGAGAGAGCGATGGAGGAATCCTGGAGCTCCTGACACCGCAACATTATGAAGCAACGGCTAATATTTTAAGCCTTGCAATTCTATTTTTATTCATGTCTACATCCCACAGTCAGTAACAAAACACAGCAATAAAGACAACCCTAAATCCAGTCGCGTCTTTCCTCTCCTCTGGTCAGGAGATCATTAAAAAAAAAAAAAACCCAAAACAAAATACCAACAAAAACAAACAAACAAGAAACCCCGTCACCACACTCACAGGATGCAATCTTTAATTTTAAATTGTCCAACACTTCAGCTGGCAATGTTTTTTTTTTTTTCCAGCACTGCATTTTTAAAATCGTTAGCCCTTTCCCTACTTCCTAGAGCTCTTAACAAACATTTACTACTTATCGCTTCTGCTACAAAATTGAAACCAATTGCAAATTAATTCTTGGAGATGTTTAGAGCAAGAATTTTGCTCTGTTTGCGACCACAGATATTCCGCACAGATTCCTAAGGGTGTAGCACAGCACGAAGGCTGCTCACCCACACTTTGTCGGGAAGAGAAGCCCAGATGACTACGGCCTGGCCACCACTTGCCCCCTGGCGGGGTTTGCACAGCCCACCGCTTCGGTGTGAAAACCCAGCAGTGACCAGCAAAGGGTTTGCAGAGCCAGTTTCTCAGCAAAGATGTCCTGATGCTGACGCAACCTCTGGTCACAGTCCTGATTCAGGTCACCCCATCTAAGTAATTCTCTTGCACCCCCCGACAGATCCTGCATCAACAGCTTTCTGAAGAAAGACACGGGCTTGGGCTTCCCAGCAAACACCTACCTACGGCAACCCCAAACGACGCCCTTCTCCAGCCCAGCTGCGAACGCCGTGAAGCCTTCCTGGTAAAGAAAGGAAGGGAGAAAAAAAGAAGCATGTTTTCCCACAAATATTACCATTCCCCGAGTTCTGCTGAGAAGCTGCCAGTTGGAAGGATTCGGCAGTTTAATGATAACATAACACAGCGTAGAGCAAGATTTTCCTTCGCCCCTCGCCGCCCCACGGCCACAAGGCAGCCAGCCACGGTTAGGCTGCCGGCAACCTGGGTGGTGGGTTTCCCATGCGTGCGACATCAAATTCACTTGCAAGGATATTCTGTAGCATATAATTAGAATTTTTGCTTCTAATTTGAAGAAGCAGCTTTTTATATTTTTATATAAACCGCTGAAATCAACCACATTAAAAAAAAAATCACACAGGATAGTGACAACTGATATTAAACAGCTATTCACATATGTCCCAATACCACAAGACTCGTACACCCGCTCGGCTCTCCCCGCTGTAAGAAATCCAAATGACTTCAGTGCCTAAAATGAACCATATGAATTAATCGCTGGCTTTTCTGTCCTCACTCTACAGCGTTATTAATTCAGGCTGAAAACGCATGTGCCCCAGAACAAAGAGTGATCCAGCAAGGGAGCATGTAGTTTGCTAAGCATTCAGCGACGTAAAGCCAACCTGGAAATGCAAAATAGCAAGTACTGCTTGGGGAGTTTCCATACACATGGTTATCAATATCCCAAAGCAGGGGAAAATATCCTGCAACCGCTTTAATGCTGAAATTGCAAGTGAATGGAAACACCTCTAAAATAGTCACTCAAAGAATGCATTCTTTTTATCGATAGAAATAACCATCCAGTCTTTGATGCAAACCTTCAATCATTAATGGGAAACTTGTCAGTAAAGCTGGGGGCTGAAATTCAGTAACTGGAAACATGTGTGAAGGTAGCCCGAACACCAGCACCGCTTACTCCAGTGATTTATCATACACCTGAGGCCACAGTACGCTCACACCAATAAAGCCCTGGATGGAAGGGAGAAAAATGTTTTATTTTAAAATAATTTGAAACATGGTAAGGGAACCAAAAGCAATTCTGAAATACCTGCATTATTTGTTAAAATAATTACTCTATAAAACAGTCAATTTTTAAATATTACCGTGTGCAGTAAACTTTTATACAAAAAATTACTCTTCTCTCTAATAAATGTAGTATTGCTCAGCTGGTCTTGAAAGCCACTTAAAAGAGATCAGTAGCTTTTTAGCACGACACAATGTCCCACTCTAAATGACTACATGGAAGGATAAGTACAGATATCAAAGATAAAACATTTTTTGAATTATCTAGAAATGTAGAAATAAAGAGAAGTGAGCGTAGCAAGCCTCTGGACCAAAAGGAGTGAGAAAGTGCTGTGTTTCAAAAGAAGAGCCCAGATCCTCTTTCAAACTGATGTATCTGCAAAGAGGGGAGTTTTTAGCAATAATCTGGAATTTCTGGAGATACTTGTTGGTCTACAGAGCTATTTCCATTACAGAGGACGGCCCTGCAAAGCAGCACGTGTGACAAAACCGTATGGATACCTACAGCTCCCCCCAGCCCAGCTGCACCAGTTCAAGGCAGCAGGTATCAGCAGTCCAGCAGCAGGAGTTATTTTCTGGCAATCACATGAACCTTCCAGTTCACAGCAGTTTTATACCTGGTGCTTGTATAAACATGGACTATTTTGCCTTCCGTGTGTGCATGGCCACGGACACAACTGCAAAACTGACTACTTACTTTCACATACAACCCGAGCAGGAAAAGGAGCTGTGGCAACCCAGGATTTAGAAGTGAAATAAAACACTCGAGAAAGATATGCATGTACAGGATAATTTTCCAAAGAGAAAGTGCTGACCCTTAAAGAGTGGCATGTGTCAGGAGTTTTTTAATTTAATTTTACTTTAAACTCACAAAGGAGAAGTTCAAAATGCTCTTCGTAACCATAAGTTAGAGTTAAAAGGTATTCAATAAAAATGTACACCGATTTCTTCTGGACATAAATCCAAAAGGTAAGATTGTGCAACATCAGTACTTCATATTTAATAATAACAAACAGATGGGAAAATATTATAATAAATTATTCTAACTGTCTAAGCTGTGTGCCAGAAAGTTTTGGCCAAATTCCCCTGCTTAACTATCTATATACCATTTTCACTGCACAGATCTCGGAGCTCTCCATATTCCTGTAGACTGAAATATACACATCAAGCGACTTTCTTTTAAAATAAATAAATAAAATCACCCTCTGAGCTACACTGTAGAGCTGACACAACACTGCAAAACGTGAGCAAGGATTTTATACGACGAGCTGTGCTGCATCACGACACAGAAGGAGCTGCAGCACTGATGACGAGACCCAGGAGCCCACGAGAAACCCCCAGGGATGGGGATTTATCTTTGCTCTGAGGTCTGGTTCACTCCTGCATCTGGGGGTAAGTTTTAAAGCCCAAATGACGCTTCAGATCGAACCTCACCCACTGCAGCAAGGCCACAGGCAAGACAGCTCTTAGCACTGAAAGCCTTCCAACTCCCTTCCCAAGGGCTCGACAACCAACACAGCTGTAAATCCCGGAGCCTTTTAGGACAAAGATCTCTGCGCCGTGCCCGCAGATCTGCACGAGTGTGGAAATCGGCGTGGAGCGATGCTGCTCGGTGCCAGCGCCTGCCCCGGGCAGAGCCGGGCGATGTCGGGGCCCCGTGGCTGCTCCTGGCCCCCCGTTCAGTTGCCGGCATTTAGGGCTGCTCGGCACTGGTATGGCCTGGCCACCTCCCAGATGGGCCCAGGGCACCAGGTTAACCTCCTGCTGAAGCCTCGGGATGAAGGCACACACGTTTCCATCTAAACATCAATTCCTATAGCTGGATTTTCTGAAGCTCAAATTTAAAGTGTTGAATCCAAAGCACTTAATCTTGACTTTGAAGTGTTCTCCTCCTCCTCTCCCTGGCCATTAGCTATCAGGCAGGTCTGTTTTAAAAGCTGAATAACTCAGAAGGGGTCATATTAAGAAGTAAATCACATAAATGAGAACATAACACATTTACCGGTTAAATACAGAGGACAAAGAGTAGCATTTCAAACCTTAACAAAGGGCAGAATAGATGGAAAGAGCTACAGCCCTGGGTTACCCCCTTGGACACCTCCCTGGCATCAACCTCCCCCTTGCTGCCCTTCCCCATCCCTCTGGTACTTTTTCAGTGTCTGCAAGCAGAGCAGAGCCGAGCAGCCCGGCGTGCTGGCTCTGTGCCGTGCTTCCTTCCAAGCGAGATATCCAGCACAGCTGGGCAGATCCAACTGCACTGACGTTATTCCAGATTTACACCTGGAATTTGGCCCTCATGTTTACCAAACTGCATTAAAAAAAAAAAAATCCCAGCAGCATTTGCCCTCGTGACAATTGGCGATAACAAACGGCTGTCCCGCGGCTACAGCAGCCCGTCACTCCCGTCGCCGACAGCCTTCCTCCTGCAGCTGCGAGGCCGAGCAGAGACATCACACGGGGGAACTGAGCTCTGCCATGCACTCCAGCTCTCTGTTCGAAAATAACAGCATTACCTCAGCAATCCGAAACAAGGGACAAGAACGATTTCCCCATCGGTTTCTACCCCTCATCCTTCACCTTTCCCATTGCTCCTTTCCCCAGAGGAGCCTTCCTGACGTCTCCTCCCCACCCTGCACCCAGATTGCTCATTGCTTACTTATTGCATAGCTTGTTTATTCCCCCCCTCACTCTTTTTTTTTTTTTGGGGGGGGGATCACCTTTGCTCTCTCCTTTCACCCCTCCCACGCAGAAGTACCACCCTATTTTTGGAGAACTGCAGGATGACTTTTCCCCTCTGTACCACCGCTCCGCTCCCAGGCAGATCTCCACGTCGTGCAAGCGCAGCGGCCCCGCGCTAGCCCCCAACACCCTCCTCTGCAGAGGCAAAAAGCCCGTCTGTGCAGAAGGTGGGCAGCTGGGTGGTGACAGCCGACCAGGCTGGAGCTGCAGGACCTATTCCTGCCCTTTGCCGTTTCCCCACTCGTCCCTGGAAGCCGTCCCCGCACGGGCTTCGGCAGGCAGGTCGGAGCCCAGCCTGCCCACGCAGCGAGGCGGCCGGCCCCGAGCCAGCTCCGGGGAGGTTGAGCAATCCTTGTTGAGAGGCTCAGGCTACGCGGCTTAAAACCACAGCCTGCCGCTCGGGATTCCTTATCTTTCCTACTCACAGAAGCAAAGGGCTCCATCCCGCAGGTCTTCCAGCCGAGCTGGAGGTTAGTTGCTGAATCGGACGCGACCCAACGTGGCTCAGGCGAGCGTGGAACAACACGGAAGATTGCCCCGTATCTCCTCCCTGATAAATGTTCATAATAAATGGCAAATCAAGAAGTAACCTCATAAACCTCTGCACCTCAGCTATCTGCTCCACTAAACCCTGAGCTGTTTAGTCCGGTTTTAATGGTGGTTTTAATCACCTAATTGCCCAAAAGCATAGGATAGAAATCAAAATCCCGCTACTAAAACACTGTTATTTTAGGCACCGTGCCTTAACCGAGTAGCAACCTCTCGCTCTTGCGTAGCGGCTTTACATAAAGGTCTGGAAGCACCTTAGGGAAAGTCTTATCCCCCCCTGACGTCAAGGGGAACAGGTCATGGAAGATGCGGTTAATACGCACCAGGCTCATCTCCCACCCACCCACAACCCAGCCTGCTCCCTCCCCGCAACAGCTACGTACCCTTGGGAATGGAGCACCTCCTTCGGGTGTTGAGCCTTCTGCTGAGCGAGGAGAGGAGCCGCTTTTGCTTTTTTTGAGACGATAAAGCCCAGCACCACACGCCTTCCTCTTCCTCTCCCGTCCGGCACACCTGCGCCTCGCGGGCCAGCACCCCCTCCGGCTTTGCTACCTGCAGTTCTCCTGCCATTCAAGGGTCTTCCTAGAGGGATTATGACTTGGACATATAGTTTTGGCATGCACGTAGGCACCCCTCCCCCCGTACAAAAGAATATGAAAATACAAGAGAGTTGCAATAAAAACGCTAACTGTTCTGAATCAAGGCATGAGAGCCAAGGTACAGCAGAGATTTCGGCACTGGCAATCGCAGGGTGGAATTTACTTTGAAATCCTGACACTTATCTCTTTTGACTAACATAAAATATGTACCTTGGCTCACGCTCACTTCCTATATACGACTGGGAAGAGGATGGCTTAACACTGCGGTTTCACCCAGTTTAGAAACGGAAAAGAAACCCATGAGAAAAATTATTTCGCTAGACTAAAAATAAATAAATGAATCAAATTTTTTAAGAGTTTAAGGGAACATGGTGGATGCAATGAGGAGGTGGTCAGAAGTATTTGGCTAGGTAGCATTCTCCTTAAATAAAAAATGATAACATAAAATTGTAACACTCAAGTGCTAGTACAGTATTTAAGAAAATAAGGGCAGCCCGCTCAGCAGCGTGCTGAAGCGCCCGGGCCTCAGTAGGAAGCAGATGCATCAGCTTTGACTTCTGTGCAACGATGCCACAAATCACATAAAAACACACAAGATATTTCAGGTCCCAGTTGCCGCAGTAAATTCCTTACAGTCAGACAAGATGCTTTGGGGATAGTAAGAAAACCGGCAGCTCCAAGGCCCAAGCTCCCTGGTGCGGTCGGTATCTGAGACATCGCTCAACACAATTCAACAGCACAGCGCACGCTTCTCTCTGCACACCCTCTCTTTTGTTGCAAATTTTGCACATTTGCTCTTGGAATAATTTTACCCGAAATCTGGAGTTCAGATGCGTTCACAAATGCAGTCAAATCCCATTAAGTTTCCAAAGATACAGGTTTTAAATGATGCTAAGTCGTTAATCGTTTTCTTCACACAAAATAGTCCATTTGCTCACAATTAAATCTGGGGAGAGGCAAGAAATGCAGTATTTCTGGTTGCTACTAAGCCTACACATTTGATCTTAATTTGGCTTTGAGGTGCTGCACAGTTCCATTTTTTTGCATGCACAAACACACTACTGCTAGCACATTTTTTGCTATAATAAGTGCAATTGCTTTCTAAATTTCCATATACTAAGTCTCTCTGAACTAATGACACGCTTTTTTCTAACTTAAAGATGGCAAGACAAAAAGAGTTTCAACAATTTCAAAACCTTTGACTTCATTTTTCTGATCCAGAAATCTGTTAAAACCGGTGCATTCCCACGAATTATCTCTATTACAAGGAAACGACATTCTTGGACAAAGGAACTTTAAGAAGAAATCCATCGGCGGCTCCATTCATGTGGTCACTCACTTTTGCATCAATTTCTGCAAAGACAGTGAAGAGTGACAGCTTGTTCCCCGCGCCGGGGAGATCAAGGAGTCCGGCACTTAGAGGAAGATCAAACTTGACCTCTGGCTCTCGCTCCATTACCCGACCCCAGTACTTCTACCAGTCTTTATACATGGAGTGAACACAGAAAATGCAATAAACTTCAAAATACAGACTTGTGAAGAAACACACAGGCTTCAAAAAGGGACTCTGCCAGCATAAATACATTAACCTCCTCAGCCCTCAGTAGCATTGAACAGTCAAATAAATACCCTTAAGACAACAACTTAAAAGAAGGAAAAAAAAAAAAAACCAAACCAACCAAAAATGCCACGCCACTCCTCCTCCCTCCCAGCAAGAAAAAGGAGACAATAAGAGCAGGTGAGAGCACACTAGGATACGTGTCCTGAAACCGGGCCTTTATTTTATTGGTCAAGTCAGTGGATTAATACTGGTTTTTAATGCACGGCCCAAAAAAGTTAGTACCAGATACAAATGGGCAGGAATACTAAAGCGTTCTTCCTCCTTCCAAACGGCCATTTCCATTGCAATGCTGTTACTGCTCCCTCCACACCCGCGTTTGAGCAGCTGGGATTTTCCCCAGAGACATTCAGGGTACAGCGCAGGTCTGCTGATGATTCTCCAGACAAAGACCTTTTTAAACCCTATGACTGATTAAAAAAGACAAAAGATCTAGACCATTTAACCTGACCCAAACTCCCTTGCATTTCTGCTTATCAAACATTCCTGACGGAAAGCATCCAGAAACCTATGGACTTCTACTCAAACTTCCACACTCCAGATCAAATCCAGAATAAAGGAAGGATGAAGAATATCCCCATAGACTTGGATTCCTTAAAAAGGGCCCATACTCTCACCTCAGGGCTCCACACACAACTTCCTTTTGCTGCCCAGAGATGCCACATCCCAAGACCTCAACACTTTAATTTGTAATTCTACCATATACCTCAGGAACACCCAACAAGACCCACCATCCCCAAGAAGAATGGTGCTCCAAAACTTCACATTCAGAGCTGTAATCATCCTCCATAAATTACTGCCATAAAACTTTTATGTGATATATATCAGGTCAGAAAAAGGGCATTTGAATGGTTAACCAGACATAGATAAATCAGACGCACGTTAGAAATGACAGTGTGGTTAATGGAAAATAAAAATGCCAGCAGTTCCTTGGATGTCCTTCAGTTTGTTATTATTATTCAGGGGTTACTCTGCACATCAAGGTTTATTTAACTTCAGAAAAATAGAAAAATAAAAATAAAACTTGTTCTCCCATGCCAGACTTGAATTTTTGATCGAAGCATGCCTTGAAGACAACTCTGCCCATCTCTCAGCCTCCTTCTATCAAAAGCCTGGCGATATCACAATGAATTTAAACAGCGCCTTGCTGAGAAGCGTCAGCCTGTTGAAGCCAGCACTGTCATGGACCTAATCCATTGTTTTCACTGGATTTTCCCCAACTTCTCTTTCACACTAAAAATCAGAAAAAACTTTACTACCCATCTCCCACTTTTGAGGTGTATTATGCTTTTATGTTGGCCTTCTGGCTTGCAAGACACATTCACTAGAACTGACTGCTTTCTAAAAGGTAAAACCAAGTAGGTGGACCATGCCTGGGCTGTGCTGACTCTTGGCATTTATGACAACTGGCAAATAGCACAGGGACAACAAGAGTGCCATTCTTCCTGCTCGGCAGCTTGCAACAGAACGCTCAAGATCCTTCAAACACGGTGACACATAGGTAAGCACTACGGCCAGAAAGAAGGCACTATTCAGAAGCAGAAAAACCAGCAGTAACCCATAAATGAGGTGAGGATATAAAATAAAGCTGATGTCCCTCTGCAGTTGCCTAAACGCCTAAAAAAAAAAAAAAAAAAAGAAATCCTTTTTCAAACAGTTGTCTGAGTTTTGTTTTTAAAAATAGAACAAAGGGAAAAAATAATCGCATAGTACAGTATTTACAAGAACATTTTTTGTGGCTATTGTACAAGCTTAGCCTTGCTGAAAGACTTTGCTCCAGTTTTGCAGAGGGAAAATTCATGCTTTTGTGTAATTCAATAGGAACACCCAAAAGAGGGAGAAGCAACAACTCCCAACAGTCAGTACAACTGCTGCAACCTCTCAGTAACCCGCAACGTGAGCAAGGTCAGAGCGGTCATACCTGCCTGGTTACCTTTCGGAAACCCGTCTGTGCTGGAGGACACGGATGATAGCTCTGCAGATGGCACTCTCGCCCGTGCCGCACCTCCCCGTCCCTCCTCGCTGCCGAATCGGTCCCGAATCCGAGCACACCCAACGCTACAGCAGGGCTGGGCAGGTGGAGCTCCGCTTTTCTGGATGATGCACAAAACCGAGGATCTTATCGCTGGGGTCATTAAAATTCCCACAGGCTTTTCTGAAGGAGTGGGAAAATTAATCACCCTCTCCCGGCCACACTCCAACTGGGTAATTACATTTGACCTCCTTAAACCCCCCCAAACAAGTGGGCATTGTGTTCAGGTTACCCTGTCTCACGCTGTGCCCCGTCCCCACGCATTACTAGACAGTGCTAAACCTCAGCCCCGAGTGGTGGCAGCCTTTTGGTGGTGGGCAGCATTCCCCTTGCCTCTAGTGAGTGTGGAACAAGCTTTTTTCTTTGGCAAAAGAAATGCCTTCTTTTTTTACACAAACAAGTAGCAATCAGTCCAAGCCGGGATGTTTGGACATAAGTCAAATCCTCCTCAAAAATTTGAGTGTGATCAGAGCCAGCGCCTTTGTTCAGATATACCTCTCTATGAAAAGGCTACTATAAAGATTTCTTTTTTTTTTTTTTTAAGAAGTGAGCCGGCACTTTTATTAACTCTAGTCTTGGTTTTGCTTTTGCACAGGAAGCCGCAACTGCGAACGCTGCACAAAGTCCCGAGTTTAACGGAAACGCTTAACACAAATCCAGCGTAAGCTCAAGATAGCAGATAACAGAGACACTAATGCAAGATAAGGAGAACAAGCGCTGGCTTTATAACGCACACCAGCTAACTCAGTGCCAGTACCAAACTGTTCAGGTATATCTGTGAATAGGTGCACTCTTACATGCTTATAGCAATCAGAGTTAATCGAACTGCGTTGTCCTTCTCCTAGTACAAAGATGCCCAGATTTAAAATAAATACCCACATACACAAATTTTCTCTCATTAGAATCTTGTCAAAAGGATAAAAATCTAAGCAGACATTAATACCATTGCAGCAAGCACATTAAATCCTTTCCTTATAAAGGAGGAAAAGCACCCAACAAGGCAGAATGCATTTCAGGAGAAAACGTGGAGGTTGTGAAGCTTTGGATACAATACCCTTGCTATTTGCACACAGATTTGCAAACACAGAAGCCACGATTACAATTGCAAATGACTACACCTGCTCCAGCCAAACTGGGCACGGCAGCTCGATCCGGGCGACGGCATCCGAGCTCTCGCCAGAGGCGCAGCGCTGGCCTGCGAGCCCAACGCCGGCCGAACAACGGGGCTGCCTGTGGCTGCTGCTGGCAAAGACGGAGGCTTCTGCACCCTCCTGCAGGCTGTGCCTGGTTTTGAAGCACACGCTGAACGAAATACCCTGTAATCCACTGCATTCCAAGACCCGTAGATGACATCTATGCCACCAGACCTTCAAGACCTCTTCTTTTTGCTGTTGTGTCTTTTAATTCCTGCAGCTTTCTGCCCACAATGCAGGTTTTTCAGGCAGACTAGACACACACTCGTTTTGTATTTCCACCATACCTTTAATGGCGAGGTTTCAAAGGGATGCAGCAATTCCACAACCTCGCGGAGCACAAACGGCACTCAGGTCACGTGTGGACACCCTGTCATACTGCTGTATCTCCACGACTGCTCGCTGCAATGACTTTATAAAGTCTTTTGGCTTTTGTGCCTTTCCATGCCAGGTGCAGGCGGGCCAATTACAACATAATATGGGGAGAATATCCTTGACCTAGTCCAAACTCAAGGCACTGACCATGCATAGACACTTTTTGGGAATAATTTTAACTGAAACAGTAAACCACCTCCTAACTGATGCCATGCACCGTACAGCACTGCATTTCTGCTCCACCAAGAGCTAAAAGCTTAGTTTAAACAGTGCAGACTGAAATAGGAGGTAAGTGTCTCAGCCACACCAACAACAGATGCTTGCCTTCTAATAGCGGTCAATGTTCTTCCAAACTATGGGAGACAAGGATCCAACTTCTCTGCTTTAAAACTAATATTGGAGGAAATTTCATTTAACTTAACTTTGGCAATGCATCAAGGCAAAAGCCTTAATCAAGGAGAGCTCCACTCCTGCTAGTCACCCAGTCCAACTCGCCTTTTTCTGAGGAAAATCTCTGCCTGCAAGAAGCACTTTTGTTTGTTTCCTTTTTATTAAGGCTAGGACAAAAGTCAGTCACAAGAGCTGCGGAGAAACAATTTGCTTAGGGAAAGGGTTTCCCAGTTTCTGCAAGACCAGCGTTCCCATTCCACCCACTTACATTCCTGTATTAAGAGAAAATAAAAATCACATCCGCAGGCCGGTCATCAGTTACACAGGTCGACATCCAGGCAACATGGCAAAGGGCTGAAAGAAAATTACTTGCATGGAAAGATCTTGTTTGAAGAAGTTATGCACTCATTGCAGCACCACCATTTACATCAGTCCTTGTTAAGAAGTATTTTATCCCTTAAAATCATTTGCATAATTGCTGCAATCAAAGGCACTACTTTACAGTAATAACTTTAATGGCAGATTTTTCCTTAAACATTCTTTTTAAAAGGTACCTCCCAAGGTTGGTGCATCCATATGCCAGTAAAAACAAAGACAGGAGGTGACACTCAGGAAACGCATGGTGTGGAGAGGGACCAGTTGCTTTTTGGTTTGTGCTTTGCTTATGCTTTATGATGCTCAAAAGGTATCCCAGAACATAAACCTTTGTCACTTAAACAGCAGCCTAGTTGGTACATTGGCAACTCCCCATTTTTTTTATATTAATGTTGGTATTTACTGTTTATAATCTTATTATGGGGGAATCTGGCTTCTTTCCAGGCTAAAACAAGGTCTTGTAAGTGAGAGTCCATGTCTCACTCTTCAGCTTGCCTTCCCTGATTATAGGTTAGCAAAGGAAAACGTAAAGCCTGACAAGTGCATTCAATACATACAGCAGTGACTTGCTGGGTGATGTATCATTACTTTGGGGATGTACCTTTAACACACGGACAGTCATTTCAGCAGCCAGCCCACAAAGACCACCAACAGCAAAACATTAAATACAGCTTACAAGTTTTGTATTATTTCATGCCTTCAGTTCAGTAGTTGCAGACACCTACAAACAAGCAAACTACTGTACAAAAAAAAATAATTAAATATATATATAAATATATTAAAAAAAAAGAACTGGAAGTCCCTTCTCAAAAGACCTTGTGGTTTCAGGAGACATCCCAGGAAGCCTGGACACGCAGTTGGGTGCATGGATGGGGAGGGAATAGGTACAAAGTTGATAGCTGCTCAGCACTTTTGGGGCATAGGACTTGCTACAGCAATTTTCTTAACAAGTAGAAGCTCTGGCCTGCTTGTCTCAGCTGCAAGGAGACATGAGCACAAGAACACTAAGGTAATGGCTACAGGGCTTCAGTAGCACTGTAAAGTTATTTTGAAGATGGTCAAGAACCACTGGCCCAGCTTTGAATATAAAACACGGACGTAAAGCAAACAAGCTGAGCTCCAACAGCAAGTTAGCAGCAGAAGCCAGCTGGGATTTCCACCCTCCAGCTCCTGCATGTTGTCCTGAGGTTTGTGTCCTCCAGATAACGTGGTTTCATTTCAAACCCCGGGGTGTTCCAGCAATGCAACTCCATCACCAACTTGATGCTGGGATGCTCCTCACGGGAAGCTTAACCAGGACCCCGAGAGCATCGTGGCTTTGTCCAAGCGGGATCCACACCTCATCCGTAGGGCAGCTCCTTCCCCGGGCAGCATCAGCAGAGGACTTGGGGGGAACACTTCCACTTAATTGAGGTTCTCAAACGAGTCAGGCCTGAATGAAGGCATGTAGCCCTTTAATGCAGGTCTAATTACATTAAAACAAAACGCTTTCGTGAACATGGAGAAAGGCTGGGGAGAGAATCAGACAAGCTATAAATTAAAGCAGAGGATATGAATACCATGCAAGCTGCAGTGTTAGGGTTAACGTGGGTCTGGAAACAGTTTAGAGAAAACCTGGTGTGGCTAGGGGCCAGCTCCGAGTTTAGTTGCTTTGGGCTAATCGTTTCCTTCAGGCAGGCTACTCTAGCACACTAATAGGTTTTAATAAAAACTTCCAATTGGGCCAGTAAACCCCTCATTAAGCTGTTTTTAAAGCATGAATTTAAGAGCGGCGAGGGTAAAAGGTCACGAGGAGTATTTAATTCACAACGGCTGGCAAAAGGTGCTGTTGTGATTGAAAACACCAGAGTTCAAGTGTCCAGGGCCACATAAACATCCGACTCTGTCACTAGACCTGGTTAAGTGACAGCTTGAAAAATAGATTTAATAAGACAGAGAGAAAAGTTTCCCACTCTTACACGAGAAATAGGTACAGCAGATCACAATATTAGCCAGGAACAGGAACAGTCGGTAAGCAGCCCCGTCCCTCCCATCTCGGCACAGGGGGAGGATGAATAAATAGCAGCCTGTGGCCATCTGGGTGTTCAGCCCCGCAGCGATTCCCAGGGGCTTGCTGGGACGCTCGCGCCGCGGCTCCACGGCCTCCTGCTGTGAACAGAACAAAGTTCTCCGGGAATAACACGGACCAACCCATCCTCCACGTCCTGCTGCCACTGTCTCTCCCACACGCCGTCTGTACAGCGAGCTACCGGACTAACAAGTGCCACCGGGTGCTAGCACGATACTTACGTGCTGCCACGCGAAAAAGCAAACCTCTGCTTTTTCTGCTGAATTCTGCTGAATTCTCTTGCACTTAGGCAACCTCACACCCACCACGCAGACGCTGCAGATGGGCCTGCAGGAATCAACGGGTTAGCTCTGGGCACAGTTCAACCCAGACACATCCCCATCTCAGTACACGTTTAAGCTAAGCTTTGGACCTGCACTAGTGAAGTTTGACCTCAGTCACTTCAACTCACTCTCACTTTCTTCCGTGACCGCGGCCCTGCTCACTAGTATAGTGCAACTAATACGAAAACGTCGCTCCTTCCTTGGAAACATGCACTCACAAAGGAGAAACATCTCAATCTTGTACAGCAAAAGCCAAAACCCCAGCTGTGCACTCTAACATTTAATTTTATGTCAATGCACGTCTAAAATTCAAGATCCCTGAAGACCTTTTAAAAGAAAATCCTCCTTGGAACAATTTGCATTGAAGTAAAGAGTGAGGATTTAAAAAGTAATGGAGAATTACGTACGCTCGGCTCTCAACTTTTTATTCTACTTCTAATCAAAACACACTTCATCTTAAATTCTGAAGATAATACATGCAATATAAAATTTGGGGACAGGCATGGGTATGAACTAAATTATTTGCTTATTCCATGTTTACAGATAATGGAAAAAACCTAGGAGTTTAATTCAACCTTCAGTGATTGTCTTCTCTCCATACCAAAATTAACAAGAAAGTTTACTGTAAGAGGAAAAAAAAGCTCTTACTTTTAAAATATGCTTCTAATTCTAGCCATACATTTGGCCTGCAAAGAGTGCAGAAGCAAGGCTCTCTGGAACAATCCCCAAGGAAACATTTGCTTTGGCTCCAAATAGGACACTTTTGTGCATCAAGAGTCAAATAAGATCAGCTGCTTCTCAATCCTTTCCATTTAATGATCCCATTGATTGCCAAAAGGTAAACAGACACATTTCTGTCTTTTCTGCGTGTTCCTTGCTGGGAATCCAGATTGCTGCTCCGAGAGGTATCTGACAGCCACGGAGGTGACGATGTGGAGTCAGAATCTCCCCGGACAGTTACATCATTTTCCCACATCACACCTGGATTTTTACTCTACAGAGAGATGTGGCTGTCCATTATAACTCACGCGATCTTTGCAGCTTTTCTGCAGCTTTTCTTAGCTCCCCACTGGTATCTCATTTGACCAATATTTTGGGACAGACTTAGGGCCATCAAACTGTCTTCTGAATACCTGGGGCTACTCAACACAATAATAAGGCAGAGGAAAGAGGACAAGAAAACCTGTAAAAGAGCATAATCTTTTTCAAAGCCTCTGTTAGAACAGAAATAATAAATCACTATATTAATCAGGCTTCCACTGGAAAAAAACATCCTTGGGGGTATCTCAGACAGAAGCATTATCAGGAACTACTGCTCTAGGAGAGCGCACCCTTGCTCAGAAAGGGTCTGAAACAGCAAAGCTGTCAACACCACAAATCTGTTGAAGCAGCTTTGGTCTCATTCTAAGCCAGGAGAAAAGATGTCCTTAATTTTAAAGAAGGCTAAAATAACAACCTGACCTTGCTGGTTCCTTCTAGTCCCAGCATCGCAGCTGCATCCTTCAGAGAGAGGGAGACCTGCCATTTCTGGAGCTGAGCCAGGACCAAAGGTGCTGAGCAAAGCCAGCTGGCTTGTGGTGGCACACACAGGTCACCAAGGCACAATGAGGACGAAGTTGCCACAAAAGCTCAGCTCTCCAGGAGCAGCCTGGCTGCTGGCCCCGGAGCTGTGCTCCACCGAGGACAGGCAGCACATCATCCATCCATCCATCCATCCATCCATCCATCCCCGAGACTCCCGGCAGCCTCAGCTCAGCCAGGAAGAACCAAAGCATCCCAGCGTACTCCGGCCAATGAGCATTCCCACCAGAGTACAGCCCACGCTCAACAACCGGAGCACCGCACTGCCAAAAGCAGGGCAGAAAAGGGACCGTCAAGCCAGGTGCTCCCGTCCCCTGGCCGGGAGCCTGAGCTCTGCCTATCCACGGGGAGGGACCCCATGGAAGACCGCCACACGCTCACCGAAACACGCCATGCTACATCTACAGCCAAATTTATACCCGAATAACAATAAATAAAGCCAAGAAGTTATTACAGCTCGGCTAATTTCAGAACAGCCCTAACCCCCAAGCTGAAGCCTGCTCCAGGATTTGCATTGCGGAGCACCTCTTCACCTTTCAAAGATAAATAGTCCAACACGGCCGGTGCTTTGCACTGTGAAAGCCCTTGCACGGCTGTTTCGCAGTTCATTCCCTGAAGTGAGGAGTGTTTTTAATAACTGTTACCTGACAGGAGTAAGAGCAAAGAGCAAAACCTGTGGCAATACCAGTTGATCCCATTTGGCCTAACAGCTTGTTGTTATTTCCAGACTCTGGAGTTCTTTAAAATTCATAGGGACAGCCTGCAATTTTAATAGAGGCTACCAAAATCCATCCTAAGATGTATCAAAAAAAGCACACTTCCTGGAGGGGAATAGGAAACAGTCAGCATTTACAAAGATCTCTCCAGGAATTTTTTTTTTTTTTAAGATCTTGCTTTGAAGTAGATGCTACCAAAGAATAAGGCTTCCAGAGCTCAGCAATATTTAATGTACTTCTACAGCAATGGATGACAATGTTGTTGTTTCAGCTATATTATAACAAAAATATTGTGGTTTTCCTGTATTCTAACAAAAGTAACTCAAGATTTACATCTCATTCATCTTACTCAGAAGTAGCCCTTAAGCCAAAAACAAGGAAGGGAGAGACCCTACTGCGTACAAAGGACTTCAGTAATCCTCATAGGGTGGCTATCCAGTTGGGACATAAAGAAAGGCCAAAGAAAGATAAAACACCACTTGCAAAAAGCAGTTTTTCTACAACCACCAGCGAGAGTGGAAAACACATACAGAAGATGACTAACTTCAATTAAAACTAAGATGGGTGTCCTCACTAAACCCAACAAAAGTCTGGATCCGTATTGTAAAGTCCAGCTCATTAAATACCCACATCCAATGACAAAACCACACGGGAGTGGAAACAATTCTCCATACTCCTCTGCTCCACTTGGTGAAGCACCGTCTCAGTGATCCCACATACATTAAACAGTTTGTTCACTTACAACTGATTAAAATGATCAATTGGTAAACAAGGAGACAGATGCAATTCCCTGAAGGAGAAGGGGGAGGCACGCTCGGTCATTTCTTTTGCAAGCCTCCATAATACACAGACACAAATGAACTTTATCTATTCTTGTGCCTTATATTAGAATAACCAAATTTCTATTTGTGACCAGCTAGTGACAACTTGGGAATATGAATCCCCTTTCCATCCACACAACAACGCAGCACCCTTCTCCACCCACCCATCCAACAGCATGAGCATCTGGCTGAAGGGATGAGAAGACACGACCAAATAGGCTGTTTTAAGAGATTATGCTATGGCAGTCCTTCCCAGAAAATCAGAAGTACAGTAGCAGTTTTCCTAACGTTTCCACAGAGAGGAATGTTTTCTACCGAGATTTTTAACTTTCCATTTAGACTCCGGCTGTGCGTTGGAGTACTTAATGCTGAAAAAACCCCAACCCGTACAAAGCATGAATCAACTTTCCAGATCTCCAAAGGAGTAATATCTGCACCACACACCAGTGGGAAAGCAGATGATACGAGTAAGAAGTTTTTGATGTTCATACATTTCACCAGTGGGAAAGGAACTGGAAATTAGGAGGAACACCTTCCCTCCCAGGGGATGTCCTTCAGACATCGCTTGGATGCCTCAGGCTTATTTAACTATTCACCTTTAATGTCACCCTCCAAATGTTGCTGTTGGTACTTACACAGCCCTTCCACCAAGTCTCCTTCAATCTCAATTTACAGAATTTACACCAGTTTTCCTTTCCTTAAGGGCATACAGGCAGAAAGAAATTCAGTGAAAGGCAGATAATAGACAATCGTAATTTAAACGTTTGACAGAGACAGAGAGAGAAAGCAAGCTAGAGTAATGTAAAAGCTACATACCCATAAATGCACCAATAAATTATTACTGCAGATTTTTTCTCATTTTTATTCACTTACCAAAGGAATACCTGCAAAACAAAATGAAGAAAAAGCAAAAAAATTTAAATCAATTGTAGGAACCTACGTCTCATATTAGTTTTATTTCAAAGTTTACACATTTTGAGTTTCAAAACACAGTACGGAAACATGCATGAGCCACGTAGCATGCAACTCAAAGGCACTAGATGGTAAATTGTTGCTACCTGGAAATGCAGGAAGAGCAAATTCCCTTGTTTCTGGACAAATTAAGCTGTTATTTAGCACTCCAAGCAATTGGCCACCCTTCTTCCAATAAATATGCTAAAGCAGCATACCCAGAAGAGACAGCACAGTCCCAAATCACAACAGATACTGGGCTTTACAAAGGGCTGCTCCTCACCTTGCCTCTGACTTGAGAAACTCCTCTGAGCGAACAATCTACTTGATAGAGCAGCTTAACCAGGCTCCACGGCAAGATTATTCATTTAGGTTTCCAAAGCACGCTAAGCACTTCCCAGGCAGAAGGCAACAACTGAAGTTGTTAAAAACACAAAGCTTAACGCATACTTCTGCGCCGAGGAAGCCCACACTGCTGAAAAGCAAGAAGTTACATCTTCCTAGTGAACTACTCATTAGGTTTTTTTCTGTTTTGAACACAGAGAAGTCTAGCACCATGCCATCTGCTAGTTGACTGCTGTGTACTAGATGCTCACCAATCCTCAGTGTCTCAGGAAAAGTGATACACACTTACTGTATCATTGTCATGTGAATTTTTGCCCCAATCTGATGCATCATTTAACTTGCTTTTTTAACTGGTCTTCTCACTGAAATTACCTTTAGCCTTAGCTACAACATAGTGATTTTCTGTAAGATTACCAGTTCCGATTAAAAATAAAATGCAAAGGTTAACAAGTTTTAAGATGCTGTTCTTCAACAGACAGCTTGTGTTTACTCCCATTATGGCTTCAATCCCACATCAGGGCTTTATTATTTGTATCTGCAGCATATTGCATTACACTAACCAAAATAACCCCCACCAGAACCCCAAAACAAAAAAATACCCCAGGCTTTTAAAGATTTTCAGAAAGATTTGCTCTTAGTGAAAATGTCCTGAATAGATGTGCAAATTTTATACTCATACACACGTAGTTCAAACAGTTCTACAATCCTTCAATCTAAAATTTTACTACATATTTAACAACAATTTCATACAGGGCTACAGATGCATAGAGAGCAGTAACTTTGAAATGCACAACAAGTTTTAATTTTCTTAATAAAAGTGGTTCTTTATAAAGATATCTGTCATTAAGGGCAACCTAACTTCGCTATTCTCCACCACAGTTGTGGTGCAGTTAAACATAAACTTGTACGAATTATTCTTATTTCTTGGCAGAAGTTAAGAACCCCCTGAGGCTCATTTAAAACACACACACAGAGACACACACAAAATGAGGAATTAATAAAATATTGTATTCTTCTGAACCACATTAAGTTTTCTGACGTGTGTCTGTTGCTGATTACATCAATCTAGGCTCCATAACTTGTCATGTGATGACAGGCAAACACTTGTGAATTTATTTCTCTGAAGAAGCCTGCGATACAAATGCCAAGGAAACCAAACCAAATGGCCCACTCCAAATACATAAAAGCAGCAGGGCTTCTTGCAGGGATTTTTTTTTTTTTTAATAGGTACAAACAGACAGGTACCCAATTCCTGCAGACTTTAGGTTGTAGTTTGGAATCTAATACCATTGTTGCTTTTCAAGGTCCTCTTCCTTGCTTATACAGAGTAAACAGAAATGTTTATTAAAAAAATGGATTATTTTTCTTCCCTACTGCCTGCCTTGGCATTTGAAACATCACCAACAGATAATGACAAGTGAAAAACATGGATTTGATTTTGCAGGTTTGGGTTTTTTTGGCAAATTTCAACAGAGTAACTTTTGATCTGCACATTGTCAAAACCAGAAATTTTGCAAATTCAAAGTATATTCCATTTGGATTTTTCTAAATCAAATTAAAATGTGATGTCATTTCTGTTTTCTGGTTGGAAAACCAATGTAATTAGCCACGACTTGTCATTAGTGGCAAACTTCATGTCACACTTACAAAGACTGTAAGTATCAGCTGGGAATCATAAACATCATCAAATATTTGGGTTAAATTGTTTTCACCACATTGTCATGCTGATTAATTCTAGCTCAAGTATGTTCCTGGAAAGTAAAAATTGATAGCAAAACATAGTTTAAACTACATCACTCCTGATGAAAATACTTCCTGCCGTCAGGGCCCGTGGCAAAGGCAGCATGGAGCTCGTCTGGGTTTGAAGACGACGGCTCTGCAAGAGCTTCCCATGGCTCCAAACCACGCGTGGGCACCGCTGTGCAAATGAACAGGGAGCTCCCAAATCAACCCAGCAGAAAACACCGCCTTTTCTGTATAACATCTTTTTTTTCTGCATGCAAAGCATGCAGGATGATGGCTTCTATTTGCTCAAGGAGGAGGAAAAGCAGATCGGCCAGGCTTGCCCAACAAATTTACATACCTTCTCCGCTCACCTACCCCATAGCTACACAGATTATTTAATGTATGAGTTGTCTAGGACAGGGACTCCTCTTATAAGTCTGTAAAGCATGACAAAACTCTAAATAGACTCTATTAAGAAATACTATTAGAACATAGGCAGGAGCTCTTGTCTTTACACCTACTGATGCTTACTAGGAAAATACATTTGTATTTATAATCCAAAAAAAAAAAAGAAAAACAAACAGTCCTACCCACTATTCACATCCCGGCAGCGCCCAACACCACAAGATCCTTCCAACTAAACTGATTTCCACAGGCAGGATAATTCCCTGCTGCATCCCTAATCTGCAGCTGGTGTTAACAGCTTCTCTCACTGTTCTCCATGGAGAACATCCCCTACAGAAAGTGAACCCAGATGTCAACTTTCATCTCCATTATGAATTTCCCTTATTCTCTGGGCTGTATAAATTGGGATGGGGGAAAAGGTATTTGGATAGTACAGACATTTTCTATTCTTCATCAGGATACAGCTCCAAAACTTGCTCTAATGAGGTTTCCACAGCACATCTCCACAATGGAAACCAAGCAGAAGCTACACCATGAGGTATCCTTTCCTTGTGAAGGATAGAAATGTGACACACTAACTGCCCCGTTCTTCCCTCTGGTACCCAGCCAGGGAGAGGTGGAAGCAGGGAACCATCCTCCCAGGAGATACCAGCAGCCTCAGACTGCAGCAGGCAATCAAATGGACACACAGCTGGCAGAGTGAAGGGCTTCCTTCCAAAATTTCAGCTGGATGAGCCGCCTGCCATAAATCCAGGCATTGCATTAGGGGAGAAAAGAAGGGCTAAGCCATGGAAGTACAGAAAATGCAGAAAATCCACCTGCCCCAAGACAGGACTGACTGTGTGAGAACCACCTCTGACGAATGCCTGTCTAAGCAGCAATGGAGACTCCACCTCCCCCTCCAGATATTCAACCCAGTGTTCCTCCACATGCACATTTAGAAGGCTTTTCCTTATGTTTCACCTGTATCTTCCTTTCCACCATGTAAACCAACAGCTTCTTGTCCTACCCACGTGGAGACAGCGAACACAGAGAACAGCTAATTTCCATCCTCTCTGCTGCTTTCATGCAGTTGAAGATCTTTGTCTCCTTTCCCAGTTTTCCTTTCTCTCAACTAATCAAACTCAGCTCCTTCAGCTTTTCACCACAACAGGCCACTTTCTTCCCCGCCGCCGAGGCTTGTGCCTCTTCTCTGCCCAGCATGGGGCCGTAGCCACTTCCAGCGCAATGTGACAACCAGACACGAGATGCTGGCTGACACCTCCGCAGCTCCAAGAAGTGGAAAACCTCATCCACTGCTGCCTTGCACATGACGCTCCTTAAAGTTACTGGTTTACGTGCCTGAAAGCTTGTTTGGTGAACCACAATATACCAACCAAATTAAAGCTGTAAACACTTCAGGACAAAAAAACCCATCTTTTCAATGTGTATATATACCTACAGTACCTGACACCTGGGGATCCACTTCCTCAGCGCACTGCCTCAAAACAAAGAAGCCAGTTAGCAAACATCACTTGCAAGAGACGGAGAGTCCATCAAAATGAGATGATAGAATTAGTCTAGTGCACCATTAATTTCAGAACATCATTAACTTAAAAGTGTGGGGGTAAGAAACATTTTTGACAGCTGGTTTCAGTTGCTGCCAAGCCTTTAGTATTGCACAGCGGTCGTGGGGGGAGGAAATAAGCTAGAATGGTAGTAAATGAAACCACTCATCTGGTTTCTGGATTCACTTTATTGTGGTCACAGATCTCTAAAAACTGGGATTCTGCGCTCTGTAATTACAACATCCACATTTAAATGGAAGGAACAGGGATAACATTAAAAAAAAAAAAAAAAAAAAAGAGCGCTCGAGGATGAGGCTTGCTCCTTGGTTTGCACATGGTGCTGGGAAAGGTGCCTGAGCAGAGCTGGAGCCAACCATCGGATGAGGGACGGGACGGCCGCCCTCCTGGAGCCACGCTGGGTGCTCACAGCCGTGCCCCCTCCCAGCCGCGACGCGGTCGGGCACTGCCACACGGCTCTCCCTGCGGCCGAGCAAGCGGCAGCTCCCAGGCGGCAAGCCATCGAAGCACCACTTTATTTTCCCCTTGCAAGGCAGGGAACCAGGCTTGGTTAAGACACCAAACGCGGATTACCCAGCTAAGCCCCGGCACTCGCCAACTGTTCTGCCCATGCTCATTTCCAAAGCTAAAACTTACTCCAAGCCCTGGCTTATGCGACGGCAGATTTTGCCAAACTCAAGTGAAGTTTGCTTTGGTTAAATCCTTCCAGTGCCAAAGCCAGACACTGAAATGGCAGCCTCGGGAACCCTACGCTGAGCTGCTCCTTAAGCCAGACGGTGAATCCCAGGCAGGAAAGGTGAGAATGGGAGCCGGCAGCAGAAAGGCGACCACAGCAGCACTGCAGCTCCTCTGCCCGTCTTCACCCGCTGCCCGACCTGCGAAATCGCTGCATTTCCTCCCTAGGCAGGAACGAACTTGAAAAGTACGTGCACAGCAAGTGGAAACAGACGCTGATGGAAAATAAAGGGGTCAGCATCAGCCTGAACACGTGCAAGGCCTGGAACAAGAGGTCAGTCCCACTGCGGTGTTCTGGTCTGCATGCATGGGGAAGGCAGAAGGAGTGCTGCAATCCTGCTTTTTCAGGACCAGCAGCAGAAAGGTTTTGTATTTCTGCTGCTGGCATGCTGGCAGGTAAAATCCCAGGAAAAGTGCATTTCAGTAATTCCATTCCTTGATGGAAAAAAAAAAAAAAAAAAGAGCAATTTCATTGCATTAATTAATCTCTCTCCGCACGTTGGCCCCCCACCGCCAACCATTCTGCAGACTGAGTGCAACTCCCCATTAAATGAAGAAGTCTGCAGCAAGGCTATGGGTTTCAGTGAAAGCATGGTGATTTCTTCTACACTAAGTTCATAAAGACATGAGTTATTCTAGTGCAAGTTTCCACCTACTTTCTACCCCAGACCCCCCAAGAGAACTTGCTTGTTTTTGCAGTTGCTTGCCTCCCCTTCTCCAGGACAGAGCTCCTGTTTACCCAGACCTGGAACATTTCTCCTGTAACACAGCTCAGCCCTGCAAATAACTCTGGTTGAGCAGTAGCCCCAGCCCAGTGATGAGCCAGCACCACTGGTAGCAAACACTGTTCTCAAGAATAAATTTCTGGATTAAGACCCTTAGGGAAGTTAGTAAACACAGATCCCACCATGGCTTGGACCCTTCCCTAACCCGTGATTGCTGTTCAGCTGTACCAATCACTGTATTAACATTCTTTCCAACCACAGCTGTTGGAGAAGTTAGATGAGTTAAACAACATGAACGTGTGCTGGACCAGACTGGGTGCATGAAGCTATTTGGCAAGTTACAGTTTAAAAAAAAAAAAAAAAGAAAGAAAGAAAAAAAAAAAGACAAAACATTATTCGTTTTTTTTTCTAAGTCTTTCAGCTGTGCAATCAATACCCAAGTCTACATACTGGATACAGCTGGCAATTAGATGTGCCAGATAATAAGCAATTAAAAAATATTTGTCTCAGTCTCTGGCAAAGCCCTGTGGTACATCAGACACTGCACAGTCATGCCACTAACCACATAATCTTCTGATAATTTCTTTGCTCTCATTTTCTCATCGGCTGTGATTTGCAGAAGCGATTGGAATCTAGAGGCAGTTTGTGCAAAGGAAACAGTGGGGTGTTATTAACTGTCCATAGAGTATACACAGCTCCCTGTGCCATGGCTTCAGCCCATACCCCGTTCCAGTTGCTGCTGATGTTTTAACATGGTCTACTCATGAAATCAAGTTAGGGGCAGGGGAAGCAGGAAGGAGGAGAAAGAGTATTGCTACGTGCCTTTTGCCAACATTTGCTGTGCTATCAAAGCATTATGCTCTACAACGTTAAGTCATTTTGTCAGGCTTTCTGCAAAGCAAAGTAGCAGACTCACAGCACTGCTTTTCCATGCTTTCCTAATACTACATACAGGTAACAGTCCTGACATTTAGACAGAAGCGATTACTGCAATTAACATGATGAAAAGTTACGAACCAGGACTCAGAGGGCAATTCCACAATGCGCATTCAACGGACGGAGCACATATTGGGGCAGAAGGATCTGGCTGGCAATGGGATGCTCATGGGAGCAGCACCAGTCAGCACCCGAACACCCACTGTGGTACAGACGTAACACTGCAGCCCCTGCGCACACCGTAAGGGGACCCTCAGCACAGTACTGTCTTCTGCCGTAGACAAAGACACGATCTCTTCTGCATACGGTGAATTAATTTTTATAGACCTCTGGCTATCTTACAGTAGATTTAAATTAAAAAAAAAAAAATCTTCCAAAGGTGCTATGATTAAGTGAAGCAAAGCCAGTAATTACAATAAGTCAAAACAATGTGTGCAACCAACCAATGTAGAATATTTAAATTCATCTTTAGTTTCTCCCTTTTTAAATGAATTAAAAGCTACAAGCACTCACATTATTCAGATGACATTAATCTTAGAGGCACTACTTGCTACAAAATCAATAGCTTCAGCAGTAATGCTGCAATTTCCATGCTGCAGCTGCTCAAGAAACCCCGGCACACCATTTTACCAAAGCCTCTTCTCTTGTTTTTCATATCATGTTTCAACGGCAAGTTAGACTTGCCACGGGTCAGTTCTTCTCCAGGAATATATTCACGGAAGCAGGCAACGACCAGACCTGGTGCAGCCCGAGACCCTACGGAAGCATCCCTTGACAGCCCTTAAAGCTTTTGGCAGCAATTCTTCCACTGACAGCTCATGCAGATCTTCTCAAATTTATAACATAACCGGACCTGGCTTCTTAATCAGGTTCGTCACCGCCTGTCTCTTCAGTCCGCTCGACTCTCACAGACTAATGCACAGTTTTTGGAGTAGATGTGGGCAGAAGCACACTCAAACTTCCTTGCACATCCTACGGCAACTGTGTTCTTTGCTCCGACTTACCCCTCAAAAAAGGCCCAGCTAAATTAATGGCACACAACCCACTGCCACCCGCATTTAACTGAACTGCCTCAACCAAGACAAGTAACCTCACGCTGCAGAGCACACATTTACGCGTCTCGGGGACTATGGAAGGCCAGCCAGCCACGGCATCAACCTCCTCCTTCCCAGCCATGCTGAATGCCAGGCGAGGAGATGGCAAGGGGCTGGCCCCTCTCAAGAACTGCTGCTAAAGCAAAAGCCAGCCTAGAGCAGGGAGGGGAAACCTTACACATGCTGGGAGGGGAAACGCTAAATGATTCATTTCTGACATCAGCCGTGATTAAATTTTAATCTCTCAAACAAAAATATGGTTCTCATTAGCCTCATTAGTTCCCAGTTGTACTGCAAGGCAACAGTGTCACATGGTATTAATCTTTGTTTTCGTTAATATGTCATATCAACTGCTCACAGCGTTCTTTGAAACCGATACGCTCCCTCTCTTCTGTGTGAGTAGGAAGTGCCAAAAAGCAGCTTCCTCGACAGGAAGGATGACCCCCTGAGATCCTTCAACTTTTGGTTTACGTTTCTAGAGATAATCTTTTCTTTCTGGGGAAAGAGGGAGGGGAGCTCGGAGTAAAAGGGATGCGAGGCTGCGATCCACAATAACAAAGAAATTCCTGAGGTTTATTGCCAAGGCCAGGGCCAGATAAAGGAATAAGATATTCTAAGTTTTCTTGTTGTTGTTGTCATTAGGATATTTTGGAGAGCTGGAAAAATAAAGCCAGGTTGCAAAAAGGGTTCTTTGCAAGTGGGTTATTTGCAAAGCCCCTAGCAAACTTCAGATTACTCCAATTTAGCATACGCATCAAGGTGATATTTGTTAATGTAATTCATCTAAAATCCTAGCCACTTTTTTTTTTAATACACAAAATTGTACACTGGATTCAGGCACAACATTAATTTTTGCTTGCACTTCAAACTTTAATATCTGTAAAGCTGATATCAATTAAGTCTCACAGTCCCTCAGTACAAGCAGGGAATTACTTCCAGACAGGCAGATAAAGCAGGATATAGACTGATGGAAAGACCTTGCCAAGGTCACACAGTTAAGTACAGCCCGACACATTCATTCCTGCCTGTACAATGAGGTCTCGGAGAACTTCCCAAGTGAACCAAGCGTACTGATGAAACCCAGGACACAAAAGTTCCTATTCCCTACTTGCACAGCTCCTGATCTTTCAGCGTTTGCTTGCTCGGGGGCAGTCAAAAAAGTCTTACCGAATTACCCATGCTACTTAATAAAACGTGCATTAGCTCAAATGCACCCGTGTGGATACGTTCATTCACCCTTGATCTGGCTCTGGTCTACTGGAAGCTCGAAGGGTGATTCTTCCATCTGTATTTTGCAGGTCACACTAGGACTCTTCTAGTCATAAAATGAGTACCTCCGTAAGCGCTGTGCCCTCGTCATAAGAGGGTCACAAACGAGTACACTTAAAAATGTGAATGATGTTTTGCCAAATCCAGCCCACAATTCACACATTGGCTGTTTTACAAGCTGGAATAAGAAACTCAGAAGAGATCTGCTTCTAACCTTTACTGGATAGGATGACACTAGACAAAAATCCAAGTGCTTTAGAGTGAAAAACCAAAGCTGTAGAACATAAGAGGAAAGAAAGTGGGGAAGAGGTCCATTTAATGGCTACTAATGCCCTCCTGGAGAGTGAAAACACAGCCCTGAACATCTCATCAGCCCCCTAGCATTTAATGGAGTTCAGCCCGAACCAGTCGCCAGTTCATCTGCTAGCACACAGAAGACTGTGATTAAAGTCCTGCATAGGTCAAGTGGTTTTTAATGAGACATATAAACCACAAAACCTTCGTGACATACAAGTCTTTCTTCTTTCTCTGTTGCAAATGAACTTCTGAGGACGGTAATTTAATTGCAATTAAATTGCATGCCTCAGAGATATGCTTTCATGACCTGCAGTATACCTGTCCCTCCAATAAGTCCTTAATATTAAAGTTAAAAGCTATCAATATTATGTTCAATCAGCTAAGTATGAGAAAACACCAGGCATTTTGGGCCAGAAAGACAGAGGCATGTCCTCCCCTCCGTGCTCCAGAAAAGCATTGAAGCCTCTGCAACTTCGTGGAAACCACCTGGGCGTGCGGGCTTCGAAGGGCGCGTGAGCACAGCTCGCATGGCACTTGCCCGAAATCTCTGGGGTTGTACAGTGGTGAAGCACTGTTCAGTTTCATATTCCTTGCAGAAAAAAAAAAAGGTATGCTGCTTAGTCTTATTTTACCCTAAATACCTGTTAGCAGTAGCTCCACCAACATTTTCCACAAGGGAAGAACACACTGAAAAGAACGCTGTAGCCACCTCATGCTATAACGTTTTATTTATTGGCTTGTTTAACCTATTCCCTTGAGCTCTTGTAACTCTACCAGAATCTTAGTCATGAAAGAAAAAAAGGCAATAGGATTTAAAAAACCACAATTCTAGCTTTTGTATCAAGTGTCTTAACAAACTGTACTCTCTAACAGTGGGCGACATGCTTTGTAAAATGAAACAACACAAAAACCAAGGGAAAGGAAGGGTTTTCAGATGACAGTTGAAAATGCTGGGGGTGGGGGGTGGGCTGGGGTGTTCATTGAGGAAACAACAGAAGAAGAAACAGGAGATCAGTGGCAAAGTAGTTTAAAAGTTTGTTTATATAAGAAAATGTAATAGCTCCCTGGAGACACCTTACTGTGGGATAAAAGTGATTTTATTCCAGAATTACAAATTCACTTTAGAAGTGCATTAGTTATTCTGGTACAAAAATGATTTAACTTCTGCCGGAACACCTCTCCCGGAGAGCTTGTCCTGACAAAGGACCTCTACTGCCCATGGTCCATCTCTGCAGACATATGCCCCAGCAGAAACCACAGGGAATAAAACCACAAATAGAGGTTTCATGAGGTCACCTGCAACAAGTATTTTTACTTTTAAAAAAAGGGGCAGCTTTTCCCATTCTTGTTTAAATGTACGACAATCCATTATGTCAATATTCGGGAGGGAGGAAGCCAGGAAAAAGGTAAAGCTATTCATGTTGGACCTGTGGAGCTGCACTGGTCTTCCAATGACTGAACTTAGACAAGCAAGACTTGCAGTCTGCAAAATGGACGCTGAAGTATGGGGAATTCCCACAAAATCTTTTTAGGCATCTTCAGCTTCATTAAATAGCTTCTATTACACTCAAACTGGTACACTTTTTACTATTATTATTTTACCGAAATTAGGCACAGTCTGCAGAAATTACAAGAAAAATCAAGGCTAAAATCAACATCATGATTAAGCACTTCACCCAGCCTATGGGTCAGACATTATATATTCTTTCACACTGGCAGATTTTCAGATTCTTGACAGTCTCCTCCTACTTCAAAAGGAGACGTTCAAAATGGCAGAGGGGGGAAAAAAAAAATCCAGTATTTTAAGACAGACGCACTGATTTCGTGATGCAAGTGGAACACCAGTATACGCACGCCCCATGATCCAGAGAACACGTCCAGGTTTAGTCTGAGCAGACCCTGAATACCACAGCTGTTTTGGGAACAGAGTGCCCAGAATTACAAAGCTTCCTGGTGCATTCCACTTCCAAATTTGGCAAAGGCAATCTTGGCCCCGCACTTCCCAGGTACCAAAATTAACATGCTGTTCTCTGAAAGCCAGCCTAGTTTTCAGAACCACCGAAGCGCATCCTATTTCAGACAGTTCACATGTGCTTTGGCAGAGCCAACAGCGAACTGGCAAAGTCAAGAATTCAGGGCCAGGACAACAACCTGGCCCCAGTTCGCAGGATTTTAGGTTGCCAAAGTAATCCTTATCCCACAAAATCCATTACAAACAGCTCACATCAGCCTGTTCCAGGAGCAGCTTTCTTGAGGGTTATAACACCCTCAAAGACCTTTAGCTGGTCCCTTGCCATGCTGTCACAGCAGGCTCAGCTGTCCCCAGGCACACTGTATTCCCCAGCTCACAGGTGGAGGTCGGCAGCACCGGGGCGGGCAGGCAACGTGTCCTGCCCTTCAAAGGAGATGGTTTGCTCTTCTAAAGCTTCCTCTGACTCTGAGCCCAAGCCAGCTGGACAGCAGTTGAAAGACTCGCTCCTTCAGCAGCACCCGGTATCTGGATACTCCAGCCCAAAACAAATAGAAGCATTTAAAATTAAAATAGAAAAAGAAAAGGCGATAAAAGGAATAAATTGTTCCTCACTGGCCTAAAGAAGAGAGCTCTATTCCTCCTTATCACTCCGTATCTTCCTTGAACTGGCTTCCTAGGCAACTAATGGAAAGGATTTTGCTGGATCAGGTCAGCCCACGGGTCCATGTCCAGCCCAGCAGTGCCAGCTCGCAGGAGTCCACGCCTGCCAGCTGAAGAGGAACGCTAAGAAAGACCATACAATAACTACAAACCAGTGTGGCCACAGGAGGAATTTCTTCCTCCTTTCAGATGCCTCTTTGCTGAGCTATGTCGTAACTCTAATCAGGAATGCCTGACAACACTGTCCTTTCCCCCTTTACAAGAAGTCACTGTGGTCTTCAACAGATGCTTTGGAGAACAATCAGAACTCATCAAACCCTCTCAATCTGCCCAAATTTGAGAGTAAGACAAAGTTAATGGACCATCTAACCCCACCTACAAACCACTGTGAAAAGGGAGTTCTAAGCCTTAGTTTTAAGGCCAGTGCTGCCACCCAAGATCAGCAGCAGAATCCATGAGGTTTCAGGTACTCTCAGCTCATCTCTCATGCTACCACAATTCCCTGAAGGACAATGAGAAATTAGTTAACCCCCACTTTGCTCTTTCCCCGTGTTTACTTGCACTGCAAGCACCTAGCCGCCCAGCATCCCCTTCTCCAGGAACTGAATGTCACACTGTATGCACAATAATAATATGGTTTTGACCACCCAGTGACCCATTTCAGAAGATCTAATGAAAAATGTAACCACAGCTGAATGAACTGTACTGCTGGGTTCCTTTGATTCTTTTCCCTCACCCCTTCACAAGAAGAACCTAATTTCCTGTTTAATATATTCGATGCCATAATTAAGAAGAGATGAAGTTGAGGCAATGCCTCCTATCCCCCCTCTTTTCAATCTCTCTCACACCCCTTCCCCAGAAGAACCTGACCCATTCCCTTGGTGTGCTATTGCTGGATACCAGGAGTCACCTGCTTGCTCCAGAGCAACTTTTAAAATCCAAATCCAAAGTAGCAAAGGAGGAAAAAACACAGCCTTATCTCAAATATCAAGAGTCAATTCCTTTCAACCACAGCATCCACAAAAGGCAAACTCTGGGCTCCGCTTGCATTCCTGCTGGCCAGCTCATTGTCTTCAGAGCTGCAGAGACCTAATGCTTGGCTGTGAGCTTCCAACCCCCCCTCAGGAAGAAGCATTTGGACATGGTCTGCTGGACGCCGGTTGTGGTTCAGTGCAGCAGTGGAAAAAGTCTCCCCTCTCTATCCCCCACCTTTCGCCTCTCCCTTAAACGCTTGAAAGATGACAAAACAGCCACACGTTCAAGAGGCACAACTGGATTTCTTTTGGCAAAAACTCGAGAGCTCTGCAGGACTGTCACCCCTCCAGCACTGGCAGAGGAGACATTACACCTCTGCCTTCGGTCTGCCTGTACCAGAGAAAGCAGCTGGGAGCAGAGGACCAGCACAGAACACGACTGCCCAACGAGACATGGAGACACATTCCAGCTAGCTTTTTTTTAAAATCAAAACTATAACAACACTATAGCACCGCTGCAGCCACAGCATCAGTACACTGAGCGCTCCAGAGTACCTTGTGGGCACTAAAGAAAGCCTGGCATGCTAATGTCTTGGTAAGCCCACTACTTCAGGAGGAAGCCAGATCAAACCTTCAGCCTCGGGAGTCACTGCAGGTCCAGCTTTGAGCCACAAAACCTTTGCAGCTTGGGGGGGAGGTTGTTAGGGTTTTTTTCCCCCCCACAAACAGAAACGCAAAGAGAAGGAAGTCAAGGAACACATCCAGATTTTGCTGCTACAATGACACAGCCTCCTGTATCTGTGGAAATGAGAGCAGGATGATGCTTGAATTCTTGCCCTGTAACATAAAACATCTAGAAAAATAGACAAGCGATTTTGGAATAATTTGGAAATGGGCAATGGAAAACTATCCACCAAGTTATTTTTCAAATTTTGTGGCTTGCTTTCACAGTCTTAAGTTCATGCTGAGTTAAGAGCTCAGAGAATAGAGCTTTTCAGAAAACTGAAGCTGTTATCCTTCACCCACTTGCATACCAGCTGGAGTAGGATAGGAATGAATGGGACAGGACAAGACGCAGGGCTGCCCAAGCACATGCAAATCCTTAAAATTAAATTCACTGAGCCCATCTGTATATAGGGAAGGTGTCCTGTCATGTGTCGTAGAGCAAGAAGATTTAGGAATAACATCCCAGTGACACAGCTGTATCATGTCCACAGCTTGGGCACCTCTCCATGGCATAGCCTTTTATGTCCCCAAAGTTACCACATCACCTTTGCTACAAGCAGAGAGGTACTTGAAGAGGTGAACTAATGAAATTTGGGTTTCTGAGGGCCCATCCTCTTTTAACTGATGTATTTGGGGCCTTAACAAGTGTGAGGACCATGTAAAGCCTTTCCTTTTGCACCACAGCCTTTCCCTGCAGCAAGGCAATATGCGGACAGTCACTATTTCTCCTTTACTTTTTCCCCACAGGCTTTATGTACTTATCTTGAGTGTTCCAGCTCTCTTCTGGATAGAACTGAAAATTGAGAAACCACCCCAAAGGTAATTATTAGGGGAATTCCCTTGCAACAGCAGGGACAACTTGTAACGTGGCACGTTATGCAGCCAATTTGCCTCTCACAGAGGACAACGGGAATCAGGGCAGATATCCCAGGTAAAAGAGAGAACAGGGGCAGGCCCATAACTCAATTCTGCCAAATGGTTTCCTTATCTCACATTCCTACATCGCTCCTTACCAGGTTACCAACCTCAAATGGTAACAGAAAGTCAACGTGTACAATGAACAGCAAGAGATTACAGAGAAAAACAGGGCAGAGAGATTGTTAACCTACCAGATCTGTCCAACATTGACCAACGAGAGGTAGAGAACCCACAGGACAGACATGAGGACCATGTTTGCACATCCAGTTATCAATACAAATGCCGAAGCTGCGAGGCCAAGCAGGGAGAGGTAGTCCAAGGTGCTGTCCATGTCTGACCAGTCCAGAAACCAGATGATTGTTGGTGCATAGCTCAGAGCATCCAGGTTTATCTTCCCTTTGAAATACTTTTTGACATTCTGCAGGTACAGTTTACAAGGGAGCAGCCCCTTCTCTCCTATTAGCTGCTTGTTTTGATGATATGCCACCAGGAAGGCCACAACTAGAGGAAAACAAGGAGGGGAAAAAAACCCAAACAGTGTTAGAAATCATCCAGGCTGTAGCACATATCTTGAGTCCAGAGTTACAGAAGTATATTCATGCCTCGGGAAGGAATTTATTCACATGTCCTCATCTCCATTAAAATACAACACAGTCATTTCTATTAACCACAATGCAGAAGGCAGAGGAATTCTATAAATACTGTCTCTGCCTTCACACCAGGAAACGGCACAGAGTCTGTTTTGAGATAATTTTCTCCTCAACAGCTGTAAGGGACATGCCACTTGCTTCAGGCAAACTCAACAATGCACTTCTGGGAAAAGCTCCCTGTAACTGAGCGACCTGACCCAATGTAGAAACAGGAGGCTCAGCCCAGCTCCGTTAGACTCTGCATGACCCGAGGTTAGTCACATCCCCTATTCATCTCCTAATGCAGATGAGGAAAACAGTTTAATTGCACTGCAGCGTATGAGTGAAAGTAATGCATTAATTTCAAGACTTTCAGACAGAATTTCCTTTCTACAAAAAGCATTTGGAAAGGAGACACCGAGAAACCCTCAGTTCACACACAGATAGTGGGGAGCACAGCCGAAGCAGCCAGCAGAGCACATGCAGCTCCCTTCAGCAATGCAGCAGCAAAGACACAGCTGTACTTTCTGACCCTTCCTATTTCAGTTTCACAAAACATTCTGCAGTGTAAATAGACAACAGCTCCAGCATGGGTTTTGTTGTTGATGGTGATTTACAATGTCTGCTGTTCCCAGTACAAACAACCCAGGGCAGACTGATAGCAGATTGTGCCTGCAAGGTTATGCTTTGACTTTAGAGGACAACATATCTCCACTTCTATGTAACACTATCTGTGCATCTGTCAAGTATTGGATTATTTCCTTATATTGAAAACACTTAATATTTCAAAATATTGTTAATGAGACAGCTTAAACTCATACACACCATTCAAGAGGCATCCAAAGGACACCTTAACTCTTTTGGCAGTGTAACAGTTAATGGTTATACATTCCAATTGCAGAATACAGTAGTTATGCTATGGGTTGACCTTCTGAATCCTCTCACATCCTGGTAGTTTGGAAATACAAAGTCTTAATATTTTGCTGTCCTCTAAATTGCTACTTTTTACATGTCACTACAGCGCTCTCATTTGTAGTGTCTATGCTCTTGCACTGGACAATCTTAGAACAGCCAGATGCTTTTTTTAACAGCACATAAGCAATTTAATTACAGATCATAGACCTAGAATTTGATGTTCTACAGAGAAAGTTGGTCAGCTTCTAGGGATTATCTCATATTTTAGGAATCTCCTCCAGTTACCAATTTGCAGTTCGTAACTGCAGTAATCTCCATTTCTCAGAAAAAAATGATGAAGGCCAACATTTCCTGATTAGGCTCCATGCATTTTGCTCCCAGCAGCTAACTTACCCATCTTTCAAACATTATCCAAACACCAGCCACGTCACAGGCAGCAATACCAGAGGTCTTGCAAAAGGCCGATTTGCTTCTTAGTTAATGATCAAATCTGTTTCCCTCCTTATCTGAATACTGTCATTCTGCAAACAAGAATTCTGGTGTCCATCTGGCTGGTGTCTCTCACTGGGAATGCTGGTGGAAAGTCTATGTGAAACTATACCCTGAGTTCAGGCCTGGATTCCCATTTCTTTGAAGTCTGACTAGCAACCCAAAGTCTGCAGCCCCAGGGAATAAAAATAAATGTCCCATTCCCCCCAGACACACACAAAGGTCTCCAGTGGATTTCAGTTAATCCACTTAGCACTTACTCCATCTCTTTGCACATGGCGTGTATTTTGTTCTCATTTGAAAAAGCACTAAAACTCACAATCCAATGCATATCTGAGGTCACCGGGAGGGTTCCCATTGATTTCAACAGATCCTGAATCACAGCACTAACACAACAAAGTTGGGGGTTTAATTGGTTGCATCTCTTTCCCTCCGTCTTTTATACCCAGTAAAGGATTTTACAAACTGATAAAAGACACATAGAATATTTTAGTCAATTATGGACAGGGAAGGACAAGAGAAAAACTGATCGCAACATTAAAGAATCAGTTTTGGACCCCAAACTAAGTGTTTTATATTTTAGAGTATTCATATTTTTCTACCAACACTCAGTTCGACACAACTGTGTAACCAGAAAGCCTGACACGTGAAACCAGCAGAAATATAATGCTTCTGAGCCTCAAACAACTTAATATCTTCATTTTTGGTTTAAAAAAAAAAATAAAGACCAACTCTGCCTTAGAACTCCATAGCTTGATTTCCCTTGATTAGCACTGCAATTTGCTGCACAGTTTTCCTAAAGCGCTAATCAAATTCACCTCTAAATGCTACAGAAATTGCTGCCCCAACCCATAACTGCTAAGCAGCTTTTTTTCTAAAAAAGTCTAAATTAGACCCCTGCACAGTATGCAAGATAAACAAGGAAAGGGTAAATTAGGAAAAACAAACTATAGCAATTGCAGAAAAGTACACATTGTATGTACAAAATACCGTACAGCCTTTTTAAGTCTGAAAACAGCAAAGACTGCATTATAGGTTGGCATGAACTGCACATCTAAAGATTACCCAGTTTGGGCTCCAAAGTGGTTTTCTCCCAGAGCACCAATTTCTCACAAGACGCTGCACTGCTGATATTTCGCCCGTTACCATTTCATGACTAAATCCCATCGGCAACAGCCCTCATTTGGCGAAGAGCTCACCTAATACCCAACACAAACCCTGACCGTTCCAACCTACGCTTCGATCCATCGCTCTCCCAAGCCATGGGGGCCCACGTCCGGCGAGCGCCGTTTATTGCTCACACGTGTGCAGCGTTTCCTAGATGTGCTGCTCTGTCCCGGATCCAGCTCCCTCTCCTGGACACTCCCCAAGCTGAGCCGCTGCCTCGCACCACTCCGTGCTCCCTCTCCACTCATCTCCAGCATCTTTTGGAGCAAATTTGAAGGGCGCATCCCTTAGGCAGCACCTGCTTCTCAAACCCCAGCACCAGATCATCTAGACCCACTCTCCCAAGGTGCCAGCTAAGTCTTCAAGAGGCATCAACCTGTAGGCAGCGGATCCCGTGTTACCGGACACATGTAATAGTTGAAACTAAAGACAGATTCTGCAAAGGATTTCAACAACACAGGAGATGCACACATCCAGGGGGAAAAAAGGGAAGTTACTTATCAGCTTGTCATTCCTTCCTCTCCCGGAACCCCCCTCGAGAAACTGTATCCTTAAATTAACTGTAACACAGACCCTGCGCCCTTCTCTCTCCCTTTGATCTTGGCTTAGTCGGGCCGGGGGAATGGGGGTGGAAAGTCCATTTCACCCCCAAAGCCTGTGCTTTTTTTCTTCTTCCTTAACCCCTATTCTGAAACCTCTTTCCCTTTGGCCTTGTATTTGGGGATTTTCCACTCTCCATCTTCCCGCTCCCTCCAGGTAAACATGGTCAAACAAGTGTGCTTCCACCTGGGGCACTGGCTGGCATGCTCCCTGCTATGCTGAGGCATGGGGCCAGGTTAATCGCTTCTCTTGTTTGTCCTGTAGCTTCTTCCTGGCAAGAGGGTAGCAGAGCAGTTCTATTACACGAACCAGAATTCAGCGGTTAGTAAGTCAGCTGATGCTGGGGGCACCCACCTACGCAGCACGCTGGGTTTAACCACGCCATGGGGTCCAAGGCACGGATGGAGTCTGCTCGAGCAATGGCACTGCGTCCGCCTCAGCCTCTCCATACACCCTGTAAAGCTGTGCTCCTGGCTGTCTGCAAGGCTCATGCCAGCCCAGGGATGCTCTGATCTTTGGCAGCAAAAAGAGAAGGGTCTTACCCAAAGGGACGCTGAAATGGCAAAAGAGAGTCTGAGCGGGCAGCCGCTGAGCACCGCTGTTAGCCAGGCAAGTGGGCAGCATCTCGGTCACCAACAGAGCTGCAAGACTCTGCATCCCGCTCAGGAGAACCTGCCTTCCTCCTCAGCAAACCCGACTCCTGGATTTGCAAACTTCGGGCAATGCATTCATCAGCACCTCCTGTCAGTTCAGAATTTGTTTTTTCCATCAAGAACAGCAAATGCTTGCATTCGTATGCACCAGGCAGCTTGCCTCCACCAGCTCCCAAGCTGCCTCCAGCTCAGGCACGTACTGCACCGAGGAGTCCGCAGCAGATTCCCCCAGGATGGAGCAAGCTGAGGCAGGGCTTGATCCAGAGTCACCCACTCCCTCCAGCCCCTTTAGCAGGCCAAACTCCTCAGGGTGACTCTCACTGTCTTGTATCAACATACAAAATGAGAGCATATCTGGGAAGGGTGCTTTTTCGGAGTTCAGAAAACATTTTGCCGACCAGGATGCAGAAGCCGATGTTTGCCCATAGCTATCCTTTCTGGCGTCGCAGTTGGGAATGATGCGAGGCCATGGCTGGGCTCCTAATCCCGGGACAGCCCCTGCAGACTGCCAGCACAGCTCTGCACACCTCCAAGTCTCTGGGATCCAGCATGAAACCCCATCGCCTTGTCCATCACCCCCGTGGCTGCTCACTGCCTGGACTTTTTTTACCAATACTTTCTGGATTTGGGCATCTTCAGCCCATGCCAGTTCCACCTGAAGCACTTTGCCATTCTTCAGACTATTGCGGATTGAAAAAACAGCCTCAGTGACTCCCATGCTCCCTCCCACTCAGGAGGCAGACGGAGCCTTTGACAGCTCACATGGGAGCACGCTCCTCTACCTGCTGCGAGCTGATCTTTACATAAGTAATACATGTAAATTGTCATCAACTGCTAATAGACCTTCACTACTTATTCTCACCTCAGAAGGTGCTTTACTGTACTTTTCCATTAACTTCCCCCCCTCCACCTTCTCCTTCCCCTCCCAGCCTCCTCTCTCCCCCTAAACTGAAGGGGTTCCTTGTTCAAACCCACATGCTACTAATAAACACAACCCAAGCATGCAACACAACAGTCACCCATCTGAAATGATTTGGTCTATCCATATTGCCCTGTCACCTCAGTTCCTTTCCCCTGGTCCAGGCTCAGCCTGTCATGGTAGGAGAATGAGAGAATCCCATTCTTCATGCTCTGTAAAGATTTAAAGATGTGAAATCCAAAACTTTCCGGTCATATGGCTTTCTCTCTCCCCCCATTAAAAGAAGTCTTAACTTTTACTTAAAGCCCAAACCGCAAGAAGAAATGAACCAAGAGCACAGAGCTTTGCATGAAAACCAAAATATATTTTGCACACAGAAAAAAAATCTGCCTGGAGCCATATATCACGTGCACCTTTGACCCAACAAGGCATTCAAAAAGGCCCTATGCTGGATGCTGGCAAGCTGAGGTTGTACTACTGAAAAGAAGAAGGGGGAGAATATTCATGGTATTTTCATTATTATCAGAGAAATGAATCAAGTAAGTTTTCAATTGATAAATTCCCCTGCAAAGTTTTGCAACACAGAAGGCACAACACGGTGGTACTGAGCAAAGAGCCAGAGTGAAACCAAACACCCCCTTTTCATCGTGCAACCCTACAGCCACAAACACACAACAAAGTAGTCTGTTCTTAACACTTTTTTTGTTTTATTGCCATTCACAGCAAAGCTAAAGACTTTGGGGTGGTTGTTTTGGAGGCTTTTAAGTGCTTATCTCCCCATTGCCTCTTTGTTTGAAATAATGTGAAAGCAAATAGAAAAGGCTGGGCTGTGGCACTGCTAAAAAGCTCCCCCATAGGACCCAGGTTGTTCAAACCCACACCAGTGGCAGTCCAGCCTGCAGCTGGAGGATGCCCTGAGAAGATCCCTCTGCTCCAAACCAGCTCTAGGCAAGCAGCAGACTGGGAGATAGATTCTCTCCTTCTCAGTTCTTGTTATCACTTCCCTTAAACTATCACAGCTTGCTATGAATTTGTCTTCCCACAGTGAAAGTGCTTTGTTCAGGACCAAACGCAATTCTGTCTTGCTTACGCGGCTCTTTCGTGCAGAGTTAAACAGGGGGCATGTAGCTTGCTAAGAGGACATCGTGCTAACATACTGCCGTTGTTGTACAGACTTGCTAACAAGCGCTGCGCTGAAATAAAACCTTTCAGGGGAGAAAAAGCATCGGAAGATGTACTATAATCCTGACTAGGCAAGCTGAAAGCTACTGGGAGCCTTTCAATATAACTGAGGGAAGAGAAGGGGGAAAGCAGTGGAGATGACAGAGAGAGAGAGAGGAGGAAGGACACCGGGGCGAGCCAGGAACCTACAGGAAGCCAACCCCCCCTGAGAAGGCTTTGGATTTCAGAATTAGGATGAAGTAGCATGAACCTCCTGTAGCTCTAGCTCTGGGGAAAGAAAATACTACTATGAAACAATACATAAGGAGAAGGAAGATAAACTGGATTTAAATAATAGCTTTTATTTCAAAGCACTCTACAGAGCCTGGCTGAAATTGGGAAGCGTGGTATCTAATTACTTAAACTTCTACATCTGGAATCTGATGATAGTAATCATCCAAAAAGGGCACTTAACAATGATTTAGAGGGAGGGTGAAGGGAGCAAATAATGCACATCTGTTGTCAAGAGCTTTGGGACCAGCTATTTACCTGTTACAGCACTTCCAACAAGACCTCAAAGACTTTCTGTATTGACAAAATGTCAATCCCTGCCATAAAGAACAAACACACAGTGCAGGACCAGGACGGAAAAACCTTCAAATCTCAAAACGGCATTTCTCCAAACTTCCCTGTCCCATGAATTACTGTATTAGAGATTGTAATTAGCCACTGCAATGGTGCAAGTCTGTGAGACAAGTCTCTTCTGTTGGCACACCAGTAGCATATAAAGATGCCTCTACAGAAACAGAGAGAGGGGTCTGGGCAGCAGAGCACAGGATAAGACCTACACAATTGTTCTTCTTCCTCAGTGTTCAGTGCTGGATTCTGTGTTACTTCACACTCTCCTCCTCCAGAAGAGTTTTACCACTTGGTCTGCCCACACCGACTTGGTGGAGAAAGAGGTCTCGGATCTGAAAATGCCTCTGAGGGCTGGCAGCTATTAGAACTTAAGTGTCACCGAATTTGCAAGCGCACAGTGCTAGCTACTATTAAAAACAGAATTACACAGAGAGGCATTTCATTTACCTTAGTGCTCAGCTAGGAGGTCCCCACTGGCACAGCCCTGCTGCAAAGAGCAAACCTTGCTGAGCACTTTCAGCTTGGATCCATTTTCCCCTTCCTTCCCATTCCTGCAAGTAGCAGGTGGTTTTGGTCACTGACCTCCATGAATAGTCAGATCCTTTCCCATCTCCTCATCTCTAACCTGCCTCTCAGACAACAGCTGCTTTGCCAGGGACTTCCCAGGCTCTGGCTGCTTCTGGAAACTCCCTTCAAAAAGAGAAGAGCAGAGCAGTTATAACCAAATAGGGTGGGGGAGAAGGGAGGGCACACAGAAGGACACTTCACACCTGCCTTGCACTGCCTGTCCTCCTTCCACAGGAGAAGATCCAAAGGGAAAGCATCTCCCCAGCTCACATCAGGCAATAAAGCAGCCTCTCGAGAGTGGAGTGGGGGGGCAGGAAGAAGGTGACAGGCCCCCAGATCATGCTTAGTGATTCTGCCCCTCACCTCAGCATCACTGTATAGCACAAATAATGTTTCTCTCCATCCCATTCACGGGGTCCTTCCCTCTCCCACCCCTCCCTTTCCACCTAGGAGGGAGAACAAGCTTTCAGCTCACACAGCTGCACTAATAGGCAGGAGCTACAATCATCAGGCAGCCACCACTCCCCTGATACTTTAACACAAGGTCCTCCCCAAAGGATTTGTTGCTTAACACATCAGGAATGAAAGGGTTACGTTTAAAAGGGTGAAATGAAAGAAGGGGGAAAAACATCCCACGACTGAGGAATGTCAAACTGTCACAACGGCATCAACCGTTTCCTCAGCAAGTCTGAGACTCGGCGTGTGTAGAATCGCCGTGTCTGGGAAAAAAAATAATCTGTCAGCGTAAATGGTTCCATCTTCAGAAAAGAGCTTGGAAGAGCAGCTTGGCACAGAAGCTTTAAATTGTTTTCTGCTGTTTCCAAACCCAGGTTCTCAGAAGAGATCAAAAGGCAACCTACCTTCCCTCGAGAGCATCCCATCCCAACAGCCGTGTCATGGTTTTGCAGCCTTTGACAGAGGAATCTGCCTGTTCACAATCTCTCCATCTCAGAGACACCAATTAGTTTCCACCCCACAAACGCTTCGGTTGTAGGCTGCACAGCATCTCTCCCGCATTGGGATCAGAGCTGGGGCCTCAACACCGCTGCAAGTGACAGCCTGAGTCAGAATTCCACCTGTCTCAAATTTGGCCCAGGTTGCTGGCTTTGGGTTGTTTGGCTGCTACTCAATCAAAACAAGCAGCAGAAATCACTGTTACCTGATTGCAACCAAGCAGAAGTTGCATAACGAGCAGGTAAACTTTTCCTCTCTTGCACCTCTTCCATTTCAAAGGACAGAACCATTCTCCTACCCTGTTCCTTCCAGCTCTGGTACCCAAAACCCTTCCTCTGAGGCTACCTCTCTCAAAAAGGTTTCCTCACTCTGGACTGCAGAAGCATTTCGGGGTCTCCTCCCTGCTTCTGCCACTGCCAGGTGTTCCCACTCACCTCTCCTACCTGGAAAAGTGCAGAATCCAGTTCCTCTCCCTATTTTCTGCCATCCCGCTTTCCCTCATCAGCCTGCAATCTCAGCTTCATCCTCTGGCTTATGCATCCTCACTTTCCCTTTCTCCCTGCAGCCCATAGGTTTCAATCATTTCCACACTGAAACTCACCTGACCCTGAATCGGACACTTGCCCCTCACCTCTTACCGCTCTCGTTGTCCCGAATCAGGTCGCCCAGTCACCAGAAGGTCTCATACGTTTGAGTCGCTCTTCGCCCTCCTCTGCCTCATCACCCCCCTTACCAACTCCCACCTCTCCAGCCACCACCTGCTCCCTTCCCACTCCCCCCACCAGCCCCTTCCCATCGAACACACCACCACTCAATGGGACACCATTTGGTGCCCGCTGTGGTATAGTTATAATCCCAAAGCCATGATCAGAAAGCGGCAGCCTCCACTGAACACACGGCGGAGAACGCTAATCAGTTTTTCATAAGGAAACTGCAAACTGAGCTACGGGAAACTCAGCAGTCTGGATTTACACACGGGGGAATATCAGACTCGCTTTCATTTTGACTGAAAGAGTCATAACCCCGCATTTCACCGAGAGCTGAAACCAAACTAGAAACAGAGCACGTGTCAAAACCATACAAAACTACAACTTCTGCATGGTTTTGATGCAAAATAATCTAAGCAGGCTGGCAGCCTACAAATCCTAACGATTTTGTGGACAAATCTGGGGCAAGTTTAGAATTTGTAACGTAGTGTGTTATATGTCAGTTTAGGTTTCACTGTGAATATTTTTTAAGTGGAACACTAGTGGGCTCTGAGCACGGCTCTCAGCGTTACTTGCCAAAGCAAGAGCCAAACGAGCACAGCCGAGGTTGGAAACTGGTTTCACCGTTAAACATTTTAAGGTCATGTCAATTCTAGGTCCCGACTGGTAGCGTTGGCACCCAAGGACGTCACCTCTCTCCAGTCCTACGTGAGATGCTAAAGACCTGCTTCTGCATAAGACAAAGAGTTCCTCTCTTGCACAGTTAGCTCACAACATCTACCTCGAAGAAAAAGGACGGCCAGCTCCAGCCCGCTCTGCTGACGGGTACCGGCCTCGTGGTGTGAGCCATCTTTCCTTCCAGCTCTGCCAACACGGGAGCCCCAACATCACCCGACACCATCCCAGCTGCCAACCCCAGGGTCCCCGTCCCACCAGCAAAGCCAGAGTGGAAAACAAAAGGCGCTTCCCATTTCACATCTCGCTCGTCCCCTCAAGCTTTGGGTACGCAACCACGTGCCCCCAACAGCCAAAATCAAGCAGTCCCTTGGTAAAAGGCAGGCAGGGCTCCTCAGTGCAACTGCTGCACCCCTGTCGTGCCGGGACGGGGTCTGCACCCAGGAGCTGGGGCAAAGCACCCCGCAGCCCCCCCCGGCCCGCAAACCGAAATTCACCACCGAGTACCTAAGACGGTCACGGGCCTCCTCTCCCACCGCCGTGGCACCTCGCACGGCAGCACCAGCACGGACCCCACGGGAGGGCGACCACCCGCCGGCGGGGGCACCCAGGGGCTCCCCCACCCCCCCGCCTTCCTTCCCCGTGGCAGGGCTCCCGCCTGCCCCACCTGAGGCTTTGCAGCGGGGAAAAGGCCAGGAGGGATGGCTGGGGCAACCCCAGGACTTCACGGGGTTCGGCGTGGCGACGAGCCCGGCCGCCCCACCGCAGCCCGGGGCTCGGGCCGGGCCCCCCCACCCGCTCCCCGGGCAGCGGAGAGAGAAAGAGGCGCGGGGCAGCCAGCGCCCGGAGACTCACAGTAAAGCAGGGCTATGGATCGCAGCAGCACGATGCGGGTCAGCCAGAAGGTGCCCGGAGGAGGAGGAGGAGGAGGCGGCGGCGGCGGCGACCCGACCCCGCTGCCCGCCGGCCCCGCCACAAGCCGCTCCGGGGCCCCGCGGGCGCCGTCGCCCACCGCCGCCCGCCTCTGCCTCAGCGCCGCGCTGGGCGCCGCCATGTCGGAGCCGACAGGGAGCATGCGTGAGGCCGGCTCGGCCCGGCCCGCCCTCCCCTCCACCACCCCCGCCGGGCCGTGAGGGCTGAGGCGCTGATGGCGGGGCTGGAGGGCTCGGCCGTGTCACCGCGGTTTCTGTGGAAAAATGGCGTTTGTACGCCCTCGGCCGCAGGGAGCGACCTTTGAAAAAGGGCGAGAAAGTGCAAAGTTGAGGGGAAAAAAAGAGAAAAAAAAAAAACCGCCACAAAAATGGAAAGAAATGGAAGGAGTTGGCTTCAAAACCCCTTCGTCCACCTCCCGCCCAAGGCGGCCAGGGCCCTCTGTGGAACCGAGTCCGCTGGCACGGGCAGGGTCTGGCCGCAGCCCCCTTCACCTCACCCTGCCATCCCCAAGGAATAATTTAAAGTTAAATTCCTCAAGCTTTCGATATTTAGCACTTCTGCTGCTGCCGCCATGATTTCTACTTCATAATAATCCGTAGCCGTCAAGCAGTTGACTCCGCGTTGAGTTCATAAATGCTGTTTTTAAGCAAAACCACGTTAATAAAGCGGCCTCGGCGGTCATCAGCGAGTTAAGACGTGCGTCATGCTCAACACCGCCGTGTGGTAAACCGTTCGATGGTCTCTGAGAAAGTATCTGTTATCAGGTGTAACGTTATTCACTGCTTTTCAGACTGTAAAGCGGTCCCTTCTAAATGCCTCTTTTGTTTTTCCAGTTTCCCATCACTGCTGCTTGCATTGTTCTCCTTAGAAAAAAACCTACATAATGGTGCATTGTATAGGGAAAGAAAAATAAGCTATTTGTTAAAGGCCTCTGGTAGACTGCAGTTTCGCTCTCCCTTTGGATTAGCCACAAGGGTCGGCTAGATAAATTTAAAGAGATGTAAGCTAATGGTTTCCTTTGTGGGGTCTTTATGAAACTTTTACAGCAAATTCCACATTAAATGGAAATGTCTGTAAAACAAACTGGATAATTGAGGAAATTACTGAGGAAAAAAAGCAGGGTTTAGGCTAAAGATTTAGCAAAAAAAAAAAAAGGAATAATTGGAGCTGGGAAGGGAATGCTGCACTGGGTCGGTTTTCACTGCTGAAGATCGCTCTGAGATCTGCCAGATGCGCAGGTTGGGACGGTAGCAGGAATGAACACCAAACTCAGCCGACCCAAGCTCGAGGGACACCGTGTGTCAGTAGCACCTTCCAACAATACGAGCTGCAAAGTTTTAAGTCTATTAAATGGCAGAAAAATGTTGTTACTCTAAAGGACTTATCCAACTCTCATAAAAGGCAATGGAAGCCTTTCCTTCAGCTTTACTGGAAGATGGTTCAAGCTATAAAGGAAAACGTGCGATAAAACGGCAGATTAGAACATCAGATGACCTCCTCTCTGTTCTGAGTTCCTGCTGGTACGCAGCTTTGTGTGGATCATCATCTGCATAGGGTTTTCTGCTCACTTACCTATCTACTGTCAGCTTTTATTGTCATGTCACGATTTTCCCTCGCGTTCCCTCTTTTCAAAGTAAGGTGTCAGAAAGGAAAACAATGTAAAAACCAAGCAAGTAACGCAAACAAGATATTTAAGAGCGAGGCTCTGAGCCTTAAAAGTCTCAGAGGGAAAGCGATTCATAAATGTCAGGCTGGCAGGCAGGCGCTGAGGCATCATTGATGCAGATCTTCATTCAACAAAATGCGCGCCGCCACGTCCCCCCGCCCGACCCTATTTTGCTGTGTTCCAAACAGCTGCAAAAGTGACAGAGAAACAAGCATTTACTGTCACAGCACCCAGCAGCTGTCCCCACCAGCACCTCAACCCTGCTGTCCCTGGCACCCTAAATTACTCTGTGTTCATTCAGGTCTAGTCTTTCGCCCCTCTGGCTGCCAGGAATTGGGTTTAAATAAAACAGAGAAAGTGAATGTGTGCAGAAATAACTATTTTGTAAAGCAGCATTAACATTTGGGGACTCCTCTAAAGAAAACATACATTCAATTATGTATAATGCAGTTACACACAATCCTGGTGAGCGTTCAGCTGCATTCGCTAAATGGGAGGTGGGGATCTCGCAAAGCATTTGGGAGCTTCCTTCTAGTAGTTAAGATTTTTCCAGCGGTAATATTTTTTCCATTAAAATCCCTGATCCTTCCCTATGGAAATCTGATCTTTAACTCCAGGGTTAGCAGGATTAAGGCTGAAAAGGATTTTCAGAGGAAGAATTACCTTTTTTCCTCCTGTATTTGTACAGCATCTATAATGAGGTGGTGCTGATTCAGAAGAGGGATTCCTAAGCGGTACCATAGTACAAATAATTAATAATCACAGTAATCATAATTAATAGAATTGTGCTTCTCCGTTATTTGGAAAATATGCCATCCAGCCTGTGCTGTGCAGGAGTAAAGAAGAGATCCTTTGCCAGCGTCTCACCTGGCCTTTAACGTTTAACACATACTTGTGTGTTGTTGATCCCCCAAAAGCAAATTTTGTTTTGTTGCATTTGGTATCTTAGAATATTTGAACAGAATTCCACTGGTTTTGGTCTTTACGCATGCATGTTTTCTGAGACCGAAAGAGAAGGCCATCCCTTTTGGGTTTGCAATTGCTTTCACCTCTGGGTTCTTGGCTGTCAGCACGACGGTGTGCAACTTCAGGCTGGGAAAGCTGCAAGATAAAAACACAGAACAAGCCACTAGTTAACTTTTTCAACTGGGATATTAAAGAACTAATAATCATAAAAGCACTTGTTAATAAAGGCTATTTTATTTTAGCAGGAATTCCACACCAGGCCCAACGTAACATGTAAAGATTTTCATGAAGCCCTCACTGCCTTTGACTCACGCTGAAGTCAAAGCTTTCTAAAAATAAATGGCCTTTTTCTCTGATATCTGCGGCCATAATGAAACCTAGAAAAGGGCTCAGGAATCCTATGCTCTCCTCTCTGCTTACGTTTCAAGCAGGAGAGAGGTCAGTGGAGTCCTGCCCCGTGCAGGTGTGCAGAGTTTCTTGTATCAATGCCAGGTAAATGTTCATGGGTTGGAAAAGAGCTGCTGGGGGAACGTGTTCCTCCATTGTTTGCCCTGCAGCTGCCAAGCTATTCCTGTCCAGAAAAAGGAGGGATGCTGGAGCTAGGCACCCCATTAACACAGTAAAAACTAATATTAAACTAATATTTAAGCCTCTCTCTTTTTCCCCTGTTCTCAGCAGACTGCAGCAGCTGTGCAAGGGGTGCAAGTTTGCATCTACTCATGGTGGCGGGAGCCTCGACTCCCCAGCTCTTCACAATCCATGGAAACACCTCTAATGATAGGCTTCGCATGAGGCTGTGCAATAAAAACTTGTTCTTGCTGTGGCAGGAGCACACAGTGACTTTCATGACAGCACACAGTAATTTTTCACTCCTGCTGTGCAGGTGAAAACAAGAATTTCGAGAGCACAGCTAAGCACGGTGGTGGGAGCTGTGGAAATGCCAAGGACTAAATACCCCAGGTGTTAATTAAAATTTGCAAAAAGATTCTGTCTCTCTTACTCCTGAATTTTTCAGTGCAGCGAGGCTCATTTTGTGTAAACAGAGGACAAATTTTGGACCTAAATTGGTCTGCAAGCAGCTGAGCCGTGTAAGTTTAGCCTTAAAATTACATGAGTCGGACAGGTTACGTGCTGGGGCCTTCACAAGCACACAGTGTAGAATTGGACCCATCACCACAGTTCATCTTGAGAGCAAAGCTTTTCAGCTCTTCTACTACTATTTCAATTGAAATTAGCTGAAAGTTACCACAGGTCTTTTTTTTTCTTTCTTTTCAAATATCAGGAGCTTTCCTGAAAAGGACTGAACACTGTTTCACAGCGAACTCCAAGTTGCCACTAAACTGCTGTATCCTCTGGGCAGAGCATTAATCCTGCAGATGTCAGAGGCTTACTTTAACACCACGCATAGGTTACTCTTATCTGATCAGGGGTGGTTTTTTCTTCCCCCATACGGCTCTTTCTATTTGCTCTTTGAAATTCCCATGTAAAATCAGCTTGCAGTTCAAAGGTAGCCATTTTTTGAAAAATGATAACTTTACCACTTGATCAGATTAAGCGATAGAGCCCACCTTTGGGCCAGGCCTCCACCCAGCCAGGGAAGGAGTGCAGTACGCATGCGCGTTGCAGAGCATATCCCCTCGCGTGCAGTGGTTCCCACGAGTTCTCATGCTCTGAAAACACCTTCCCTGTCTTCTACGGATGATGAAATTCCTCCTCCCTGACATTAGTGGGGCTCTGACTGCTGTGAAGCCAATGCACTCACACACTTATTCCTCCATAACGAATAGGTATGGCAGAGAGGAACCAGGACGGAAGGTCAAGCCACCCCTGTCCCATGGGGATTCTGAGGGTTCCCAGGTGACAAGTGACAATGTGATAGAGCCAAGCATGCAGACCTTGTATTTAGTGCCTGATCCCCAGCAACACTGGTGTGAGCTGGCCAGGAACTTTATTGGAGACCGTGTCAGACGTTAAAGAAAATGAAGCAGTGTTACCAATATTGACAGGCAGCTGGTGGACCTCTGCTGTGCCCGCTCTCTGTCAGGAACAGCCAGCTCTGTTCCACAAACCCTCTCTAAACATACCCCGCTTGGGTGCACTCTTTAAGGCTCCATTAGGCAACAGGAATCTCGGTTCTTCCCTCCCAGATCTACACCCTTTTCCTGGAAATCCCAATGTCAGGGCCCACCCTGCAGAGGTCTGGGCCAAGACAGAGAAGCGTTAGGCCGGGTCTAGATGATGCATCATGCAGGATCACTGCAAGACCTGCCCTGCAGCTCCATCACTTGCCCATCCCTGTGCAAACATCGCTGGTACTTTGTCATACAAAAATTTGAACATGAGACCCCGTAAGACAAACGATGCCACTTGAACCCGTTTCTTGTCCCAGCGTAATCTCATTCCATTTCAGGGATGAGTGAACTTCTCAGGAAACGTGAGCTACTGAAGTTTCCCAGTTGCTCCAGCTCCCTCCTCTCCCTGTGTCACCTCAGCTTCTTGCAGCCTTGCCCAGGTCGGATGGTCTGAACGGCAGGGCAACACTGCTCCCTCCACCAGCTCGGCTGAGAACTGACGCTCAGGGACATGAAATGGTTTGCGCAAGATCACAAAACCAGACGTGAAGCAGGACACGTACCCTGATGTGGTTCCAGGCACTACCTCTTCCCCGTGCCCATCTCTAGAGTGAGAGGAAGCGACTACCAAATGTTGTCCTCTTCCTTCTACCTGCTTTGGACAAAGAGGAATTCAAGTGAGTGGGCTGAGAAATGCAATTCCCTGCCTTGGGCAGAGCTGGGGAGCCATGAAAGGCAGCAGCATGCAAGGGGGGAGAAAACCAGTGTCTCCAATTCCTGCTGTCCTTGGGGGCTGCTTCTGCAGGAATTTGACTTGTAGTTGAAGACAAGGATCAGAAAATAGGGACTCTTGTTTTCATTCCTACCTCCGTGGGCTTGCCCCAAAGCTCCGAGTGTCCCACAAATCCCTTCTCAGCCTCAGTCACGCAATGAGGTTCACTCTTCCGAGGAAGGTGCTCCACAGGAGAGGCTGTCTTTGAAACGATACACTAAAAATAGTGATTATTGCTTTGACTCAGTCACCTCTAAAATGGATGAAATACAATTTACCTGACTTACTTACAGTATTTTAGTAAGGTAAACTTCTTAAAGAGCTATGAGAACCCAAACAGACAGGCATTATAGAAATGTATGTTAATCGTATGTCACATGAGGAGGAAAAAAAAAAAGTTTTGCCAAGTGTCCAACAGCAGTGCAAAGCCACAGGTCTAAAGCCCAGGGAAAACAGAAACTTGTCCACAACCTCATTAAGCTTTGGATCGGGCCCTGGAAGAAAAGTTCAATTAATCCTTGCTTGCAAGTTCAACACATATAGTATGCCTTGAGCCTTAAAATCAGTATTTTTTAAAATGACCCCTTGTAAAATTATATTTAAAAAAACCCCAAATAACCTTTGTCCAAAGGTAACTCTCTTTGTGACTCTACAAACTGAAAGTTGAAATCTTGAGAAATTACTAATAAGGAAATGAGAGAATTTTTAAATAAAATAAAATCCCACTTTGCACTTTTAATGGAATATATTCATTTTCACACAGAAGGCATACGGACATTCAGGCACATTTAAACAGTGTTACATTTAAATTCAAAGCGTACGCTTTATTTCAAGGTGATTATACATTGCAGTAATTAAACAAAATGCTCTCAACCCCCCCACGCCCCTGTTAGTTTTTAAATGCTGTAACGCTTGAAGCACTCGCACAATTTCTATTTTTTTCCTGTAAATCTTGTACTTGACCCTCTTTTTCCGGGGGGTTAGCGGGGCTGGGGGGAAGCAGCGGATAAAACTGGAATTTGGGGAGTTGCTTTTTTCCAGTCGCAATTAGAAGGCTGGATTCCGCAGATAATTAGAATCAAATGCTTCAAATAAATGCTGCAAAACCAGGGCTCGCTTGGAGAGGGGCAGCCCTCCGGATCGAGCTGGCAGATGGTTTAAAAAAAAAAAAGGGGGGGGGGGGAATTTTGCTGAGGGGCCCGAGGCG
>JANXJC010000063.1:17821500-17842030 GCA_027564655.1 Leptodon cayanensis | reverse complement strand
GGGAGGCGGGGGGGGGGGGGAGAAAAAAAAAGCTGTTCGAGACTTTAAGGGTCTATTGCAATGTGAGGAACGGACCAACCTTGAGGGCAAGAACTCACTCGGACCAACGCGGATGAAACCTGAAAACCCGGCTATTCCGTGTAACAATCTCGTGGGAACAAACGAGTCTGGTGGGACCAACCAATTAAATGTCTGAAGTGTTTGTTTTTTTTTTTAGTCAAGAGTTCTTCTAAGCAAGGTTTGGCTGTAATTAACATTTTGTTTTGGTTTTTTGGAAGCTTAAGGTGTTTTTGTTTTTTGTTTCTTTTTTTTTTTAAAGCTGTTAAATATGTATTTATGTTCTGTATTATTTTGTCTTTTAATTAATGAAGTAATTTTGTGCAAAAAGTAGAATTTTAAAAGATTTTAAAGATGGGGTAGGGAGGGAGCATAAAAATAGTGGAGATGATACAATAAAATGGTGTTATGAGTCTATAGATTTTCGTTGGTTTTTGGGTTTTTTTCGTTTTGAACCGCTGCAGCAGTCGTGTTTGAGAGAGGGACGGAACGAATCTGCCCATCGCAGACCTGGTCACCAACAGGAAACTCAAATGGGAATTTAAAATACCAAGGGGGGGAGAAGTTACTAATTAAATTGGGAGGCTAAAACAATTGCAAAAAGGAGCAGACGATTTTTCTGGCTACCTGCTTTCAGGCGTTAAAATTGGATTCAAGGCATTGCAAGTCTTTGTACACTTTCAGAACCAGGACTACTTTATAGGAGGATGTAATTTAATGAGAAATTATCAACTTCTGCTTTAATTTTGGCTTCTAGGGACCAGATATCATCCATCAAGCTGTGAAACTAAAATCTTCTCCACTAAAAAATTTTTAGGTACTTAGTTTTAGACTAATATTTCATTGATATATTTCTACTTCTTCCATTGTATGCTGAGCATATAATAACCATCTATTTTATGGTAACTTGTGCCTTTAAAAACTTTGTAAATCTAAAAACACATTTCAGAGGTTATCATCTTTTTACCTTTTCTACGTTTCCTACTCTTTTTCTAAAAAATATTTTTTGCATATTTCCTTTTGGGGACGTGGGGGTGGGGGAAAATACAGAAAACTCATTTTTATGCAATCTATTTTTCTGTATAAAGTTTGAAAGACTTTGGCTGTTACTTATCTGTTCTCTTCACTAGCTTCTGACTAAGCAATGCTAACTTTTGTACAGATCAATTTGATAAAATTAAAAATTGCTTTTTATCAAGTACGTGTTATGTTTTCTTTCTGCTTAAGCCTATTTCTGTGCTGAAAAGAAACGCGGAGAACAGCTTTGAAGGAGACAGGCTATTCAGAATAAACTGTTTTGACCAAGGTTTTCTGTTCTCCTAATATTTGTTGTTTGTTGGGGTTTTTTTGTTGTTGTTGTTTTCCCGTGCTCCCTTTCCCTGTACATGAAAAAATCTCATAGTAAGACACCGTTTATAATTTTTTTTTTTTTTTTTTAGTTCTTTGTGAAGTATATTTCCATGCCCATAATCCCAAGGATTTCATAGGATTTCATTGAGACTGCTCACATGAGTAAGGGGTTGCAAGGTCAGACTGCATGGTTTTAGACCAAGTTTGTTTTATTCTGTATAGCACGTAGGAATTTTACAATAACAAATTCTGTTTTCTGGTTGGTGAGCCCTTGTAAATACCTCTTGATTATGATAGCAACAAAATTATATGTTGCATGTAGTGGGTTTTGGTTTTTTGTTTTGGGGTTTTTTTTTTTAAGCACAGTCATTAAAATAGTTACATTTGTGACTTTTTTTTTTTTTTCCTCATATAAACTAAGTTGCAGTTTGGTTTCACCAGTTCAGACAAACTGGTGTGAGATTTTCAGGCTGGGCCCTAATTGGGAGTAAAAGGCTGGGATTAGGGAAATTCAGCCACCCCTGCCTGAGAAACGCACTGAGGACTTGGTTGCAGTGCAGCGCTGTGGAAAATGTTTTAACACGGGGAAAATAAATGTGATGACAATTAATGAAGCTCAAGAACATTAACAAAGTCTGAACAACAGAGTCCCAAAGCAAATTTGCTGTTTGCAGTATCTGCCAAGAGCTATCTTGCCAGAGTGTCTGTAACTGGACACCATTTTCTCTTCGCTCATTTACAAAACTGCTGGCAAAATGACTTTATTACTCTATAAGCCAAAGCTGCAGAATAACTTCCAGAGGAGACTTTCTTTCCTCCTTTCTCCTGCCTCCAGCTACAATACAAGTTTCAAGCCTTAATCCTAACTCACGCTCGAAAAATAGATGCCTTTTGGCATCGCCTGTGCTGCACGTTAAGGTCGAGTCACGCACTTTGGGGGGAAAAAAGGCAGAGACAGGAATATAAGTGCTTATCTTCACTTTCTTCTTGATGTTTAATAGCAAGGCTTGCGGTGACTTCACTGATGCCTGGACTAATCTCTAGAGCAGAGTTAAAAAACCTGTACGCCGTGGTATCGTAAATCACCCCAAATACTGAAATTAAAAATCGCACCCAAGCGTCTCCGGCTCCCGGGAGAGCACGGTGGGGGTCTGCACGCCCGGCAGGGTGGGTGCCAGCCGCAGCCTTGCGGAACGTTACCAAGCTCTTCCCTCTCTCCTTTTCCTTCTTCTCCCACCGTATCGTACCAGCCGTGGCTTCCCAGCACGGGGGGGACATCCAGCGAGCGCAACGTCCTTGGCAGGGCCGGCAGCCGCAGGGTGTTTGTGCGGAGCCGTGCTCTCCTCCCGCGGGGGCTGCGGGAGCCCTGGGCGGCCGGGGGGGCCCCCGCACCAGCCTGGCAGCTGCACCGAGGAAGCGCACGTCCAAAACATGCAGATTTTAAATCCGTTCCCTTCTGGCCATGCTTACTTTCCGCTTGTTTTTGCTTTCTACAAGCTTTGCAAGGTGAAGTTAGCTTTTGTGGACGTTTGCGGAAAGAAAGTGCTCTAGCTCTGCGCCGCTCGGTGGGCACGAGTGATAGCGGGAGCCCTGGAGACCCCTCCGCAGCTCCCCTTTGAATAGCTGATGCTGAATAGTGACATTCAACTACTTTTGGCATCCCGCAGAGTCGGGGATACTCGCTGCACGTTTGCTGTTGAGTAAAGTTCAGAGACATTACAAAATAGGTCTTCAAGAAGGTGACAGGCAGGTAAAATTCACTGGCCTGAATAATCCCAGTGAGTCAGGCTTTAGGGTGTGCTGGAAATTTCTCAGAGCACCCAAAGTTCATTCCCCATGCCTAGATTTGCAATTAAACATGTGAGTCTTCCATTTAACTTCCCCAGGAGAAAACCACTGATTGGGGGCACAGTTTATATTCAGAGAAGAGCATTTTGATTTGAAATGAGCGCTGTTTGTACAAATGCATTTTCATGCATCATCCCTTTCTTCCATTTTATGTGTAGATATCGTCTACAGAAAGAGAAGTGATTTTCCATGAGCCGAGCGTCTTCCTGACGTGAATGGCAGCATTGTGTGTCCCGAGCTCGGCTCCGATGGCTCTTGTGTTGGCGTGAATCTGGAATGTCTCTGCAGAAGTCAATGAGATCAGGTGAAACCAAGACCGGCTTTTGACCCCTGGCTGTCAACGAAAAAGGGTTCTCAAGATAATTGCAGGAATACACAAGTGATAAAAGTTCCTCTTTTTTTATTTTTGGTGCAGAGAATAATGAATCTTGCTGTTTATCTGAATTGCTCAGAAGGTACTGTTTAGTAAGAAAGAGGAAATTAATTTTATAGACTGTATCCACATTCCTTCAGCATGGTGGAAAAAGTCCCTTCCCATCCTCCTTATTATAATTTTTCCTGGAGTCATATCAACTTTTGTTACACATTTTTTACAGTTGGGTATTAGGTTTATGGCAAAGAAATTCTGAAATGGCATTTCTATGAGGGCGTTCAGTTTTAATAAACTTCCCCGTGAGTATATCCCTGCTCCCCGTCTACGGATTGACCTCCTCGGGATGTCTGGCTTTTCCAGCCGGGCTCGCCGGACCCAAGCCGCAGCTCTGCTCTGCTGCAAGACGTGGGGCTTCCCGGCCCTTCCCACGCAGGACTGCTCCCCATGGGATCCCCGGGGCTCCGAAGGCAGGGATTTGGCCATCCTCAGGTGCTGCTCCTGGAAGCAGCAGCCCCGGGGCTGGCTGTCCTCGCCCGGTTTCTCCAGCCTAATGCTCGATGAGACGAGGAGAGGCTTGCGGCCGCCCCCTCCCTCTGCCAAGTTTATCCTCCCATGGCCAAGGCTGGATGCTCGCAGCCCCTGGCTACACGTTGCCTGTGAGCTGGAGGCAAAAAAGAATTAAATATAAAATAAAAATAACTAGAGATGGGAGTGCCGTTTGGAGTACCTGGTGTTTAAGGGCAGCAAAAGCCGTTTTCAGGGGAGCGGGCAGATGCTGTGGAAGGTGACCCGGGTAGGGCAGAGCTATGCTGCCGTGCAAAGCCGGAGAGGTTTTGGGAGCAGGAGCAGCAGCGTGCGAGCCCGTGGGAAGGCTTGGTGGCCACGGGAGCTGCTGGGACAAGGCTGGGTGAGCTGAGGAGGTGGCGGGTGAAGACAGCATGGCATGGCTCTGGTCCTGGGGGAGCCTGGGTGAACCCAGCCCTCCGGGAAGGCTTTAAGGAAACTCCGACATTGCCTTATTTTCAGTCTTCGAGAGCGTGAGGTTGGGTCCAAGTGATTTGGGGCTCTTTTAAGTCTGAAGGCAAATTTCTAAGTGAGGATTCACCACAAAAGATTCCAAGCTCCCTTTTTGAGGGGTGGGAGTGGAAGCAGGGAGTTTCACATCAACTCCTGACGTCTCCGGGAGCGATGCAGGGAGGAATCCCAGCTCCCAAGAGACGCAACGCCCCGTCCCTCACCACTGCCTTGCTCTTCATCGGAGACCCTGCAGAGGCTCTACAAGGTTTTTTGGGGGGGATTGTCACATGGCACCCTAATTAACAAAGGGAGGGGAGCTGCACAGGACCGTGGGAGCCAGGGAGACCCAGCCCAGCCCCGGTCCTGGCTCCTCTGCCACTGCCCAGCTGAGCCAGGGTGGCATCATCTTAAGTTCCTTTATATGTGTTACACACAGGAATTAAGGATGGCACCAAGTGGCAAAGGATGAGGCTTGGGGAGGGGAAGCCATTTCCCAAATGAGTCAGCAGGAGCTAAAAATAATCCCCCGGAGCCCAAACCAGGGAAAATGGTGCTTATTACAAATTGCTTCGTCTTACTGCCATCCCGCAACCCCAGCCCGCGCAGGAGCAGCAGAGGTTGCAGGGCAATCCTTGTCGGTGCGGTGCGATGCAATGCGATTCAGGGGCTGCTCCCTGACGGCCAGCCTGGGTTTTTGGGAACCTTTGGTCAGCCCAGGGGGCTTACGGTGGGTCTCGGGCCATGGGGTTTCTGTTGCAGAGTGTTTGCGGAGAAGTGCAGATTTCAGCAGCGGGGCTGTGGCCGGAGTGGTGGCTGGTTTTGTGGCTTAGGTGGAAAGTGAGTTTGTTTTTTTGCAGAACCTCGCTGCACGAGGAGGGAGCGTCTTTCCGTAAAACCACGCAGCCTGCACTGAAAAAATAAAAAAAAAGTTTTAACGGGGCTCAAGAAAACAAACCTACCCCCCGGCTTCTGCTGCAGCCTGCCAGCGGCACTGCCCGCAGGAGAGCCGCCACGGTGGGACGGGAGTCACCGGTGGGGTGGCTTTTGCCACCAGCCCGGGGGTTTTTGCTCAGAAATGGTTTGGCACTTGGCTAAGCACGGCGGGTGCTGCCGAAAGCGGGGCTCTGCCCTCCCCGCGCTTGAAAGAGCCGCCGGCGTTCCTGCTGACCCCTATTAAGCCGCTCCCATATGGCCACGGAGCTCAGCCATGCACAGTGTGTCACTGGCTTAACTGGAGTGTTGGTTTTGACCTGATTTAGTGAAGCCCGTGAAAAAAAAAAAAAAAAAAAAAAAAAAGCCAGTTGGACACACTTATTCAGGTTTAAAAGCCGGCTTCTTTCAGTTTATCCTAAACCAATTAGGAATGAAAAACAAGCCCCTCCTAATCCAAAATAAGAGGGTGTCCCTCCCTGCCTCTGCCACCCGCTCCGGGGGCTGTGTTGGTTTAGGGAAAGCCATGCAAAGCTGCCGGCGTTGGTCGGAAAGTGCTGCCCGGGCAGGGGCAATGGCACCCGCACACCCGTCCCACCGCGGCTCTCGCAGCCGCGCTGGCATCCGCTCCCGCTCCCTGGATTTGTTTGTGTGTGCAGGCAATATTGTGACTGTCAGAGACGTGATATTAAAATATTTACCCAAAATACCTCTGCCTGCCTTTCTCCTCCCCTCGCTCGTCCCCCTCCTCCTCCTTTTTTGTGTGTGTGTGTGTGTGTGTGTGTGTGTGTGTGTGTGTGTGTCTAAATTCCCAATATAGTGATGGAGGTCTTCACCCAGGAAAGGGTTAAGCATTTTGCAAGGTCTTGTTTGAGGTAGAGTGAATTTTAACCACCACACACATAACGAATGCGAAACAGCCTGAATTGCTGGTGAGGAGCCAAGAGCACAAGAGAGGAGCTGCTGAATTTTAATGATTCATTATTGCATGGAAGGCCTTTGTCTTCCTTTATCCGGTGCACAATAAAAGAATTAATTGGACAGAAAATGGCAGGGCAAAGAACTGACAAGTCATTAAGGGGCTCTGAATGGCTGATTAGGTGCACATTGGGGGTGGAATTTCAACTGCACTGTTTCAGCAAGGGCTCCAGAATAATAATGGCATGGCACAGTTTATATTTTGTATGCAGTACCAGAAAGGCCTTTATGTCGGCATTGTGGTGCTATTTATTATGCTGTCTATTTAGCCATTGTTGGCATTGTGTTTGCAATAAGAATGCACAAACAAAGTTGGGATTTTTTTTTTTTAACTTCGCGAAGGCAAAATAATTGGGAATCAGAATCTCGCTCCGCGGATGGTTTTATTAATTTTTGTGTGTGTGTGCGTGTGTCCCCAGAAACGGCAGTAAATATTTAGACTTGCGAGAAGTAGCTTCATTTAGAAAAAGGCAAAGAACTAATAAACTTCTGCCACTTCGCCCCCGGTCCCAAAGAGCCGCTCTTCGGGGAAGCCTCGTGCAGCTGGCGAAGCCCCCGCGGGCGACGGGGCACTGACCACTTCCACACCCCGACGCCGGGAGGATGCAGCTCAAGGAAAAGCAGCCAACTGGAATTATTGGTAGCTAGGAAGTTCATTGAACATCTCGCACATGGATCCTTTGAGGCGGCTTCTGCCAAAGTTTCGTTGTTGTTGTTGATGTTAAGCAGTTGCCTGCGAGTTATAAGAAAAACCACACACACAGAAGGAAGAGAAAGAACAAATAAAAATCCCGGCACGTTGGGTAGGTGTGATTTTGATGAGGAAGGCACTTTTTTTTTAAAGAGGATAACGAGTAGGAAGAGCAGTTTACTGTCAGGTCTGTGCACAGCTGGTTGAAAGTTTCAGGGGAAAAAAAGGAAGCTTTAATGAAGACACAGCTTGCTTTTCCCTTGCAAGTGATTCATCACAGCCCGCTGAAAACAGAAAGCTGCCACCTTCCCGTAACCCAGAGATTTTCCCGCGGCAAAGACTACATTTTAAATTTCGCTCAAAAGCTCACGGAGGATGACTTCATTTCTGACAACCTCCCTCCTGGCCTCAGGATGCCGCCCGACCTCGCTGCTGCTTGATAACCCAGCGCCCGGATGCCCTCCCCCTCCCAAATCACCAGCAGCGAACACCCCCCCGCCTGCCCCCGTACTGGGGAGCTGCTCTCCGACGGGCTGGCTGCCGGCCGAGGGGCTGGCGGGGCCGTGGATGAACCCCGTATTTCCAAGGAATAGGCTGGCGGGGCCGTGGATGAACCCTGAATTTCCAAGGAATAGAGGAGCAAACGCCGCCGAGTGCTGGCGCACCTCGTCCAGCTGCCCCTGCAACCTGTCTGAGTCCTCCTGCTGACATCTGGGAGAGCTGGGATGGACTGGGATGGACTGGTCCTGGCTCACATAGGCAGCTTGGAGTTGCCAGCTCTGCCTCTGCATCCCCAGCTATATCCCGTCCCCATCTTTCCCCTCCCGCCCGGGTGTCCTGGTTTCGGCTGGGATAGAGTTAATTTTCTTTCCGATAGCTGGTACAGTGTTATGTTTTGGATTTTGTATGAGAATAATGTTGATAACACCGATGTTTTCAGTTGTTGCTGAGTAGTGTTTATACTAAGTCAAGGATTTTTCAGCTTCTTGTGCCCAACCAACAAGAAAACTGGAGGGGCATGGGAGGTTGGGGGGGGAACACAGCCAGGACAGCTGGCCCGACCCGGCCGAAGGAATATTCCATAGCATGTGACATCATGCCAAGTATATAAAGCGGGGGGGGGAGCTGGCCTGGGGGGTGGTTGCCCAGGAGCTAACTGGGCATCGGCCGGCCAGTGGTGAGCAACTGCATTGCACATCACTTGTTTTATATGTTCCAATTCTTTTATTATGATTATTGTTATTTTAGCATTGTTATTATTATAATTATTATTTTCTTCCTGTCCTATTAAACCGTTCTTATCTCAACCCATGAGTTTTACTTTTTTTTTTTCCCGATTCTCTCCCCCATCCCACAGGGTGGGGGGGAAGCGAGTGAGCGGCTGCGTGGGGCTCAGTTGCTGGCTGGGGTTAAACCCCGACACCTGGGAACCCAGCTCAGGGAGTTTTTAGCACCACGTGCATCCCGCTGCCGCTCTGGGATGAGCTCACACACACACACATCCTTCAAAACATGACCTCTCCGGTCCTGGCTGGAGGAAACAGCAGGGATAGTTTGGTTTTTGACTCCTCCGCAGTCTTTGGTCCCCGGTTTTCCTGTCCGGGTGGGCTGGGGGCAGAGCGAGTCTCACCCCCTACGTGATGCGGGGCAGAATGGGCTGGAGCTGCCCAGCGGGCGCTGGAGCAAGACCCAGGGAGGGAATGAGGGGTGTCCCCCCCACCGGTGACACGGCGGTGTCCCCACAAAGCCCTTTGCAGAGGGAGGCTGCAGAGAGAAAACAGGCTCTGCAGCCGCCCGTTTGCAACAAATCTCCCCAAAACAGCAGCCCAAATTCATGTACCCACACACGCAGCTTGCGCCTCTGCTCAGGGCCTGGCCCTTTCTCACGCTTCTCTTTTTTTTTTTTTTTTTTTTCCCTGGGTACTAGGGGCTAATAACGGGTTAAAAATATATATATAAATTTGAAAACGTGAGAGGGGATTTGGGTGTCAGGGAGATGGATGAGCTGCAATCTGAAACTTTTTAGGTAAGAATAAGTGAAAAGGAAAATGGGGTTATTACAAAAAATGCCATTCTCAGTAGAATACAGCCCTTCTGTAATAATATTTTAAGAGGTAGTTAGTGGCACTCTTCATTCGGGAAAGTAAAGGCATGCGTGTCAAACAAAAATAAAATAAAATAATAAAAAAAAGAGGTGGGAAGGTAGCTGGTTCCACGGGAAATCATAATGTTCCTCCTGAGACTTCAGCTTCTTAACACTGTGAAAGGAGAAAAAAAAAACCACCAAAAACCCAAAACCCTGCCATTTGCGCTCCTCCGTTCGCGCTGCAGCTGGGAAGGAGGCAGAAGGAAAAGCTGTTATTGGGGTCCACGGGCCGGGGAGCGCTGGTGCCCGCCGAGCCGGGACATGCCACCGCCACTTGCTCTGCCACCGAAGACGAAGCCGACTCTCACCGCGATCATCTCGGCATCTTTGTCCCTGGAGCTGAGCCGTGAGTCACCCACGTGCTGCCGGAGCCCAGTGAGTCACCTCTTCCTGCAAACACCCCCTTTTCCTAACAAGGAGGATTTAATGCAGCCCCCCATGAGACTCTCGGCAGGTGGGAAGCAATTTCCCAGGCTGCCGAGGTCCCCCAGCTCTTGCTCCTGTCCCCCCGAAGCTCTCGCTGCTGCGGGGCCACCTGAAGCCCAGAAGGTCTCTTGGCTTTGAGAGCCTCTCCTGGTCACCAGATGGAGATGGAGCTAAAGCTGGACCCAAACGGACAGAATTCAGGCAGGAATCCAGACATTCGCAACATTTGGGAGAAATCAGATGTGCGGAGGAGGAGCTTGGAGCGACGTCTATCAGAACGGAATCAGGTGAGAGCTTCGGAGCCAGATTCCGACCATCCCTTAAGAGCTGTGTGTTCAAGCCCTGGAATAGTTGGCTGAAATCCACGCCTGGTGATGGGATATAGAGAAGTTAAAAACATATCTAAAACACTTAACAAAATTCCCAGATGGAAGCAAGTTTGTTTTTTTAATGAAAATAACTTAACAAAACATCCGAGCAGTAGATGTTTGTGTTCTATTTCTGGGAACGCAGGAAAGATCCTGTGAAACCCCCCAGAAAAAAAAGAAAGGCTAAAACAATCATCAGCCCCAAAATGCATAGATATTCAGATCTGCTTGGAAGAAAGGGGGAAGATGGAAATATCTGCACTGGAAGAGAGCAAAGGTCTGTCTCAGGAGCACCCTGCAAAGGCACACATAGGTTTGCCACGCAGCAGCAAACAAAAACCCCCTCAAACCGGGGAAACAAACAGGGCTTGTATAAAATAGCCCTTCCCCGGGTCTCTGCCAGCCTCTGGCAATCAGCAATTGCTGAGAGACACTTGCGTTGCCTCAATGCTATGCCTAGAAGTTGCATATTTTCCACGAATTTGTCTAACCCTCCTTTGAACCCAGCTCTGCTCTTGGCCTCTGCCTGTGGCAGAGTTCTGAGGCTGAACTGTTTGCTCTGAAAAAAAAAAAAAAAGTCTTTCTTTTTACCTAATTTCAGCTTTCTGTTCAATTACTGTACCACGAGGCACACCAGGTGATGGCAAGAATAATCAGTCTTCTTTCCCCCTTCTCCTTTCCCCATTTGGTGCTTCACTGCCTCCACCAGAAGACATCAGTCTGGGCTGGAAAGAGCCTGCTAGAAGCAAGTAACGTATTTCAGCTCCAAACCTAAAATATCCACTTTGGGCAGAAGTTTGTCCCCGTCTCTAACTTCACGTTGGGGCCTGATACGCTCCTGGTGCTGATGCTGGTGACATTTGCCTCGTCCCAGTGTGAAAAATGGCCTTTAAACATGCTTTGAAAGGCAGGGTTTCCTGGTTTCTGAGCAATAAATCCTGCTTTTTGGGCCATGCCTTCCGAGTGATAAATTACTAGATCTCTGGGAAAATACACTCTAGGGAAAGCAGACAAAGCAGAAAAGGCTGTAGCGTTGCCTGAAATGACATTTATATTTTGGATGGTGAAGCAGCCCCGCCGGGACTGTTGCATGCATGCCTGCAGAAAGGAAGGACAGAGCCGGTGGAGCAGATGGAGCTTTCTTAGGGAAAGGCAGGCAGAGCTGGGGCTGGGCTGCCACCAGAGACTGGGAACGGGACGGCCAGATCCCAAACTGGGAGATGTCTCTTCATCCTGCCCAGGCTCAGGGCACCCCGGCTCACTTGGGAATTGCCATTTCAGGAGGCTGAGACCTGGGGTGCAGAAGATGCTCCCTCATCTCCTCCCGCGGGGATGGCTGAGGTCCCCCATGACCCACCTCCCGTGGGCTCGCGGGATTTCCTGAGGTTTCAGGGCCACCCAGCCCAACCCCCAGAATACAGATTTTGAGCCCTAAATGGCTCAAATGGCATCTTTTGGATTTTTCCTTTTGCCTAATTACAGGGATTTACTTTTATTACCACTACGGGCTTGTTCCGAAACCCAGTCGGCTCAGCAGAAGGCTTTCACAGGCTTTTGGATCAGACCTAGGCGCTTGGTGTAGTTTTTCGTATAACGAATTATCCACTATTTGCTGGTTCTCATTTAATTATTAAAGAAAAGCTGCAGATATTAAGCTTCCAGGTGCCTTGAAATCAAGGACAAGACTCCCATTGCCTTCAGGAGGTCCCTGGACTTCACTCCGGCTCCTGACACAGCGGTGAGTTCACAAACTGTGAAAAACGGATCCGTGTTGTTATGTTACAGGTCCAGTCCACTGTGTTTGGAGCCAAACAGTCATAGCAGTCAGACATACTGAGATGGACTTTGGCCAACGTTTCTGCAGTCCAGCCACAACGGAGAGCTTAATGCACCTCTGCATATAACATCTGCTCTGCCTTCTTGGGAACGGTACTCACTGTGCCTCTCATCACTTCAAACATCATTGCTCAACGTGGGGATTTGGAAGGATTTGAGGCATCTGCTCCCTTGTGATCTGAGCTTCAGCTCTTGCAGGGTGTTTTATAAAGGTGAGAAACTCTGATGCTTTCACCTTGGTTAAAACCCTTGAATATTCTTCAAGAGTGTAGAAAATGAAGGTATTACTTGTCTTATTATTCTCACGGCAGTTTTTCTTGCTTGAGGTGTGTCCCATGTGGCACCTTGGAGGAGAGCAGGCAGAGGACCCCACTGAGCATGCAAGGATGTGGTTTAGGGAGCAGAAACATTTTAATTTCTTTAACACCATTGAGTTTTGCCATGGACTTCATTGGAGACTGCGTGACCTTTGGAAGCGGGCTTTGCCTCTACCTTAAGCACTCCAAAAGTTGCTCTTAGTGTGTCTTAGAGGCATCCTCTATGCCTATCATGCCACGGGCTCACCTGAGCCCAGAAACGCTCTTTTCTCCCCAGCCCTAGAGCAGTGCACTATATAGTTTCTCCTACAGTTTCTCCACAGGTTCCCCTCTTGCAATGGAGCACACGGAGAGAAAAATTCCTGCAGCTCTGTCTTCATGGTGGGTTAGCTGATGCTGCCTGTAGTCAGGTGGACTCCGCTTTGAGCTAGGCTTGCTGGAGCACAGGAGGTGGGATGGGAACTGCTGCTGCACAGGCTGATGGTAACTGAATGCAGCACATTTTCCCACACTGAAAATAAGCAATTTCTGAGTGAAGTGCTGACTTGCTCTTTGAATTGAATGCCTGACTATTACTGTGTAGGAAGGAGTGTTCCTATACGGGGATTTCAGAAGTAACCGAGTCCTGGAGTAAAGTCTTCACCCTCAGGACACCTGTCCCTCCCTTAGAAAAGTAATTCAGTGCCATTTCTGTAGGTGTAAAGCTCTATAGCGGCAGTTAATATATGCATACTTCTGGGTTCCCTCATTACCATTTCAGTTGGCTCGTTTACATAATAACACAGAACAGAAGATCATTTGCATAAAATTAAAAAAAAAATCAAATAACTGAATGTTGCTTTTATTTTGAAAGGCGCGGAGAATGAGCCTGTGAAGTTATTTATATCCCAGAAAGTACCAAGGAGGCTAATCGGCAGGGAACCGTGCTTTCTGCACAAAATGGGACTTGACCACTTCAATTTATTCATGAAATATTAGCTCACTTAGTGGAAGAGTTTTTTAAGCAGCTGGGTTGGAGCTGACGGGAAATCCCCTCCCAGCTGCAGTGGGATCAGCACGACTCGGAGCCAGACAAAAGTAAATTCCCCCAGCTCTGGGCCGGCACAGCACCTGAAGGGGCTGGGGACTGAGGGCTCCACTCCTTGGTTACGGTCAGCGTGACACAAATATGCCATTCTCTTCCAACACTTCTGCCTAATGGCCATTTACCTAATCTGGGGGTTTTACAGCCGCCCCCTCCCTGGTCCTGGGATGCTCGGGCACCTTCATCTACAACCAAGAGCCGGAGCAAAGCTCCTTGTGGGCTTCCCGGGTTCACTGTTGCGTCCTGATTTCTTCTGCTCTTCCCAACTTCCATGGCCAAGTATTCCCATATGTGCAGCCCTTGGCCGTCCCGTCTGATGGGTCAACATTGCTATTGGTGTAACAACAGCAATTTGGTTTTTGCAGCGAGCAGAGTCACTTCCAGCAAAATCCACCCCGGGGGCAGGGAAAGCCGCGTGCCAGTACTCAGCACGAACAGCCGTGGTGGTGTGGGTTACGTGGGGGAAATGGGAGACTGAGCAGTAAAACATGGACTAATTTGGTATTCAAGGCGTGTGCAAAATGGCCATATTTGCATGAGAAAGGTTTGTTGGGAGAAATCTTAGGCCAAATCCCATTTTCATTTATAAGCCTCCAAACATGCAGCATCTTTACCGACACCGGGAACGTTACTTTGGGTTGGCACAAGGGTAACGAGAGCGGAACCTGGCCTGAGAGTACCCAAAGCCTGTGAAGCCCTGAGCTCTTTATTACAGCAACTCCTGGCGAAACCATCACCGAAATTAAACTATAACCCCCTGTAACGAGCTGGCCTCTACATTTTTAACAATGCTGCAAATCCTTCTGTAGATTATTGGGGTGAGCAATGCTGAGCTTGGCAAGTTCATGCCGCGCAGATGGCCTCAAGGTTGGAAACATGGCCCTGAACTGCCTCCTCTATCTGTTCTTTGGAGACCAGCTCCGGACTGTGGGAGCGCTGGGGCAGAGGGACAATGGGACGATGTTTGTGCCGGGACGTCCCTGTCCCACAGCATGATGCTCTGAAACAAAGTCCCAGCGCAAGCGTGTGAGCGGCTGCCCTCCGCCCCCCCCCGGTACGCCAAAATGAATATGCATTGTTGGGCATGGGTGTGGTGGGTTTCAGCACACTGAGCCTGCCAGACTTGGCCTCCTGCCCCAAATATTCACATGGCCTTAATAATGTTGTTCCCCTTTTCTCATACTTCTCCGTGCCCTCCACCAGGGCTGTGGTGGCTCCTCTGTGCCGCCGGCAGCACAGGATTGCCCACGGCGGAGCTCCACGTGCCCACCCCGCGCCGGCCAGGTGTCTCCGGAGCCGAACCCTTCTTCACAAGGAGCCACGTCCTACCGTCCCGTGGAAAATCCCCCCCGGCAGAGCTGGGGTGGGAAGGAAGGGAGGTCCCACACGGTCCCGCTGCAGGTCTTTCACCAAAAGCCTTCGGGAGGGCAAGGTCTCCTCTGCTGGACCCCCCATCCTGAAGACCATTTATACCCACCAGGAGCCTCCGCTCAGAGATCTTTCACCTTCGTGCCTGGTCCAGAGTCCTGGTGGTGGATCACACCGATGGGTGACACCTTGAAATCCTTCTCCCAGAAGCCTGGAAGAGCGTCCACAGGGAAGATGATAATACACAGCTTGGGACGGGCTCGATCCTGACATCCTGCCTGACCCCAGCAGCACGAGCACCATGTCCGTGGTACATCTGCTCCCTCTTCCACGGATCTGCTCCTCCCACGGGGCAGCAGCAGGCTGCAGGGTGAGCTGGGGCTGGAGCTGGGGCACTCCATAAAAAGGGACGTGATGCTCCCTAGAGTCCTACTCATCGCAGAAACAACGAGGCTCCAGCTATTTGCGACATTTCCTTGTGTCCTGTACTGAATATTCAGAAGAAGAAAGCTTTGACTTCACCAACTCCCTGCGAGATACTCCTGTTTGTTAGCACCCAGCGAGGGTGTCCCCTGTGCTGGTACGCGCTGGATGGGTCTTCTCCAGGTTCCTCCATCCCAAACACAAATCGAGCCGGTGGGAATCCACAGCAGAATTTCACAGCTCACTGTTTTAATAAATGTCTGGAAAACGCAGAGTGAAATTGAGTTAGGACCTTTCCAATACACTAATATTTTGGAACACACGGATCATGCATATGGGAATAGTCCTGGCCCAGAAAGCACGGGTAAGACCCAAATAGCTCGAAGAGACAGCTCTCTGAACGCCGCTTGGAAGCTGGATTCAATAAAGGGCGATCCCTTGGAGCCGAGGAAACAGGACAACCAGCCTGCTGAGACCCCGGCCTTGCTGCAGAGGATTTCAAGGCTGTTGGCGAGTGCTGTTCCATGATACAGGACAGATGCTCTGCCCGCTAATAACGTGAAAAAATAGCTATGAACACTGCTAATTGCCAAAATGTAAACTCGCTTCTGTGGCTTGCAACTCCCTCTTCAGCAAAGGCTGCGGACGACATGAACTCTCCTTTGCTTTACACACACAGCATGGCCACGAGAGGCAAAATGATGTGTCTGTAAGGCACCTGGCTCAAACCCCGGAGCAACGCAGAGGGAAGCGCCTACCCGAGAATCAGCGTTTTATTGCAAAAAGCTGAAGACTTGGCCAAGTGCCCCGAGTGCTCCCCGGGCTTTGCACCGCGGCCCCGGAGAGGTGTAGCTGAGTGCTGAGCATCGCCCTGTGCGCGCCCGGCTCTGGGAACCTGCTGCTGATTTGCAAGGGAAATCATGGGTAAATAATCCTCATTACCCAGGAAGGCTGCCCCCTTCCAGATCAAGTTCACTTGTTATTCTGATCAGCCGATAAGCACCATTTGCGTAAATTTTTATTTCTTCTACACTCTGGCTTCACTATCACACTTAGAATGGAGTTTTATTACTCTTATTAATATTATTACTCCGTGCGATCGTCCCGTCTGAAGGGTTTGCGAATGCCTTCATGCCTGCTGGGGGCTGTGGGTGGCCGTGGGTGGGCTGGGGGCTCTCGGGCGGAGGGGGCTGTGCTTTAGCTCCCCCTCGGTGTTTCCTGCAGCCCCTCGCTCTCGGCTTTGCTGGCTGAGACCGCCGCAGCTCGTCGCAGCTACCCCGGCTCTCAGGAGCTGCCCAGGCCCATAACCAGGATCACAAAGAGGGGAGCAGCTGTTTTTGAGGGCCCCCTTGGCGTTATTCCTAGCTGCTAGACTGCTCCGAGAGCAAAAGGGTTTTTTTTTTTTTTGCTGTGAGCGTCTGCTTTTCCTTTTCTCTGGGGAGGGATGCTGGAGACAGCACACAGGCACAGGGAAGGGTGAGATGAAGCGGTCTCTGCTGACAGTGAAGCAGCCCGCTGCCTGCCTTCTCGCTCCAGCCAGACCCAGGGATCTTCCCCTGAAATCAGTCTCCCCTGCAACTTTCATTCATTTTTAGAAGATGATCAAAGCTGAATGGCATCAGCTCCTACAGAGGAGAGAAGGAAGGAAAATGCCAGCTGATGGTGCTGGCTCTGAAGCTGGGCTCTGCCTTGGATGAGAAGGCACCAATGCGTCATCCCCATCCCCATCCCCATCCCCATCCCTATCCCCATCCCTATCCCCATCCCACTTAGGCAGTGACTCCCCATTTCCCCCCCCGCAACCCCGAGCTGAGGGCTGCAGCGTGGGCAGACCGGCACAGTACGAGAGGAGGCATGCAGATGAGATGCAAAAGAGAGGGGCACTGATTTGCATCATTTGCTCCATGTAGAGGCTGCTTGGCACTGTACCAGGGTGGGAGGGAATGGTTTTACAGCTCTCTTGGTGGATATCAATGTCTCCGCTGCTGGCCCCACAAGGGATTTCTGGACGTAGAGTCTGGAGGATGAGGACCTTAAAGCTTTGGCTTTTCAACTTTTACAAATGCTGTTCCTCTTTGTGCAAATGCAGCTGCATCTCTTGCGATTAGCTGCCTAAATTTTATCTATTAATTGCCTCTGTGAAACTGTCTGAATTTTAGCTGATCAACATACTCTTCCCTTTCATTCCAGAGCTTTGCATCCCCTCCAGCTCCCACGAGCTCTCCAGTCGCTTGCCCTGCCGGAGCTGTACTGGGATAGGGGCTCAGAGGGCACCCGAAATCTGCTCTCTCATGGCTAATCCAAGCACTTCCAGAGGTGGCTGCGTTTTCACTGAGCGTGATGATGCTGCTTTACGTAACCGGGAAGAACTTTTTCGCCTGTAGCAAATAAAACTCTTCGGCCTGTTCCCAAGGTCCCAGCATGTCATCGGAAAGGTCCCTTCTGCCTCCAAGTCCTCCAGAGGGTGCTGGGTGTTGCCCCTGGGGGGGGGTCCCTGGGTTTCTGCTGGAACAAGGGGCTCGGGCAGCGTCATGTCAGCCAAACCTGGCCCAAGCGGGATGCGGGCGGCCGCGGTCCCGTTACTCGCGTCTCTCTGGCTCCTCCTGAAGGAGACAGCCCCAAGTAGCTACAAACGCATCGCTCCTTGCCCGCAGGAGGTGCGATAATTTTGGATGGGATGAAAGCAGGGAGCAGGAGCTGCAGGGAACGCGAATCCCACCCTGCCGTCTTTTGAATAGGGTTATCCCTGCCCGCCGCACCTCCATCACTACGACAGCACCCATCTCCCAGTTCAGCCAAAGCCGGGGCTCGGAGGGACGCTGGCTGGCAGGGACTGCGCCACGGGGCTGGAAGGAGCAGCCACGGGCCAAGTTGTAGACACTGCTTTTACAGAATTTCTCCATCCGGGCAGCAAGACCAGAAACCCGTCCTTCGAGAGCGGGAGGGAGATGTGGGCTCTGGCCTGCAGGACACAGCCCTTTTATTTAATCTCCCTGTCCCCAGAGGCTTGGATTTTGTACCCTGGGCTTGGACTTTGTATTCTCCTGCCGCTCTCTGACTCCCAAATCCTGACAGTGGTAATAAATATCCCCCCTGCTTTGCTGTGAAGAGGTTTCCCGCTCAGCCTCAGCCCCGGCTGGGGCGCGGAGCCGGTTTGAAAGGGTGACCCGCTGTGCCGGGTTGCTCCAGGGCCACTGAGCCCTGGATGCCCTCGCTGTCCCTGCTCCTTGCCAGACCTCTTCTTAGAAAAAAATCCCAACTGGCACAGAGCTGGGAGGTGGCTATTCATTCTCTAGCCAAGGCACAGCCCTTTTTTTTCTGGGACATATATTTCATGTTGCTTTGTGCTATTCTTCTGCAATGGGAAGGCGAGACCACGGCAGTAAGGGGATAGGCAGCTACGGGGCAGAAGGGGTGGATGCTTGGGAAGGGAGCAGCTCCCAGTGGGTCGAAGTCCCCAGACTCACACTTCAGCTTGGGCTGAAGGCTGGAGTATCAGCCTGGCAAACGCCTGGCAGTGGTACCGTGGCACCCACGCCTGTGGTTGCTGGGAGAAATTTGCTGTACAGTGAGAAAATTGCTGTACAGTGAGAAAATTGCTGTACAGGGATGTGCCCACCAAGGAGCTTAAACCATGACAGATTTCCTCCACTTCCTGGGGACAGGCATGACAGACACTTATGTTATTGTTTGCATAGGTCGCCTGAAATGAATCACATACTTGGGCTCCAAAATAGCTGTGGAGGCTTCTCCCTGGGGACTCGGTCACCCCAGCGAGGAAACAGGAAAACAACAAGCTAAATATTAAATGTATGCTTTAACATGAAACCCAAAGACAGTGCTCAGGGTAACACATTTCCCCCATATGCCCACCTAGCATGGAATGAATGAAGAAGTTATTTCCAAACATCCTCAGCAAACACAAGCCTACTCAGTAGTTAAATTTTTCCCCCTAAACTCTTTAATTCTTCTGCAGTCTAAGGAGATGGGCTTTATGGTTACTTAGTCTGGGTTAAACCCCTGTGTTTCCCTGGGTGAAGTGGACTTGAATAGTGAATTATTATTATTAGATATGTTGTTGACTATTTTAGGGCACCAAACATCCGGACGCTACAAGTCACATACCTACAGCATCCTTCCCTCGGAGCAGCCCGGAGCTCATTGCCCATGAAGGCTACGCTACAAGCAGCCCTGAAGATCTGCAGATCTTTGCCCAGCCCAGCCCTGCGAGTGGTCCCAAGACCACTCACAGTACGAATCCCAGTTTCCTATGAGATGCCGCTCATGTCTGTGTTAAGGGAAAGGGCTGAACCCGACCCCTACTAAGCAGCAGGACTTTGCATGGGAGGAGATAGGGCAGATGCAGCGACCAGAGGGGCTGGTGGGGAGCCCAGACTCATCAGGCTCCAGCGACTCCAGCTGCGAGGACCTTTTCTGAAAAGCACGAGTTTCCAATGAGGACGGATGCACTGGTTCTGCTGAAATCGGAGGCCTTACAGCATCGAAAAGAGATAGTTGAAATTTTTAATTTGAAAATAATGGTGTAGCCAAGGTATAGCCTTCAGAAGATGCGGGGGCAGTTCCCCCCAGTACCGGCATCCCTGGCTGGAGGCGACCCCAAGCATGGCTCGGCTAACAGGTCCCCTCTGCCACCACCCCTCGGCAAGGCTCTGCGACCCTCCTGCTGTACAGCACCGAGCGCGACGCTTTATTTGTACCGACCCCAGAAACCATCGGTTTGCTGCAGCCTTTTCCCGGGAGAGCATCAGCTTCACGTCCCCGTTTCTCACCGAGAGCATGGGCTTTCCTGAATTCTTCCTTTCTGGAAGCCCCTTTTCTCTTAGGTGACATTAACCGAGAGCTCTGTCACTCCACCCCACTTTAATGATTTCCTCTGGAACATTTTGTGTTCAATAAACCAGCGTGTTCCCCATCTGAGGTGAATCTCCTGCAAAGAGAAGAGAAAAAAAACAACCCAACAACCCCGTCCTGAGCAGACTGCGCGCTTGTCGCCAGCGCCTGCCACCCTAATTATGCCGTGGAAGAATGTGCACATGGCAGAGGTCCCTGAACATTTCGGGCAGGATATTGCCTGCTCCTGGACGCAGCCTCTTTCACCGCTGCAATAACATTTGCTATAATAAGCTGCGACTCCGTTTCGGGGAAGGCGTGAACGCGGCGGAGACGTTTTGGCCCGGCTGCTCCCCTCGCGCGGAGGTGGCTGAGGGTGGCGGGGGATGCTGCGGACCCCTCTCCTTGCAGGCCCCGACCCACCGTGCTCGGTGGGGGGGGCCACCTTCCACTAGATGAGGTTGCTC
>JANXJC010000063.1:17797332-17821400 GCA_027564655.1 Leptodon cayanensis | reverse complement strand
GGGGGGGCGGGTGTCTCTGTGCAGGGGAACCCCCGCGTTGGGGTTGAGTGGGCAGGGAAAAGCGGGGGATGCCCTGGGGGTGCTAAGGGGGTGTATTGCTCTCCTGCCTTCCCCCACGGGGTAAATTCAGGCTGGGCAGCCGGGATGGCTCCAGGCAGCTTCTGGGGCTGCAAACCATCCCCTCAGCCTCCAGCTTCTGTGCCAGAGCCTGGGCGAGTGCCCCGTCCTCCCGGCCGGGCAGCCAGCCCAGCCTTCTCCTCCAGCCTCCTCCATCCCGCTCGCGGCGGCGGGGCTCCTGCCCGCCTCTGCCTACCTGGGACACGCGCTGGGAGCTGGGCACGGCCGCCGTGCAACGCTCCTTCCTTTGCAAAGAAGTTGCTCGTCTCCCCGCCAGGCTGTCCGGGAGCCTCCTGGGGGGGGGGGTCACCTCGTCCCTACAGGGCTCCAGTGTCCTGCGTGGGCACAGGGTGGAACAAACTGTCCAGAGGGCTTTTTGCTTGGAGACTGGCTGGCTGGTTTGAGCTGCTTGGGTAGGCTTAGTCCATGCAGGGCAAAACGCATTGGTTTCATAGAGCCAGAGGCTGGGATGGCATTAGGACGTCTTGTTGGCCATGAGGTACCGGCAGGGTATCTCTGTACGGGGCCAAGAGGGAGCGCTTCGTGGGGTCTCGCTGCCGGAAAGGCAGCCCATGCCCCGCATCCATGCGGAGGTGCCGAGTCCATCGATTTGCTGTGGGGGTCTCTGACAGCAACAAACACTTCTTCCCAGCCCAAACCAGTCCCTATTCCCAGTCTGGCTTTTGCCTGGCTTCCATTTCTGGGCTTTGGTTGGCCCATGCTGGACCCTGCTGGGGTTTGCTGGCAAGAGGCTGTTACCACCCCACCTTTCCGTGGTGGGTGGACATTTCTGCCCTGGGTGCCTTTGGTGGTTTTTCCAGGGATAGCTGTCGGCTCTTGGCTGGCCAGGGCAAAATGGGCTGGTCCTTCTTCAGCCTTTAGGGAACAAAGCACCGATTCAGGAGGAAATTCAGTGTGGGCTCCTGTCCCATCACACCTCCCCACTCAGCACCCTACACCCCTCCAGAACGTACCCGAAGAGCAAAGAGCCATTTTTGGGGATGTGTCTCTGGGATGGCAGTGTCACCCCACGCTCTTCCATCCCAAGTCTTCCTCCTTGATCTAACACAAACCCCGCCGGCAGACGAGGTCCGTCTCCTGCGGTGTGACAAGGTGGCTTTGTGCCAGCCAGGGGGACAGCGTGGGATTGATTTACCCCGAAAATAAGATAAGCAAAACTGAAGGGAGCTCAGTGCAGGGCTGTGGAAAGGCTCCTGCGGACCCCCACCAGCCTTGGATCGGGCTCTGCTTTCGGGAACCATAAATAGAAGCCGAGTCACTCCAATACCCAGGACCTGTAAGAGCCATTCATAGCTGCAAATTAACAGCTACCGTCAGGCCCATCTGTGCACGCCCCAACCCCGGGTCGGATTCCTGCTCCCTCTGTTTAACCTGATGACCATAATTACACACTCGTTTATACACCCGGCGGCACCTGAATGCTTTACAAGACAAACACCTAATCCCGCGTGGAAATTATAGCCACATAATATCTCTTTTCATTATTTGCTGAGGTGTTGAGTCTGATTACAGCACACACTGTTTGCTTTGTACCAGGGTAAAGCCCCTGTAATTTCTCTGCAAGTCAACATCATTCCAGCGAGGAGGCTGAAAATCTACAGGCTACTGTGCAAACGAGCTAGCAAATATTAATCCACAGTAAATGATCTGGGAGTTGGAGGCAGGGAAGGGGTGAGTAAGGTTATTTATACCCCCCCAGAGATTAATAATGCCAAATTAAAAAAAAAAAAAAAAAAAGAAGAGGATGAGGGGCATGAAACATTCCTGCTGCCGCCATCCCTGCTCCCTGGGGTAGGGCTCCTGGGGGAGCAGCGTGCTTTCCTGGGGGGCTGCTAACGGGAGGGGAAATACCCCCATTCAGAAGATGGATCCCCCCCCTTGTCCCCCATGAGCTTTAGAGGGCTGACAGAGATGGGTCGAACTTCTCAGGTTGTCCCGACATACGGCACCCCCTGACCTGCCACGGGCTTTCCGTGAGCCCTGGAGAAAAAGTCACTTCGTAGTGCTGTGACTCAGTTTCCCCATCTTTAAACACAGAATATTAATGCTTTCTAATTCCCAAGGGCGGTGTCCTACAGGGACGAGAGGCATGGATGCTCAGAGCCAGGCCAATGGACGCCACTGGATGTCTTTAAATTAAGGACGTGTGAAAGGTCTTTCTCAGATGCTGTTTTCCCAAGTGAAGGGGGTGGCAGGCAGCACCCAGCGCCCGAGGGGACCCATGCTGCCCTGGGCTGAGCGCAGACACTTTACTCTTTATCAAGGCAGCATCAGCGGTTACAGGCGAGACCCCTTTGCCGTGCCTCTGCAGCTCCCACTGGGAGGGCTGGGGAGCCTCTCGGTTCTCCGATGGTCCCCCCAAAATCCACTTTCCCACCTGCTGCCCTGGGAGGGTACCACCTCCCCGGTGCCTTGCTCAGGATCCGACCTGCCCACGGTCCTTGGGGTGTTTCCCAGGTGGGAGATCCCCTCGTTTCCCACCTTTGCAGACCCCAGAAAGGGAGATCCGAAGCCGGAGCCCCCGCATCCCCCCCTGCGAGCCCTGCCCCGGCAGCGGCGGCACCTCGCCATGGCTCTGCGTCCCGGCTCAAATGCTGCGCCCTTGGTCTCTCCCCAGGAAAAATATCACCTTGGGCTGGGATGCAACAGGGAGTGACGTTGTCTGGAAAGAAAGAAGGATTTGCTTTAACCTGCGGCGCGTGGGTTTGCAACCAAAGTATACAGGCGGGCTTCAGGCTAGACTCTACCCTGGACCCCCGCCAGGCGATGGGCCGAATCCTGGTCTGTGTCTCAGCCGTGCAAACTCCTGCTCGGTGGTTCCAGGGCAGGTCACTCCGGGTTTCCACCGAGGGAGAGGCAGGGGGGAGCCGAGGTCAGCCCGCTGCCCTCTGCCCCGCCGCTCAAACTGGAGCTGACGGCAAAACACCGGCAGCACCCGCGCTGCCGCCGCTCAGCGCCGGCGGTGGCACGAGCAGGGGGTGATGTTATTGAAATCCATGTCAAACGGGTGCTAATGAAGGAAAACCAGGCCTGCGTATGGCATCCCCCTTAAATCTTTGGGAAAACGTGTTTGCGTGCTGGAGGGAGGAGGGTAATTATTGCTCCCAGTGGCAGATGGGGACGGTGGGGAGCACTGGGGCCCCCGGGGTCAGTCCCAGCCGGCGCCGAGGTTGAGCCACCGCTGCCTGCGGAGGGGACCGAGCACCGCAGGACCCGCACCATCTCAAGCACCGGCTCCTGGTGCCCCAGCTCTCCCCAAAACCCTCCAGAAGGATTTTAATTAAATTAAAAAAAAAAAAAAAAACAAGTGCAACCAATACAACTTGAACCAGGCAGGCTGGATGGGGCGAGCCGGGTTGAGCCGTGCCGGCTTCGCCGTCCCACCGCGCTCCGACTCCCGCGGCCGCCGCGGGCACACGCGTGTGCGCACGTGGCCGCACGCGTGTTCCTGGTGCCCGTATGGAGGGACAGGGTCCGTGCTGGGCCAAGGCTCGGCCTCCCGGAGATGGAGAGGCAGCGAGCTGTTTCTCCAGCGCTCAAGTTTTTCTTTCAGACTCCGAGCTGCCTTGCCAAGTGTTATAAAAATATATCAGTGTGAGCCAAAACATTTAGCACTCCACTTATTACTTTAAGGTTATAGGTTAAACAAATTCCTTCTCAGAATTTACTGTGTTCATTTTAGCTTCACAACACAGCCCTGCTAGCGGTAGATATATTTCACACTGTAATACCTCCCTTATGTATTGGAGGGGGGGAAAGGAGAAGAGGAAAGTAGCTTTCTAAATTTTTATGTGAACAAAAGCTACTATATAAACTAGCTGAAAACAAGTCCTTTGCAAGAGATAGTTTGTAAAACTTATTTTCCAGTAACCAATAAACCAAGAACGAAAGGTAAAATTTGTTTTTACCTTACCTAATAATTTTACTTTTTTCTGAGTTTTGCCTTTTTGTACACTAAAGCCTAAAAAGAAAATAAAGAGCCGAGTTCACGCCTTGGGCAAGCAGGTGCAATTGTTCCTGTGAAAGTGCACCTCTGTGAGCCAGGATTAAATCCCTTTTAGGTGGAGCATGAATTCAGATATCTGCTGGATTTATTTTACATGCAGCTCTAGGCTGGGAAAAAAAGATGGTTTGGAGAGCGAGGACTTCTGGGTTGCAGTCCTTGCTTTGCCACTGGGCTCCCTCCAGGCCAATGCAATATAAACTCTGCCTTTTCTCATTTGCTCAGTGATCTACATAAACTAACTCCATCTTCACAGTCTACATGTGTGTCCCCGTTGCTGGTAGCTCGTGTCACCTCCACTCTGCCCCGTGCAAGTCGCCTCCCCACCTTCAGTCTCTAGAGCGGGGCGGAACACTTTTGTCCAACGCTGAAGGGGTTAATTCACATCTGGAGAAACCCCTCCAAGACGGGAGGATGCAAACCGGAGTTGAGGGCAATGCTGAGCGCGGTGACTACGTGAGATGTCACAGTTACACCGTACGATGCCATCCCGATCGGTGTCACTGGGAAACGCTGGAAGCAGCTCCAGGATGCTGGGGCTGGAGCCAGACTGGAGCTACTGGTGCAGGTTTCCTCAGCTGCATGAGGCACAAATTAGGGAGCGTGATGGGAGGGAACGTGACTCTTCAGGAGGGACCAAGGGGGTGCGCCCTGGGGTGCGCTGGTGGTAAAACTGCTTTTTTTTTGATGTTCAGAAGTGAAGGGGGAGGTTGGACGGGCAGCTCAGCCCGGGGCAAAGTGTCACTGATGTCTCCGTCCTGGGGGCGAGGGTGCTCCCCTGCCAAGGGCACCTCTCCCCTTGCAAATCAATTCCCCTTCGCAAACCACCCTGCAGAGAAGGGCCTTGCCACCGAGCAGGGCTTTTTTTTTTTTTTTGGACATCAGCAAAGCTGGTGACAGTGGCACATAGTGAAGCAACCGTTTGTGTTGCAAAACGCCGAAGCCCGGAATGCCCTGGCAGCTGGCGGTACCCTTTGCATTCACACAGGTACCAGTTTGCAGTTTGCAAAGTATAAAGTCTGTGCAAAATCTGAGGTTATAGCGAAAAAAAAAAGAGATTCCAGAGCTGCTTTGCGTTGTTCTACAGCCCTGGTCAGGAACGGGGAGGGGGCTCATCCAGCCCTCATATCCACTTGCAAATTACTTGCAACATGAAGGGGCTCCAAGCTGCTGGCCTTGTTTCTGTGGAACAGACCTTAACAGAAGGGAAAAAAAAAGAAAGTATTAGGTCCGGTTCATGTTTGGGGTTTGGATTTCACCTAGGAGGGGAGGGGAGCGGGAAATCAGACATCGAGGTGTCATGTATGCGAGCTAATAAAACTGGGCCAGCAGATTGAAGATGGAGGAGCTGAGGGACTGTTTAGAGGTATCCGTCACATAAATGAGGAGGTGGAGGAAGTCTGGATGATAGTAACCCCATATTAAAAAATTCTGCCCTGTCAACAAGCGAAGAACTACATGGTGGAAATACGCCTGTGCTTGTTGAACTGTGAAACCAGATGTCTTAGAGCAATAACTGTCGCACAGGAGGCGGGGAGGGCCGAGAGGAACACGTTTGCGTACGATTAAGAAAAAAACATACATGCTGCTACAGCCGTGGTTTCAATTAAAATGGCTCAAACCAAATATTGTTCTTATTAATGGGATGTCCAGCTGTGACACCACCATGTAGTATCCTTACACATTCAGCGCAGGCAACATCTGCAACATAATCCCAGCATCCATACAACGGAGCCAAGGAGCTGAGAGGCAGCTCACATTTTTCCCGGTGGCTCAGCCTACATGAAAAGGCCCTCATAGGAAAAAGGGAAAAATACAGGCATGGGAGAGACAGAAGGCGATGCGAACTGTGCCTAATTTGTATCTTCGGGTAAACGAGGATTTTGGCATGTAAAATTGGGTACATGGCATAAGATCAAGCTTCGGACACGGCAGAAACAAGTCAGTTACTGCAATAGGAAGAAACCGCTGTGCTGTTTTTCCAAGGATTAAGACAGCTGGAAGAAGCAGCACTTTGATTCCCTGCAGCATTTAACCTGTGTTTAAAAAAAACCCAACCAACCTCAAGCTCCAGCTCTGGGATGGGAGCTCATAAAGTCGAGGTTTGCAGAACAGGAGCTGTTGCCGCCGCTTTAAAAGAGCGTTGCCTTGCAGCGTGTAAACTCATCCGCGCTCTGGAAATATATTATTTGCCCCTTGAACAAGATCTTGTGTTTCCGTGCCCTGCGAGGCGAGGCAGCCACCGAGCGAGCATCCTCGGAGGAGCCGTGTCTGGGGAGGTGGGAAGGAGCCGTCGCCAGCACGTCCCAGCCGGTGCATGTCAGGGGCTGGGGGGGCTTTCTGCAAACTTCTCACCTTCTTAACGGCACCCGGCGAGGGCTGCGGGGCTTCGGCTCCTTCTCTGTAGCAGAAGCAGGCGGTGGGCAGGTATAATACAGCCAGGACTGGCAAAAGAGACCCAGGGAGAGATGTCCCCAAGGGAGGACAGCCAGTCCAGCAATGGAGCAAAGCACTTTTAAGGAGGTGCCAGACCCACAAAATCTGGCCTGCTTGACTTGACTCACGTGAACTGGCATCTTTTGTACGGTTTGTGTTTTGGGAATGAGACTCTCGTGCCTTTTTGAATGACTGGGGCCAAAATGCGCTTTGGTGAAGATGTCTTAAATAAGAATTACAAGCAAATGTTGGGATGATATTAAACTGGACCGGCATGCTGACTTTGCAATCTGATTCTTTCTGAAATCCCTCTCATGAAGTCCTGTTCTTTAGGGGTTAATACAAAGTACAAGCAATGCCTTAGTGGTAAAATAGGAGTTAAAATCACAGATCCAGCAAGACTTGGAAGACACGTGGAATAAAGCCCCTAGTTCCTGCTTGGGAAGGTAAAGGGATACTGAAGGGAAGCAGATATTAAAGCAGAGGGAAGGCTAGGCAGAGGAAAATGTGTGCCCTTGGACACTGGTATGAAATCTGTAAGAAAACATAATTTGTTGTGGGAGAAGAAGGGAAGGCAGGAAAGTGCAGACTTCCTAGTAGTGATTAAACATGAAGAAGTAACTTAGAATAAAATTGTGTGCCTGGAAAATCGCTGATTCTGTGGAGAAATAAATGAAGAGGAGGAAGGTCTGCAGGTATGTGGGAAGGCTCAAGCCCTGTCCTCTTTGCATTCCGGTTCTTCTCTCCGAGAGAGAAGGAAGGATCAGAGGCGACGGAGCAACAGCAACGGATCAGAAGGATGCTTGAAAATTGCCCTTCAACTGACAGCTCCTCAGATTTGTAACCCACAAATGTGAGACACTTGCAAGAATCAGTAAAACACGGTAAATCACAGACTTTGGGATTCACTGAGTCACAAACGTGAATTCTGCGGTCCCAGCCTCCTGAGACTGCCAAGTGGAAACTCTGCAAAGCTGTCGAGTCGCGACTGTGGATTTTGCAGGGTAGCACTGCGGCATCTGCAGATCTCTAGAAACTTGTAGATTCTGCAGCATTTCTAGACCCTTCATGGTGCTCCCTGTTACCTTCACAAGAGCCATCCCAGACCTTTTCTATAGCCTTTCCAGAGCTGCTTTGGAGGCAAACCAAAGCTTCCCCGGAGCTTTCCAGAGCACCCCAGAGCCTTTCTAGAGGCAACCAAGAGCTCCCCAGAGCTTCTCTGGACCCCCACAGAGCCATCCCCATAGCACAAGTACAAAGGCTCCTGAAGCAGTCCTGGCTTTTCCTGGGAGTCCTTCCTGGAGCTCATAGGAACTTTCTGAAACCCCCTCAGAGCCTCTCTAGAGCCCTGGCAGACCTCGTCCTAGAGGTATCTGAGAGCTGGACATATTCTAGAATCATCTCGGACATCCCCACTCCCAATGAGACACTTCAAAGCTTTCCCAGAGCTGTCGCAGAGCTTCCCTGGAGCGTTTCCAGAGCCTCTTAGAAGGCACGAGTCGGCAAAATCCAAAGTCACAGCTTGGCAATTTCCTAAAGTCACAAGTCGGCAATTTTGGAAGTCACAAAATAAAGGAAACAGCTGTAAGTGACACGCAGTGGGACTGTGTTCCATTCGGAAACTTACAGAGACATGTTAACTCATGTTAAATTAGGTGTAAAATTGATCTTCACAATTTCCCTGTTGCTGTACGTGTCATCAGCAGAGAGCAGAGTACCCCTGGGCTGCCGTTACATGTGTTTGTCTGCACACTGGATACCATACAGGATCTAAACAGCTGCTTCTTTATCAAAATAACACGCACTGGGGATGGATTCGAGCCTTAAGTATAGAAAACTTGATGGCGCTGATAAGGCAGAGCGTACAGATGTTAGCAGCGAGGGCCTGGCCCGTTTTACATGATGATCAGCACGTCGGTAATGGTTTGGGTTTGCTGGGATGTCTGTTCTCAAAGTTGAAATATGGATCAGTTCCTCTGGCGTGGGGAAGACACAACAATGGGCTCCAAATCCTCTTTTAAACCTAACTAGATCACTCCTGTGGCCTTAATAGTAGTGAAAGACTTGTTCCAGCCTTTGTTCTCACCTTCAAATCCCTTTGAACTCGCTTGTATCCTCAGCTAAAAGTTGTTCCTTGAGCCTCTGCTTTGTAATGGGGCCCGTCGTTTCTTTAGCAGTAAGGAAGGGGCAGTCAGGATTTATTTGAAATAGTTAGTTTCAAGAGGAGGGTATTTTACTGAGCACATGGACATCACCAGCACACCTCTAACTTTCTGGTTATGTTGAGGCTTCAAGCTGCACCAAAGCACAAGCGCCTGCTCCAGGTTTCTCTAAGCTTTCTGTCAGTTAAGAAAATGATTCAAAATTTGCAGTGTGTGCTCTTCCTTCAGTTTTTCTCATGGAGGTCTTGCATAATTCTTTTCAGGACCATGATGGGGACCACGATCCACTTCTCTAGGCGAACTTGGTAGGATTTTGAGAAACAAAATCTCATAGTCACAAGCCTTAGACACGAATGTCTCTGTGGGATTAACTCTACTCTTGCTCTCTACGATTAATATTTTTCCTACACTTCAACATAGTGTTGCAGGTCAGCTGGTGGCGCTCCCAAAAGGATATATGAGTTACTCAGCCAGCAAGGCTGTTTGCAGATGTCTCAATTCATCCCTCACCTTTCCGTGGCACGTAAGTCTCTTGATTTTGTTTCCACCTGCGGTGTTACTCGTCCTGCCCTCGGGCTCCTGCGAAGGCACATCTATGCTTACGGAGAGTTTCTCTCCGGAGCCACCCACTCACCAGTACCAAAAGGGAAAGTCTTCCTTCACCAGGTGGTTTCTTCAGCTGGCATGCCAGCCGTGTGTTCATTAACTTGTCCCTCCACACAGGTAAAGCAGACCTCAACTCCAACCGAAGGCATCCAGTTTAAGTTCCTCTTTCAGTGGCAAAGCACAAAAATCTCCAACTTTTTCCATCTAGCACCTGAGCCCTTGTCTCCCCCAGCATCCCCCAGCCTCCTCAAAACACCCCTGCTTTGTCTCACACCGACACTGCTTTCCCGTGCTTGGCGCAAGGGTGTTTGTGCCTGCATGGCTTGTATGGCTTTTATTTTTTCGCCAGGACAAGGAGCAGTGTAATGTCTGTCTGCTTTTCCTGCTTGTCTAGTTCTTAGAAACCACATGTTCTTCCTTCACCAGCAACTCTGTATTTATTAATCTGCAAAACAAGACTGCACATTTTTTGCAGCAGCAGTGGCAAGTTGGCCAGAGTCCAAGGAGACCCTTAGTCACTTCATTTACGCAGGCTGCAATAAGAGGAGGGCGAACCCGTTGGGGAGTAATTCGAACATTCAGACGCCTGCACCGAACTCTCATTTCTACCTCATTAACTTTACAGTTTGACAACTTCACAAGCCAGGGACTTCTGTCGTGATTGCTGCTGCACAGCCAAGTGGCAGACACCTTCTTTCAGTGTGCAGGCTTACTTCATGTACGGTTGCAATGGATTTTCCTGCCCGTGCAGGGAGTAACCCCCAGCTCTTGGCTGGTAGGGACTTCCCGTGGGTCACAGCTATGGTTGTGCGATAATTACCCGCTTGCTCTTGTCACAGCCTCTGCTGCTCCAGGTGTATGCCTGGCAATGGTCTTACACACCATGAATGAGTCCGCTCTTGCTTTTGCCTAGACAAAATAAAAATCAGTCTTAGTCAAAGTTAGTTAAAATGAATTAATTAAGCCTGACTTCACCTGTTTTGTCTCTGAAGATGCAGCTTTAGCTGAAGGGAGTATAGAATGCAGCCCAAGGTCAATAGCATGAGCTGGTTTGAAGGTGCTGCATCAACACTGGGTCAGCAGGTAGAGTTTGGATTCACTAATTTATCTTAACTGTAGGGGGTGAGGAATAAATGCAGGATTCCCCTTCCATCGGGCAAGCCTTCGGGCAGGGTGTGGAATGCTCTGCAATTTTGTCTTCATTCTTCCTTTGGCCCTGGCTCTGTACCTGTTGTTCAGCCAGGTGGTACTCGCACATCTGTGTGGTCCTGCTGAACTCACCGCGACTGCTTGGGTGCGATGCACGTAAGAGTTCCTGCGTTGAGTCCTCGGGACTTCCACTCCCCACTTCTGCAGTGCAAGGCTGCAACTTGGCATGAGTGTCAGATGCCAAAAATCAATGTTTCTTGAGCTCTATCTCCTGTCCCCATCAAGAGAGCCTTTAGAAAAAAATCTTACATGCCCCTGTGTAGGCTCTGTAAAAGCAGAAGAGAACCCAGTTCCCGTCTTCCTAGTGTTGAGCGGATCTCAGCACAGAGTGTCTGAATGAAAAGCTCAGGGTTTTTTGCCTTGCCATTAAGAACATGACTCAAAGGCACCCAGGGAGAGGCGAAGGGTTGGAAATACAACTTTTATAACCCTTCTTCTGTTTATAAGGATGTCTTAACCTTACAGAGTTTCCAAGAGCTTATTGCACAACCGCCGTCTGGGCTTGCTGATGCCTTGTGCCATGGCAGGTGATTCAGAGATGTGCCGCAGCAGAGGGCTCCGGGAGGGAGTGGGAAGAGCAGTGTAACACCAGCACCCTGAGCTGGAGAGCCTTAGGAGAAACCCAGGAGCAAGAGTTGGGAAAGGTTATAAATCCTCATGCTTCAGTGCTCTGCACAGCTCTAATTAACAGGGGTAAGAACAAAACTTCCCTTTCAGGCACGTTGGCCCATGGCTGCCTGTTCGCACTTTCCTCTCAAGCAGTTGGCCTGAGCTGTTTCTGAAGACAAGGGAGACCCAACTCGATTAAATTCCTCGCTCGAAGCCCAGCATGGGGATTCCTGCGGCTCCAAGGTAAGCTGTTTTATTGAGCAGGCAGCTTATGCATCCTTCACTGCCTGGGGATTCAGATCCAGCCCTGGCTGGTGGAAATAGAAAACGATCAGCTTTAGATGATAGCTCAGAGGCCTGCCAAGGCAACGTGGCTTTGTCCTTGGTGAGATACATATCACCAAGGCAGCGATCCAACAATGCAATCACTGCACAGTGACCTAGTTCGAGCTTTCAGATCCTTTCAGTAGCTCAGACTCATCTCACGCCAAAAAAAAGGTATAGAAAACAGGAGTCTAACTGGAAAAATGCCTTGTCATATGGTGTTCCTTGGCCCGCTTGTTCCTTGGCCCACTCAACAATGGAGGCATAAAGATGCCTTTCCAGAAACCTTCCCAGGTTCCTCTTCAACCCAAAGGCCATATCACAGAGAAATTACATTGGGAACACGGACAGGAAATTTGTTTGGCTGCAGAGGGGCTGCTCGATGGGACGAGAGCTGGCTCATCTGGGGGAACACGGGGAGGTCAAGGGAGGGACTAAAGAGGAAGGTGAGAAGGAGAATGCAGCTGGGTATCGCACAGTAAAGCCTTTGTTTGGTGTTACATGTGAAGCACCGTAGATGCGGAGAAGATGGTTCTTCCTGGTAGCAAGAGCAAATGACCAGGATAAGGTCCTTCCTTAACCTGAGAGCAGTGAGATTAGATAAGAGCATGTCCATGTAGTGCAGAACCTTGTCTTGCACCCAACACCGCCGAGAAGTGCAAGGCACCCTGCAGGTATGGAATTACTTGCTGCCTTTCCTAAACCACGCTTGCAATGTGTAGGTGTCTTCTCCTCTTACAGTGGATAACCCAGCTGGAGCTTTGTCCTGCAGGTCAAGCCAAAAAAGTGATCTCCCGGCTTTCCTGAAGGTCGGTACAGACCAGAGAGTCAGCGGTGGGAGTCTCTAGCCAGGAACGGTTAAAAGGGACAGCACAGTTCCACTCTGAAAGATTAAGAGGCAGAAGAAGATAAAACGTGTGGCATAATGCCCTCCAGTTATAAAGTGCTTCTATTTTCCCTTTCCTCTAATAGAAGATCAAAGAGGTGTTTGATGAAATTAAAACTTTGGGCCAGTTCTTTTGATGGCATAAATTGACTTCACTCCAACTTAGTGCAGGTGAGAATCTGACTTTATCTATTTAAATAAAATTGGTGCAGTACAATAGGTTATAAACTTGTGGAACTTACTGATGCAAGATTATTGTTACAGCAAATAGGTTAACAGATGCCAAAATGGTTAGATTTATATATGTGAATTAGAATAGAAAAGGTCATGGCTGTAACAAAAACTGGAATATCAAGCTGGATTAGTTTACCAGAACACGAACAAAGAGACGGTGTGCTTGGAAAAAATCTGGTGAATCCCTCCAACACTTTGAAACCAGTCCCTTGTTCCAGCCACAGTTTGCTGCACGGCGTTGGTTGGGCAAAGGGTTGGGCACAAAATACCCACGAGGTGAATTTAATGGAAATTCTTGATCTTTGCTGAGCATGAGCAGATGAGTCCCCTGATGAAAGCTCGTTACTCCCTTGTTGTTATTTACTTGGGGTCGAGCTGGGGGTTGAAACCAGCAATCCTGACTTTCAGTTCACCCTCTGCAGACTCCCGCTATCTCCACCCCAAAGGGCTGATCTCGACGGCAGAGGGCAAGTCGTGCAGCTGAACTCACCTTGTGGGGAGGAATAGCAGGCACAGGCCAGTGCAGCTGTCTGGATAGCAGAAGACACCGTTTTCCGATAAATTAATAGTTACACGCGATGAGCAGCCTGTCTCTGCTAACAGCAGGTAGAAGTTATGCCCTTCTCGTTTTGGGTGCAGGCTGTGCAGCAGATCCCTGGTCTCTGAGTGCCCTGTGTTGGCTTTACAGACAAGCAGCCCGATCACTGGGTGCCCCGTGGCTCCCAGCACCCCGCGATGGCCCATCTGGGGAAGGGACCTTGAAATGAGCCCTCATTTCCATGATGCAGTGCCATCCTCCTGCCTGAGGCCCTGCCCCTCTCCCGCGTTAAATCAATCACACCGGCTGTATTCAGTCATGCAGCAAATTAAACTCGGAGAAAGGTGTTTCCAGTTGTTCCAAATTAATTGGGTCGCCCAGGCTGAATCCTGCGTGGCTCCATTGCTCCCAGCGGCAATGGCATGGCAGTGGCATGGTGGTGGCATCGCCTCTGTCCCGGGGACACTGCCACTACCCAGCCCTTCTGCTGAATCCCAAAACAACCCACCTCGCCGCCCCGGCAGCCCTTGCAGCTCGCTGGTACAGCAGTGGAAAACGTTTGGACGCCTGTTCCAAAGCACAGAAACTGGATGGTTTTTTTGAGTAGCAGCAAAGGGTGAAGAAGTTCACTTATAAGGCACGGCCCCATCAGCGCGTTTTGATCATCACCATCTTTAATGCTATCCAGTGTGGCGAGGCAGGCTCTGGAATAAGAAGTATATTTAAAGAAAGAGCATTTCGTCTTCGAAAACATGCGCCTAATGACTATTTCAGCTGTATTTATCAGTTGGTGTCTGTCGTTGGTACTCCAGGCAGGTGGCAGACTGCAGCCAGGGCCCCTTTTGAATGCGAAGGAATTGTCCTGCAGACGCAGCTTGTAGAGAAAATCAGAAGGATGAGCACACGCTTCTCGGGACAGTCGTGATACGATGCTGGCTGAGCTTAGGCGACCCCTCACGTGTGCCTGAGCGAGCCTTGGAGGAAATTGCCCCACGGGTCTCGGCACAGGGATGAAGACTGGCTTCTCCCCGGTGCACCCAGAGCCGTTCCCCGTGCCCCCGGCCAGCCGCGGCTGCGCCGGCTGGAAGGAGCTCAGGGCTCATTTCTCCAAATAACTTCTCACTCAGCACCTACCTGCTCTCAGTACCACCGTTTCACCCACTTCAGACGCTGGGTAATTTTAAGTGAATTCTCAATTCATGCACAGACAGCACGTCTGTTCTGTTATTTATTTCGCGCGATCCACCAAGAGTTAAAGGAGAAGAAAACATTTGGCTTTTAGCGGTTTACAAAGCCTCATTACAGCTGAAATAAAGTAACCACTAAATCTTGTGTGGTTACAGAGGTCACTGCCGTTCTGGCACGGCGGCGCCAATTCCGAGGCAGGAATTTCATTTTCCTCCCAGGAAAAGCGCGCACAAAGTTGACGAGATGACAAGGGGCTGCCTGGCCGCCTGGCAGCGGGGACCACGAGGGCTCTTTCATGCCGGGGCGGTGGCGGGAGGGCTCCGACGCGTGCGGCCCCCCCCGGGAGGCAGCAGCTGGCGGCAGGGATGCTCTCCTGCTGCTCCCCTCCGGAACGGAGACAACGTGCCGCGTTCGCCAGCTCCCCGACGCTCGAGGCTTCGGCCTCGCTGCTTTGGCTGGGGAGTTCGGGGGGGCTTGCGAGCGGCTTTGAAACTTTCCTGGCTGTCCTGTGAAATAAGTAGGTATTACTTGACTGTGCTCAGGGATGGAGGCGAGCCAGGAAAAGGCCGAGCCTCGTAATGGCATTTTTCAAAATGTCAGATGCTGCGGAGGGGAGGGCATTTGGATACACCGGTACTGGATACGCGTCTCTGACCCCCGCGCCCGGAGGGCTCGAAGCTGGGGGTCCGTCAGCTCCCCGAGCGAGGTGTAAGACCATCCATGGTGCAGATGAAGAAGCCGAAGCCCGAGGCCAGGTACCGGTGGGCAGCCGGAGTCCCGGCCCCAGGAACTGCTGCCGCATCCAGTGGTTTGCGGTCTGGACAGAGGCCGAAGTTTTCAGGAAAATTTCTTCCCAGCTGGTATGTATTAATAGCTTTATACTGGATCTCCCGTAGCAATGAGCTGAAATATTGTGCTTCCACAGCAGAGCGAAGATGGGAGAGGACAGAGCGGGGCAGAGATCAGCCCGGCAGTGCCAGCCAGGGGAGTTTATTACCAGCAGCACTTTGCTTTTCTGGCTGCCGGCAATTCCTAACAAGGCTGAAGGTTGGGAGAGCGGAGGCTGCCGGCCCAGCCTGCATGGCTCCTGCAAACCTCTGGTGCACACAGAGATGCTCAAGAAAAAGAAGGGGACAACTCAAACCCCGAGAAAGGCCGGTGCAGACGTTCATTCAGATTTCAAATGGCCTTAATTCAATTTCTTACATCACATGCCAGGTGAATCAAGCTGAGCTGAATCAATGGCATTTGAATTCTGAATGAAGAGGTCTGCTCAGAGTTTTAGGGTGGCCGAACTGATCTGCTCTAAACTCACACCTTTAATTAACTGGAATTAATTTTCCCGAGTGACAGAACCCTGGTTGATTTAAAAAGAAAATTCCAGACCCGGCTTCTTTCCATTCACTTCTGTTCAGCATGCCACCAGCATAGCAAATTCAATAAAGCTGATTTATTTAATAAGTGTACTATAACAAATTAAATTAAACACGTTTAATACAAACAGATGATGCACCTCATTTAAATGTTAGCTTCTTAATTAAAACCCCGGCAATTGTGTTTCGCCCTTTTATTGGCTTCCTAGTGAAGCATGGTTGTAAAGTCACTTAACACGCACGTTCAATTACTGGTCTCAGGTTATACAGCTCTGCCTCCTTCTCCTCCATACGGGCTTGCCAATAGGGCAGGTTTGCTCCCAGCGCGGTCAGCACGCCCCGCGCCGCCTCGCCGAGGCCAACCTCCTGCCTTTTACCAGGGGAGCTCGGCGGCGAAGCGCGGGCTGGATTTACAGCGGCTGCTGAGCCCGCGGATGGCAGAGGTCGGCCGATTTATAGCTGCCGGCGGAGCCCCGGGGCGCTGGGTTGTGGTGGTCCTCAGCAGCGGCAGCAGCAGCGGGGCTGGTTGCTGCTCCCAAGGGAGAAAATTCAGCGTTTTGTCAGGACGTCGGCAACAGGAGCGGCGCGGACAGGCGAGCTGCTGGGGTTTGACAGCAGCCCGTGCGCCTCGGGAAGGTTTTGGGGGAGGCACGGGGCTCGTTTAGAGCGGGGTTGGGATTTTTTGTGTCCATTCGTGATTTCCCTGGGGTGCTCCCAGGCTCGTGCGGAGGGCTGGGAGAGCTGGCTCTCTATGCTGCTCTTACAGCTCCGGGGGGGAGCTCGAGGCCGGCCTTGCACTGGGGGGGGCAACGCCAGACGGGGGCTTTAGTCTGCAAAGAACCTGATGGGAGCAACCCTGGGACATGGTGCTCGAGCAGTTCTTACGCTCTCTTCCCAGCAAGGGCAGCCCAGCCCTGCTGTACGGGCGCTTCGCAGCGATAAAACTTCCCCATGCGATAGCCGGTGCGGTTTCATTCCCAGCAAACCCGCGACTCCTGCGCTCACTTCTTGAATTATGCATCAGTCACGGGAAAGGAGGAGATGGTTAGAAGAAAACTTCACATGAGGAGCAGCGCCATTCCTTCATGCCGCTGACATGCCGTCAACACAGCCTTTGATTTACAGTCGTGGAAGTTGCAGCAAGTCCTGTGCAATCCATGTTAGCATCCTACCGGAGAGGGAAGAAAGGCCGAGCTCTCGGGACACCAGACAGCAGAAGAGGACAGCACTGTCCGCCCCCAAGATGCTTTGTTTTGAAAACAACCATCCAACTCTAATTGCCAATCTTATTTTTTTCGTCATTCTCAAGACATAACGCTCTGTTCTCATTGCTGTTTGCGCTGGCAGCGCTCCACGTAATGCAAGGTTCAAGAGAGGAATACAATTTCTTGCCCTTCCGTATCTCAGTTGTTTGGGCATCGTTTCTTACTAATCCCCAGTTAATTACTTTAAGATGATGGCTTCCACGAATGAAGGAGCACCTTTGTGCTTGCTGTATTTTAGCACTTACGTATCACCTTTTAGGAACACAACTCTGTTAGCATATGAAATATAACAAGCAGTTTTGCTCTTTGCTTCCCTTGGGAGCTGCTTTACCACCAAGCAAGCTACTGGCTCCTGTGGCGCGGGTGGGTCAATCAGGGTCTTTCTCTTCTTTGTGGTTGGGTTTTTTTTTCACAAATAGTTTCCAAAAACCTTGGTGAGGATTAAAAGGACTTGCGAAACCTTGACATTCTTCATTAGGAAGGAACATAATTTTCTGGCCGGTCCTACGCAAAGTACGTCAGCTCTGCAACATGAACTTCTGCTGTTGAAGCTGAAGGGGTAACGCTATTAAGAAATAGCAACAGTAGGTTGTTATTTTCTATAAGACCCAGGCACTTAGAAAAGGCACAACTCCTCGCAATACTGTTCCGTGTGTTTCTGCCTTACCGCTTTGTGGTAAGCGAATCCTAAAACAACTTTCTGACCAATAGCCACTGATGTGCTAATTACTGAAAAATTGAGAGAGGAACAATTTACTGAGGCTAAAAGGAATACAATGCAGTATATATAATGGAAACAAAGTGGTGGAAGTCAAGTTTATTCTTGAAAAGCTTTCATTTTCAATTTGTTTGCATGAGTTAGCATAATGTTATAGGAAAATGATGTCTTCCAGCCTGCAGACATGTTTTCCTTGATACCTGGGACACCGCAGCTACTCAAGATGAGTATCTGTCGCTGTTATAGTTAGCTTCAGGACACTCACGTGTTGCATAGGAAAGTAATTTCTTGGCATGTCAATCTCTCTTCTTTAACATCTTGCTCTTAATTCTGACTTTTTTGTAACAGCTTAATTATAAGTATCTTCATCAAAGCCATAGGAGTAAGATGTCTGCAGAGGTAAAAGACAAATTATGACCGCAGCATTTATTCTGAGAGCAAACTGAAGTTGCGTGCTGTTCATAAACATCACATAAATACTGTGCTGCTCTTGCAAAGATATTCAGATTGAATGTCTGCTGATTATCTAATACCTGTAATGCTATTTTGTGGCTTGCAAAACATATTTTGGAGCAAGCAAAACCCTCTAATGAAGGTTTAACAGGTGCATTAAAGAAGATTAAGAAAGAAGACAAACAAATGTTTCCCCAAATGCCAAATGGCCTATGCTGCATAATGCATCTGAGCGTTGCAGTGATATCTTGTCAAGCTGAACATGGCAGAAATGCATCTTCTGGTGGATCTTTTTAATGGTGCTGATTTTTACATTATTAGCAGCTTCTTCTGTAACTGGATTGTACCCTTTGGTACAGAGCACGGGCCAGCATGAACTATCTAATCCTATATGAAAGTAAACGCCTTGCTTTATTATAGTATGGGTTTATTTTCTTCTCTGACATAGAAAATTCAAGCCTTTTTACTGGCTGAATGTTTTTAGCTCTGGAATGTCATGTAGTTGATATTAGTGGTTCACACCACTTCCCAGGAAAAGCCATTTGATTTTTACTGGTGGACTCTGACTACCCTCTGCATACAATTTCCTGAATACTAGGGAGGAAATTTCCCCTCTGTACCTCGTGGCTGAGAATCCGCTCACACTGCATCTGAAGTTTCCTTCTAAAGCTTTGCACTGTATATTTCCAACAAGGGTAATTTGCTCTGAAACACATCAACACAGGCAATAGTCTGGGCCAGACTGGTTGCTGGGTGTGCACAGTTACACAGAGAGACACAAACATTTCTTATTTCTCTTTCACCATGTTATTGCTCTACTCTTCCTTAATTTTCCCCTTCTGAATTAGAGGGCTCATGCAGCAAAGCTCTCCCCTCTGAGGGTGTGCAGACCCCCCACCAGTGTCCCGAGGCATGCCCTCCTGGAACCCCAGTAACTTGGACCTGCTCACAGATCCTTAGGAGTAGGAGCTCAGGAAACACCCCAAAATATCCCTTGCTGCCCCTTTTTCCAGCCAGCCCACCCTCCTAAGAGCCAGACCAAATCCTCTTCCAAGTCTAGTACCTGGCCGTAGGGCTGCTGGCCAGTTAGCACAGCTTTCTTTTACCCAGGTTTTGTAACTCCAGTGGCTGAAGCTACGATTAATCCCATCCATGGTCTGTGTGTAATGAAAAAATCTTCTGGTGGTCTGTGTGAAGGAGAAAAGACGTTTGCATCTATAGCCTCTTTATCATATTATATTAATCAAATGTTTGCTCTTAGGCAAGGTGCCTGGCGACAGGGTGGTTCTGCAGATGTGCGGATGTGTCGTACAGGTGTAAGCGGCTGGGTGAGCTCTTGTGTCCTTGACGTGGTGTGTCAAATGGAAGGCAAACCAGAGAATGAGCCCCAAATTTCACATACCTCTCAACTATGTAGTGTGTGTATGAGATACCTAGAGAGAGAGAAGAAAAAGAAGGACATGAGAATGCACATAGGCTAAAACAATTAGAAAAAAAAATAGGAATAAATATAATCATAAATACAGGGGAGCTCCTAGGTGCCTACAAACCAGGGATAAAATAATTATTCTAGAGTTTAGTAAGAATTCTGCTTTACATCTTCGGGATACTTTACGAATCTCAGTTAATTCAAATACAACATCCCTGCAAAGAACAAACCCAATTTCTAGGTGGGATAAGTCATAAACCAGGAGGCCTGACTAAAGAAACATGAGACGCGTGTGACCAGACAACTACCCTTCCTCCCCTTGGGAGCCCCGTTGGCAAAGGTTGGACAGAAGGAGTAATTAATACTGGAAATGAAAGGCAAATGAACTATTTCTGAGTAAGTGAAGGAAAAGAGAGAAGGTGACCTGGAGGTGCTGACTTGCTGCTTTGCCCCAGGAGATCAGCGTTCCTCCATGGGTATCACCATCTAATAAGGAGAAAATGGGCATGTGGAGACTTACCGAGGAGAGAGCTGTGAGGATGAAATACTAATTGCAAAAATGAGCAATGCGTTATGATTTTCTTATGCGGCTCCCTTTCCCTCTCACATCTTCCCTGGATGAGAGCAGCTATGAGGTGCCGCTAACGACGAGGTGGGATTTCTCTGTTATTCCTTTAGACCACAGGGCTGGGAGAGCACATGGAGTAATTAATTTTGACTTACAGAAGCTGTATTAAATTGGATAGAAATGGGTGAAAATAGGATTAGGAATGGAGTTTAGCCAAGAGCAAACAGAATTAAAACTCTCTAAGAGCAGGTCAACACAGCTGATATCATTGATGCAATGAAAGTAGACAGCTTGGGACATTTTTGAGTGGTAGCGTAATGTCAGAAATTGTAACCTGCCTAGTATCCAACCAAATCAGGAGAATTAAAAAACAAAAAGTGATTTTTTTGTTGTTGTTGGATTTCTGGCTGCTCTATCTGGTTTGAGCTTTCTGGCTTCCAAGGATTAATTTTGAAACAATTGTGCAGAAGAAGCAAGAGTCTCCATAAACCCCAACCGATCTAAACGTGCACAGTGCTTTCAACACATGCACTGAAATCTAATTAGTATGGGATTATGCTTGTCACAAATCATCAGAAATGGAAGGATCCTTAACGTGAAAACCATCTCCTCTCCCTGAAAAACCTTCTCACAAAACCCAAAGACAACCAGACTCGGGACATTTGCTTCCGTCAGCCGGGGGCCACGTCTTCGGTGGTGTAAATTCGCATGACTGCTGATGACAGTCCTCATCCACAGTCAGGGGCATAGAAACACTTGGACTGGAGCGCCTGGATTAATCCAGTTTTGCTGCAAGGGAATAAGGACACACTGCTCTGGCTGGGTTCAATCTGGAAATTTGTTTGACCTCTCTGACAGTTGGTAAAAGTCTCGAGTGCATTTCCCAGCCCTCTGCTTCATCCCAGTGTAAATCCCACAGACTAAACTGGTCCAGGTCCTGCTCTTCCCTTACCGCTGTGTAATGCCGTTGAGTCAGTCCTTGTCTAACCCAAAGTTGCTGATACCCGGATTTGCTGAGGAATATCTCTAAAAGATGAAACGTCCAGCCTTTGCATAAAGCTTTTCAGCTTCACCTACCAAGCACTTTAGCGAATATTAACTAACTAATGAGCACAGAGCTTTACATTTCCCCTCTCTCCCTGCCTTTATTAAACAGCACGTCCATGGAAGGTCACAGCCGGAGGGTTTGTCAGTGTGTACGGCGGCCACCGAAGGTCCCTTTCATGTGGGAATCCAATTGCTGCAGCTACCGGGAGCTGCACATAAACATGGATTTCAGTTGTTTTCTCTGGGGTTTCCATGGTTGCTGGCACCGCTTTGCGTCCTTGTTCTAAAGTAGATGCTCCACAAATGTGTTTTCTTTGGTCTGAGGTAGCACATAACATTGCTAGGAAACCTCAGAAGTTGGCCAGAGGAGCGGAGCGATGTCCCGGGGTCCACGCGGGGCCACCGGCGTGGGTGGGCACGGCCACTGCTCCGCAGCCCCGGGAAGGGGCATCACCAGCAATAGGTCTTGGAAAAATAAACGCAATTTAAAAATCCTTCTGAAAACCAGCTCCCTAAACCTGAGACACGTAGAGTGCTGCGCTGAGCCAGGGCCGCCCGATGGGTTCCCAACCTCCTCTTTCGGTGCCTTTTAATTGCCAGAAACTTTCCTTTCCCTCGTTACTGTACAATTCTGCAGGTGTTACATCACATCCCCAGCTGGGAAGATCAAAGCCGAAGCGCTGGCAAGCTCAGCCCAACACAGATTTGTTTCTGCTCTAACCTACCTGAGCAGCCACGCGTGCGGCGCGCTGGGGACGCAGCCCGTGGGGACAGCGGGGCTCTGCAGGGACCTGCGCAATTATAAGGCAGCCCTCGAAAAAACCCACGAGGTCCTCAAGGGCTGCTGTGTTGGAAGAGGGCACACGGCCGGGGAGCGCTGGGCTCTGGCTCGGCTTTCCTTCGCTGGGTTTTGCCCACTGATTTATGTCAGGCAGGGTTTCTTGATCTTGCGGCAGAACACCAAGGTCTGCCTGCATTTGCTGGCTGCAAACGAGGGGCAGGATTGTCCCAAAATTGCACAAACAGCAGAGTGGGGGGACACACGCAGGGGCAGAGCTCTGCTCTGCCACTGACTTCTCATACGGCCTCTGCCATGTCACTCAGCCTGGTGGTCGCCACGCTCCACGTGCACAGCGGGGGTGTCATACAGAGCAGGGGGTTTGTACCTGCTCCTGTGCGCCGAGGCAGGATGCCCAGGAACATGTCAGATGGACCAAACGCTCCCCTGTGCCCAAAGTCATTTTCAGCCCTCGAATTAAACCCTAGCCTCAAGCGCGGCAGTGCAGAGGTGGTAGTTTCCAGAATTCACCGATTTTGCTCTGTATCCCTGTGCAGAGGCGTCAGTGGAACCGTGCGTGGTTGTGCCGCACAGTCAAGGACATAGGGCTCACCCCAACACCCTGGAAGCAAATCCAGGTCCTCCCCCAGCACGGCACAACGCGGAGTGCCAGGACTCGGCCCTTTATTTTGCTGCAATGCAAAAGGAGTGGGTTAATGCGATTTTTTTTTTTAATCTTGACAGTATCTTGTTACTGTAAGTCAATTTAGATCTCTGTCAGCCTACTTTTCCTTCCTCTGTGCAGCATTTTGCCTCCTCCCCCTTCCTCCTCAGAAGGTAACAGTATCTCCTGCTTAGGCATGCATTCCTTTATAATAAGGTATTATGCCTCTATTTATATGCATCTTAGGTGCAGTCTGCAGCAGCTGCTGCTCTCCAGGGCCCTGGGTGAGGAGCAGAAAATTGAATTCAGCCTGGAATGTGCGGGTGCAGTTGGACATCTGCACCCAGCCAAGGGCAGCCCTTCCCCTGCACGTTTTTAACAGCGAAGTGATGCTCCTTTGGCTCCAGGCTGGTCTGGCACGGTGGGCTGTTGGGGGTTCTACCAGCCAGAGGTGAACCCGCCATGTAGACCCAGGATTTTGTGAGTTGCCCTGGGCTGAGAAGGTGTTTGCAGAGACCTGGCTCACCTGAGTAACCCGCCACAGCGGGGTCGAGGCTCCCAAATTGTTGCCCTGTGCAATGGGTTCAGGATTTTGGCTGCTCCCAACTGGCTGGGTATGGTTTGCGTGGCAGATGTCTGGGAGTCCCGTCTCTGCCCGCTCCCTCCCCCCCGCCTGATATCACTCCCTTGCTCCGTCACCCAATACCACCGAGACGAATGCAACACAAGGACCCAGCTGGACTGAACTGAAATCATGCGTTTTAGCAGCCCTTTTTGGATTAAGCTATTACGGACCGGACTGCTCAACTGCGCCAACTTTCCGTAATGATTTTCAAAGCAACGAAGCCTTTTCCTGCGGGGGGGGAGCTTGGTCCATCTTTAGCAGCGAGCAGCGTTTGCAGGATGATACCGTAGCTCTGCACGGATGATATGAAGTGACGCTGCTTTGCTGTTTGCCTTCTCCCCGGGCTAAAACCCCAACCAAAGGAAAGTCAGTGTGGATTTTGCCGCTGACCTTAACGAACGCCATGCTTCTACCCGGCCCTCCAGCTTCTACAAAGATTGTGTTTCACCTGAAACATGACTTTTTCCTTCGAGCCAACCCGTGATGAAACCTGTGGAGGTGGCCTTTCCCCTCCCACATTGCGACGTGGTTGAGGGGTTTTGCGGGGGATGCTGGGGGGGACACGACTGTGAGCCCCACACCTGCACCCCAGCCAGGGTCAGGGCGCAGGAGAGGCAGTGCCAGGGCAGGGCGGCCAGGGCTCATCAATGAGCTAATTAATGGCCGCGCCATCAGTGTGGGAGCCCAGGGCTTCTCCTCCCTGGTGGGAAGAGGGCAGGGTGAGCAGGGCTCTGACATCAGCTCTTCCTCCCTGATTAGCTCTCCTTCAGCCTGCGCTAATGAGCCTGAACTCTGAACCGCCCCCCCGACTGTTG
>JANXJC010000063.1:17701527-17797232 GCA_027564655.1 Leptodon cayanensis | reverse complement strand
TGAACCGCCCCCCCCCCCCGCCCTGGGAGAGGGGGTGATCTGCTTCTCTTGGGTCTGATACTGGGGGGATCTGCGTGGGAATGGAGGCCGGGTTATCTGCCCCACTGACAGCCTGTGTTGTCCTTCCTTGCCGTCTTTATTTGCGGTCAGGATCATAACACAGCCCAGCTGGAGAAGCGGGGGAAAGTGGCTGGTCTGATTAATTGGTCACTGGCATACATGCTCCAGCCTCCACCAGGAACCGGCAGATAGCCCCAGTTAACCCTTTCGGCACCCGGCGCTCCCCTTGGCACGGTTTTGAGATGTTCCGGAGGAAGGAGGCGGTAAGTCAAAGTTTGGGAATGACCTGCTCCGGGGATGTGCAATCCTCCGGGGCGGTGTGGATCTGGGCATCCTCCCACACAGCACCACGATGCTGCGGCAGCTCCTCGGCCAGGCGGTCCCCACCCCGAGCTGTGGGCTAGCTAATTCTTGGGAGTGGCAACAAGGGGGAGAGAGGAAATCGTGGGTTGAGTTAAGGGTCTATGGTGTTCAGGTGGGCTGGTTTCCCACCCTGGTACTGACAGAGGTGCTCTAGCTCTTTCCAAAATGGCACGGAAAATACCTCCCCATTCGTTCTGGTCCTTCCAAATGCCCGTTTCCACCACAGAGTTTTCTTAAATACTGACTTTCAGGAGTGTTTTTTTTTCAAAGGGATTAGTTTACAAACAGCTCAAAATGCTGGTTTTGTGTGATAAATAAGACGCAGCTTAGCAATGAGCCTGATCTTCTCGTCTCCCCAGGAATGCCGACTGCCTTCAGTGCCCATCAGCCGATTTAAAGATTCCTGAGGCAGAGGAACGAGGATCTGTGCCTGCCTTTTGTCCTTGCCCTCTCCAGGAATTGCAAGCTGCAGACACCAGTAGGAGCAAGCAGGGAATTACTTAGGTGTGCTGCGGATTCTCCGTCACTTGAAGACTTTAAACCAGGAGTTTTTCGCAAAGATCTGCTACGGCTCACGCAGGGCTTATAAGCTTGGTGTGGAAAGGTATGTCCTGTATTACGTGTGAAGTCAGACTTGATGATCATAATGGCTCTGTCTGGCTGTAAGAGAATAACGTCCCATGTGGGTTTTCCTTCTCTTTCATGTAGGAATATTCTCAAGGAAGGCTCGCAGTGGAGGTGAAATGGCAGATCAACACTGAAGCAACAAGCTGAAGCTGCAGGGAATGGCTCAGGGGGAAAATCAAAGGGAAGATGTCTTTGTTACCAACCCAGCTGCAACTTCCTGCTCTGGCTAGAAAATACCCTAGGAGGTGACTTGTCAGTGGATCGCATACCTTTGCCTTGCCTTGCTTCCCCATAATAAGTGAATAATGAACTTGTGGGGCAAGGGAAAGGTGGAATTCCCAGAAATTATCATCCCGAGGTAAGCACAAAGAGACTTTCTGTCTTCCACCCCTCAGATCCCTATAAATAGATACAGATCGTCAGTGAAGGAGAGGGCTTTCCTCCACTAAGCACAAGCTATAAACAGGCATTTTTGATTGAGTGGCACTCCTGTCAATTTGGAGTCATGCTTTTGAGTTCAGGCAGGGTGAGCTGGACTCCATCCAGGGTCAAGGGACCAGTTTCCATCAGGGGTGTATTCTCCATAGTTCTCCTTTCTGCTCCCCCAGCCTTTAGTCCTTATGATGCCCCAGCTCTCTTTCTCCCCTCAGGGCTTTTGACGTTTGTGACGTGGATCTTGCAGCTTTTGCTATGGTGGAGATTTTGCATTGTGGCTCATGGGGCGGGGAAGGCTGGCCACCCTGCTCTGGCATATTTGCTTAGACCAAATGGGATATTTTCCTAACTGAGGAGTCAAACGAACTCTGCAACCATAATGTGCGTTTCATATCAAAAATGTAATTTTGTTTATGGTGAAAAATGGAAGAACAGGACCCAACCCTTTCAGATGGGCTAGTGGGAACACAACCGGTGTTTTGACAAGCAGCTCAGTGGATATAGCTACTATGTTATACAAGCATATAAGTTATTTTGGGAGAACAATGGTGACATTTTAGTATAAGCCACCGTTTTCCAGCAAAACACTGACATTCTGGAAGGGAAATGCCTTACCTTTCAAAAGCCATATTGTTCAGGTGCAGTGACAGAAGTGCAAGCATGAAGCAGATTACTTACATGGGACTTGCTTTGTTGGTGGATGTACAAGACTTTGCAATTTGGCCTTTCAAAACCACCGTCTATGTCAGGGTGGGTGTGAAACGAGGAACTCGGGGGGAGAAGCTGGTGGTGGTTCACCTGGATAAGGAAGGTGGATTCCATGGGCTTGAGGAATGTGCCCAAGGTCTGATGCTATTCAATCTTCTAATTAACAATCAGGATACCCTAACTAAGTGTATGCTTTGTAAATTAGCAGGTGACCCTTGTGCTGGAGGGACTGCCTCGTACTGGGTGCCAGGTGGGAACTCAAAGTGCTCCCAACGAGGCTGAGTGGGTGACCCCCAGAGTAGGGTGTACTGAGGAACACGTGTGAGGTGCTGCAGGAATAACCCATGGGCAACTGGAAAGGGGGCAAAACAACGGGACGGGCAGGGGTTCTTCAGAAAACAGCCTGAAGATTATTACAGGCTGCAACTTGAGCATGAATCAACAGCCTGATGGAGAAAGTGAAGGGACGAGGGTTGTTTGGCCTCAGGAGGAGAGAACTGGAAAAGGAAATGAGAGCAATCTTCAAAACGCTGCTGCAAAAAAGAGACGGGACGATCAGTTCCCCGCATGCACGATAGACAAGAGAGGGCTTAAATTTCAGCAAAAGAGGTTCAGACTGAATTTTGCTGAAAGCTGCTAAGGGGGGGGAGATGATAGCAAAGCAGCGTTACAGCTCTCCTGTCAAGGTCTGTCTGCGTTAAGAGCAGACTGGCCAGAAAGGACCAGTGGTGTGTGGAGTGGAAAGTGGAGAAGCTGACCCTGCCTTTGGGCAGAAAGGACCAACTCAGCCCTTCCTTTCTCCCGGGGCTGGTGCTGTGGCAGCACGAGAGCAGCGGGAGCACTCGCCGTCAGCCTCTTAGTAGCTTTGTTTTCATGGGGCTGATGAGTTGCACCCAAAGGGTTTAGCCGAAACCTCGGCTTCTGGGGTAGAAACAGTTTATTCTCGCAACCAGGTATTTGTTAATTACCTTCTACCGGGCTGCGCAACCTTTCGCCTTGCTGTGATTATGTTACCCCCTGAAAAAGGATATGTGGTAACAAGTCAGGGCACGGGGAGCGGAGGAAGGCTAACATTTCAGTTTGCTTGTGTGCTAATCTCAATCCTCTTCTCCTAAATCCTCTTAACCTCTGTGTTTTTTTCAATCAATCACCTGTGTTTGCATCAAACATTACTAGCATGGACAAAAATTGAGCAAGAGAAGATATCTTCACTTCCAGCCTGATGAGCTCCACTAGCTAGCTAACCCACTAAAACGTTTATGAATAGACTAATCGCTGATAATTTGATATAAAAGTGTCTGGGCACTGCTCTCTTTCTTGCCCCACCTATTGTCTAGTTGTGCATTGTAATTTTAGGCTTCGCTCGATGTACTCGTCTTTTAAGACGACTGTGACCAAGTAATCAAGGCTGTCATCGCAGCAGAACCTGGCTCTCAAGTCAAAAATCTCCCCGCTGGTCTTTTTTCATTTCCTGGCTCAGCATCAGGGGAAGAGATTATGTGATGCGATAGGTAAAATTATCCCATCAGAGGTGAATGTCCCAATAAAAGGCTTTTGCAGGCCTGGTTGTATGATATCCCTGAGAAGGCTACATTCATTTGGAGCCCTTTATTGAAGGGAATGCTCAGTCCCTATGGAAACCCAATGGGACAAAAGGCGATTCTAGCTGCTAAGACACCCCCAGCTACACACGTACACACACACACACATACACACAGGTCAAGGATGCAGAACTGCTGCATTTCCCTGATTGGAGGGAGAGGAAAAAAAAGGAACAGCAACAAAATACCCCAATGTTGGACGTTTGGCTCAAAACTGAGAGCCGCGTTTTCCCAGCTGGTTAAAATTTGGGGTGAGGAGCACTGCTTGGCCTGTCTGTCCAAAAAGAAGAGAAAATGATCTAGAAGTCTTAATTGGTGTTTTTAGGGAAACTTGATCAGGTTCAATGAATCTGCAGAAAGAAAAATGGAAATCTTTCTGGGCGACCTCCTTCAAGACCTCTGCCTGTTTCTCTCCCCCTTTGGTCAGCTGCTTTCTTTTGCCAGTGGGTTTTGGAAGGAGTTTTTAAAAAGTGAAAAAAAAAACCCAAAACTTTCTGAGGTTTACTTTGAGTGATGCAAAACAGTTAGTGAGAGCGAGGAAGGTGGCCTGTTGGGGATTGTCCTCTCTCTGCAGGGTCCTGCCTGGCACCTCGAAGGGATGCGGATGCTGGGCAGAGGGAGGTGAAGGTGGGTACCAAGCGCGGGCTCGTCGGCAGCAAGCAGGAGAAGCGGGCAAAGGTGCGGTGGATTGCTTGTCGTGACGACGTAGTGGGTGAGCCGGGCCCTTTATCAGCCCTGCCTTGGCGGTGTTTGCACCCCGAGTCCTACAACTCGCCCTGGCACCCAAAATCGCCCCGCTTCAAACCACGGAGCACCCTCTGCAAGGGTTGGGATTTGTTCCTGCTTTTTGGGGAGGCTGGGGGAGACAGGGGCGAGCACATGGGACAACTGAAAAGTGTGTTTTCAATTAAAAGAAGAAAAAACTCCAAAACACACAGTGGGTTAAACGTTACAGTAAAAAGCATGCAAGCTGCTCTTCCATTGCAAAGTAACCAACAGTTTATGTGTGTGATTGCAGGCAGGTGGTTCCTGTTCGTATTAAAAATGAATAATCCAGGCTCTCAGAGGATTTCTTCAGAGACAATCTGGATAGACCTGGAAGTCCAATGTGCCTTTTAAACCATAAGTGTTTCCCCTCCACATCCCAGAATTCTCCTTTCCAAGCATTTTTAGGGAGCTCTTGGCCAGCCGATCAGGATCATCTCACTGTGTTCAGGGAGGGGAAAACCTGTTACCATAAATTAAGAGAACCTCTGCTCCCTGCAGCCTTCAGGGAAATCTAAACTGAAGCTCCTTGCGGGTGGCGGGTGGAGGGTCTGCCCCTGATGGGGTGACGTCCCCACTCCATCCCCAGCGTCCCCAGGGTCCGCCAGCATGGCTCACACCTCCAGGCTCTCGTAGCTATGCTGGGATGGGTTATGCTCACGCCTGGTTGAAATAACACCCCAGCAGGGGCTGTTCGGTGCCCACTGGGCTGCATTACGTTGGAGCAGAGACTCTCTCGATGCTGTTCGCACCCTGCTTGACACCTGGGGAGGTTTATACCACAGACACGTAACAAATCGCTGCTTCAGGGCCCGGTGAGAGCCACCTCTGCCCGTCTGCAGGTGTGCGTGGGTATCTCGGTTATCACCACGGCTTTTTCTCTCCCAGCACCAGCTTTCCGCCCACTGGATCCTTGCAAGGACCCCGTGCTGTCCTACTGCTCCTGCTATCGCATCGGGCTGTTTGCCTGCTGTCTGCAGGCAGCGTCTTACCCGGGGGGAACGGTGCAAGCCCCGTTGTTGATCCCAGGGACTGCGAGTTGAGATACCCTGCTTGCCGCTCCCAGAAAATACAGCTTGCACTGATGAGTAGCCCAGACCTGGCAGCCTTGGGTGCAGGGAGGACAGGCATCCCCTCGGCACACCCAAACAGGCAGATCCCTCCTGCATTTATGGATTTTTGGGGCCCTGCTCCGAAGCACCAGGCTCCCCAGGCAGGGAAGCCACTGGTTGCTGTTGGGCTCCTGTTGTCCCGCTCACCTTATGCCACAGTCCCACTTTCAGTCAATTAAGCGATGGGTTCCCTGCTGGGTCCGCTGACCCCCACGCGACAAATCATCTTAACAAACGGTTTCCCTTAACGCCTTGATGCAGTCAGGCTGTTTCTGTGCTGCGGGATTACAAATCCGCCCAGGTTTGCCGGAGGTTCTTCCTCGGCGTGACGTGTGGGAGCGGCGTGTTTGGACAAGGGCTGTTCCTCAGGTGCCCTCTGTTGTCGCTGCTTTGCTCTAGAAACACCCGATCTCTTTTGAAAGCATCGTGGCTTCAGCTCCCCTGTGCTTTCGGGTACAGTTGTTTTGAGATTCTCATCGCCAAAGCCCCAGCCCCTCTCCCTATTGCACAAAGGAGAAAAAAACTTAACATTTTAGAAGAAGGCCTGAGGGCTGCATTGCAGTTTAACTTGATCACCCGGGGGAATAAAAGAATACCACATGCGGAGATCTTTTACTTAACATTGCGATGTTTAATCTTGCCCAGTCAGCAGTTTTTGAACATATTCCAGGAAAGCTTTTAAGCCCGATAAAGCCGTGGCTTTTGCATTTTCAAGTGATACTTTAGCTACAAATGACATGCTCTACTTGTCATTTGGCTTTAAAGGAAGGTAATTAAAATCTTCCTAAGAGTACAGTTACACGGGGGAAAGAACTAACATAAACTAAAATAAAAAGAGAGAGACAAGCCCACAAAAATGCAATTTAGCAGATGAAAAATGTAAAGGAAAACTGTTAAAAGGTAAAAGTATCAAATGCACAATAGCTGTTTGCTGAAGGAGGACTAATGATATGGGAGGTACTAAGACTTACACAGCAAAAGCACGGGCAAGGCTAGGGAATTTCCAGCATATATTATTTGCAGTTTTTAGGGCCACTGGAAGCCACAAGACAGACTTGCAACTGTCTGTTGCAGTCCTGGCTGCGAAAGACATACTCTGTTATGCAAGGTGTGAAGAGAGGGTAAAAGACAAATCAAGCTGTGAGCCCTTGCCCAAATAAGAGTTTTGGGGGCAGTCACCCTCTTTGATGGGTGGAATGTATCAGATTGGGTTCAAAGGCATCGTCTCTTCTGGGTTTTGGGAGGGGAAGGGGAAGCTGGTTCCCAAATGAAGTCAGGCGTGCTGGTGAATCCTTGCAAGGTTATTCCTCCGAAGGAGGAAAGGGTCTACGTCTCCAAAGGGGCTCCCAACACGCTTGCTGGGCAAGTGAGCTCCAGAGGAAAGTGTAGCCCTTGCCCAAGGATGGCAGGAGCAGGGAGAGCAGCTCCAGACCCTGCCAGCCCCCCAGGCACACATCTCAGCACTTGGCACCTTTTGTCCCAAAAGGACCATGGCAGGAAATTCTTCCCTTCTCCTTCCAGAGAGCCTCATGCTGTCGTGTCACTGCTAGTTTTGATCCGTGGAGAGGAAAAGGAGTATGACTGAGGTCCATCATTCCCAAAGAACCTTCACTCCCAAACAGCTGGAACAGTTCAGAGACGTTCCAGCGTAAAAATGGGGAAATGAAATTTTCTCCTAGGATAACATCAAGCCTGCATCATTCAACAGCCTCTGGCATACTCAGCCGTCGAGAGAGGCCTGCTGATGAGTTCAGCAAAAACAGACACTATCCATCTCTCCAGGATCAAATGTAAAATAAGAATCCTTTTTTTTTTTCCAGGTCATGCTCTGATACCAGACCGGCCGGAGCAGCTGGTGGTTTGAAACCTGGAACTTCCCTTGTGATGGCAGATTCCCCTGGGGCCCACGTATTTATTAGTATCATTTGCTGCTATAAAATCAGCAATCTCTCTGCATGTTCACTGAATGTAGTAGTTTCCCTTTGTTAGTGATTATTACTCCCTGATGCCTGTGTCTCTGAGACAAAGTCTTCCTCCCTGCTCCAGACAGGCAGAAATGCTAGCAGGGAAGAGAAGCAAACTTCACCCTCGGACGGAAGGGCAGAAGAACGATGACTGCAACAAGTCCAGCCGCACCCCAGTTCTTGTCCTTCCTTTCTGCAAGTCAAAATGAGCCCAGTAAGAGAGACAAGCCGTCTGCCGAGAGCCCCTGGAAGGACTTTGCTTCTCACCACAAACAGCACCATGTGAACAGTTTGGTGTGCGTGGAGGGAGGGGAGGCATTAGGAGGGGAAAAGCAGCTTGTGCTGCTTGGGACGGAGAAAAGTGGCTTGACAGTCAACCCTAAACATCTGTGTAGGTGTCCACAGAGGTGCTGACATCCACGGGAGGGCCTGGCTCCTTCGAGAACATCCGTCAGCCCTTCTCTATGCTTTAGGCCAAGGCAGAGTACCCCGGAGGATCTTCTGTTGCTCACAGGAGGATATAGGCAGGACTGTGTCTGATTTCCAGGCTTTTTAGCCCTCCGTGGCCTCAGGAATGCATGCTGGACTCTGCCGTTGTCTCGATGGGGAGCCCCAGGCCAGTTTATGAACTGTGGTATACTCAGTTTTTACGGTGAAGACACCTGTGTCTGTACCCAGAATGGGCCCTTTTCTGTGCTAATCAGACACTATAGGTGTGGTACCTATGGGCTTCCCTGTTCAGTCTGGACCCCAAACGATGCCTCTGCCTGGATGCCTTACCCAAAAAGCACATTTCATTTATCTCATGTCTGTTTTGGGCTCACAGCACTGCAAGGGAAAAAGCAGAAATAAAATGGCTTCTTTGCTCTTCAGTTCCCATAACGTACTTCTCTTCATGACTGATCCTGCACGGGGCTTGTGCCTGGTCCATGCCGCATGCACGGGTCCCATCTGTGGTCACCAGGACTAAAATTCATCCTGTGCAACTGTCAGCCCTCCCTTAGAAAACACATGGCCCCGCTGAGCACCAGCAGCGGCTGGCATCATCCCTTTGCCATGCAAATGCCTGCTCTCTCCTTTTGGGAAACCCCACAGGGTCTTTTCAAGAATAGGTGGGTTTCTCCGGTGGGAAGTGGTGGTGGAGAGATGCTCCAAACCAAAGCCACCCCCATGCAGAGGGACCGCCAGCTCAACGCGGGGCAGCCGTGGCACGGCACGGTGATGGACCTGCCTGCTCGGGTTGGAGACATCCCCTTGGAGCGGCACAGCACCATCAAAGGCGCTGCAAGTCGGTTTTCCCCTTGCTCTGCCGAAAACCCACCTCCGGCTCCAGACAGAGCCGTCTCTGGGGTTACATCTAACACAGATTCCTCCCTGACCTCGAAATATTCGGAGTACTTGAAAGCTTTCCTATGCCAACAAACTGGTTTTAGCACCTCGAAGCCTTTGCTGGCGAGTCCCAGCAACAGGTGTAACACGAAGAAAACCCAAACCCAGAAGCCGACATACCGCGCTGCTCCCTCGGAGACTGAAGGAATGGGAGGAAAGTTGCGTGCAGTAGCAGAGATGAAAGATGCTGCAATGACTTTTTGCTGACACGTACAAATGTGATCCTGACTATTAACTTTAATGACCTGCCATTATGCGAGGGAAAAAGAGGGAGGGATCTAATTTTTTTGTAATTACTTTAATTGCCACCCTGTGGTCTTGTTTTGTGCTGCTGGTTTTGCAGTCAGGTGGGAAAAAAAACCAATCCTCCCCCCCCAACTCCCTGGTATCTCAGATTGGGGTTGTCTCCTATCCCAGCTGTGCGAAATCAAATCATCTAGGGAACTGAGAAAATGCTTCTGCAGATTTAAATGCTAAATGAGAGCTCAGTTTTTTTAATATGGCTTTGAAATGGTGGAACTGCAGCTACAGATGAGTCTTTGTCATTTAAATACAATTGAGCCCTTAAACAAACCATGGGTTTACAAAGCACGAGGCAGTGGAGCTGGGAGAGGCTCTAAGGAGAGGGATGGAGCGCGTTTCCTTGTGTGTGAGGAAGACTTGGTTGTGTAAGGGCTGTTAACTCTGGTTAAGGGCTCTATTAAAGTTAATGAGACTAATTTCCTTCACCGAGTAGTTTGCAAGGGTCAGAAATGCAGGATCGGGCCCTTGTTGCTCCAGGATTTTTAGTCCCCACATTGCATATTCAATAGTATCTATCATCAGTTAATTGCCCCATAAATATGAATGATTATTCCATGAAGAGAAGACCATTACACTGAACATACTAATATTTAGCAGTCATGCTTTTCATCTGTTGTTCAAAATGTTCTACAGAACGGGGAAACATTTTTGTCTTGGTTTTAGAGGCTGAGAAAGTGAGGAGGAGGAGGATGAAATCCAAGAGCAAGGCCAATGGGAGGATCCAGAGGAGAGGCCAACGTTGCACCCTCGGGGCTCTGCTGTCTCCAGGCGTGTATTCCTGTTTGAGCCCAAACCCAAACTCGCCCTCCAGACTGGCCTGAAGGAGGAGTTTTGGGTTCTGCTCCAGCTTCCCTGCTGGACTGGCTGCATCTGGAAAAAAACTTGTTTACTTTTCCTGAAGCCTTTTTTTTTAATGGAGAATGCAAACTCCATCACAGTGAAACATACTGAATTTCTGATCATTTTGCCCAATGATTAGTTTTGGAAAAAGCAAAGAGATAAGCCTGAAAAAGCACTCAAAGGTCTTGTTTTGACATTTTTCAAAATGTACCATTTCAATTCTTGTTTCAAGCTTTCCCTTAATTGTATAAGTGGTTCCAAGACATTTTCAAGAAATCAGTGAGAGGGATGGTTTCAATTTGATTGAAATGTAACATTTTATATGACCCATTATACTTTTCTTTCAGTTCATGATTTGCCAAAAGTAAAAAAAAAAAAAAAAAAAAAGCCTGGTTTTGATCCAGCCCCAAATGATTTTTTCCTTAGCTTTACCAAAATTGCCAGTGAGCCCCCAAACTACCTTTTTCTTACAAGAAAGTCCTGCAGCTCCCTTCAGTGCCTCCCTGCTTCACTTTCCCTACATGTAAAACACACTTAATAATTTCCTGTCTAATGGAAGGGTTGGGATAATGAACTTCAGGGCTTTCGGGCCACTTGCAGATCCTCAGCTGGAAGTAGCTCACGTGTTAACAGAGAGCCTTGGCACTTCTGGCCACCTTTGGGAGAGGTGGAAGCCGGAGCAGGGAAGGGTCCAGGGGCAGAACCTGATGCAGGGACACGTTGTGCATTTCTGGTGGCTTCCCACCACCTCCAGACAGCTGCCTGCAGGTCCTCGGCGAGGTTCATCCTGGCAGTAGGCAGGGGCTTTCACACCTGTACACAAGGCTGCGCGTTGCTGAGTTGGGTTTGGGCTGAGCGCCCGGGCTGTGAACTATTTTGAAGTCTCAGCAAGCTCAGCTTTTGATTTGAGGCTGAGCTTTTATTGCCGTGAGTTGGGGGAGGCCTTGTATGCAGGCAGAGCGCTCGGCGGGTGTTAATCTTCAGCCTTTGACATGTGCCCTGCGGGGTACGAAGCGTAGAGAATTGCAAAGTCAAGACCTATTGTTGCGTGCACCTTTCTCGCCACTTGTGCAACCTCCAAAGCGTTTTCCTGACGAGTATTCGTATTCATCCTTTACTATTTTACTTGAGTTCTTGAACCTATTAAATTAAATCAAAGGAAAAATGGATAGTATCTTTGGGACTCCATAGAAACAGCACAGCTCCTCTGGGACAAAGATCACATAGTTTGGGGGATTATGCTGGAAAGAGTTTAAAAGAAACTCCGTTAGAAGTAGGAGGTGCCAGAGATGACAAACTGCCCCCCGCCTCCAACTTTCCTACTCCAAGTGATTTTACAATTTCCAATGAGCTTTGGAGGAGAAAACAAGCATCGGCCTCAATCCAATCCAAGTGAGCAGGTGTATCGGTCTACTCCGTTTCCATGTGCTCGTGGGAGGGGGGGGCTGGATGACTGCCCCTACCCGCAGGGCAAATCTGATGGCCTGTTTCAGGTCTTGGGGCCAACTCATGCAAGGGTTGGGAGTCGGTGTTTGGTCGATAATTCAAAGGTATATCCAGACAGTTCCACCCGGCATCGAAACTTTGGGGAAGTATTACAAGTCCTGTTGCCTGACAGTAGTTCAGACAAACTGAATGAAAACGAATCATAAATATATGTGAATAGTCCAAATAAATGTACCAAACCCAGACCTAGCACCAAGAAAGAAGCTGTGTGCTGGACACCTTCCTAGCTGGGCTGCGATAGGAGCTCTTCCTCGCCAAGGAAGCCCTTTATCACTTCTTGCCTACTCTTCGCGGGGCAGGCTGAGCTTGGGGTGATGACGTGGGTAGCTTCACTTCAGAGACGTGTGTTCCCCTCTCTGTTTAGACAGACAACATCGGAAGGGCTGCACAGAGGAAGAAAAGGTAGAGGAAAGACCTGGAGCTCTTGACACTGAGGTTCCTAAACTGGTCTTTGTGATCACCAGCCCCCTTTCTGCTAACTGGCAGACTCAACCAAGCAGGACAAAAAGGACATGGGTTGTTAAAGCTGAGCATTCCTGCCTAGGGTTGAAGAACATTGATAGGGATATTTTCTGCAATGCTGTTCTGTAGAAAATTAGAAGGCTTCCCTCTCCAGGGCTCTTGGTCTGGTACCTTTAATCGCCATTAGACTCACAAGGGAAAAGAAGAAGCAAACATTCCTTACGCTTTTTATTGTTTTCCACTTAGTCAACAGTTAATATTTTTGGAAGCCTTGGTGTACTGATTGCTATAATTGAGTAACCCCCACAAAAGAGGAGCTGTGTCTTGCTTTTAGTCCAAACTGCTGGCCAACTCCAAGCAAAACCCAGCTAGAAAAAGAATAAAATGAGCTAAAAAAAGTGCTGCGTGTGTAATTTATCTGAATGCCATTGCACGCTTGGGAAGGGCAGCAGGGAAACCAACATTCCTGTCTCCAGTGAGCATTCCACAGAAATTCATTGAGGAAAGAAAAAAAAAAAAAGCCAGCCAGCACACAAAACACTTCAAACAGCTTCCAAATGCCGAGATTTGCTCTGCAGAGAGGCAGCGTTTGCTTACCTTCTCCCCCAACCATTCCTCCATCTCATTACTTGAAGGTGCTAAGCAGCTTAGCTGTTCCTAACCCAGATTCCTTTGCAGAAGTCTCTGCGTGCTACAGAAATTGGATTATGTTGAAATGGAATCTCTACCAGGAGGAGAGGGAGGTCTGGCCCCCACGGCTAGGATGAAATATGGAGGTAGGCGTCAAAGTCAAGACCGGCTGGAGCGCGAGGAACCAGAGCTGTCTCCCGTCCAGAGGGTGAACGCAGGTTTGGCAGCCCGTGCTGCAAGGTGGGCTGGGGACAAGGACTGGGCTGGGCTGGAGCCCAGTGCCTGTGCAGGAGCAACACCTCCTGCACGTCCCACATCTGCAGCTGTGAAAGCTGGCTGGAAGTCTGCCTGACTTCTTTCATTAAAGCTGGTGAGACACCGTCGCGAAAGGCCCGGTATCTCAAGCCGTTAACTGAACAGAAAGCCGCTGCAGTCAGTCTGCGTTAGCAAATGTCGCCTGTCTCGGCAGGACGGGTCATCTGGGTGTTCTTGCACGGGTCCTTCTTCCTTTCCCAAGTTAAGTCAGCAAAGCAATAGCATCGCTGAAGCGTCCCAGAGACAGGTCACTACGACTACCTTGTGCTCCTGGTGTCTCACCAAGGCTTGCATCAGGAAATCTCTCAAATCTCTTATGAAATAAACCTGCAGGGCAGCAGACGACTCACTAACAGAGGCTTCGAAGGAAATTCAATTCCTGAGAGCTCTGTTTTTTTCCTTAATAAAGGTACTTTCCTTTTACCAACCAGAGCTATCGTTATATCCTGCCTAATGACTTTCCTTCTATTCTCATTCTTGTTTGCTCTGGTATGAAAAACTAATTTAAAGAGAAGACTTCAATGAGATCGTATTACAGTGTCACAAAGGAAGGAAAGCAGGTTGGAAACCAAGTGTCCCCAGTACAGCAGGGTAAAAGCACAGCCCCAGCTGGAACAAGGACAGTGAATTCAACAGGGAGTGCATGGAGTCTGCACGTGGATCTACAGAAACCTAGCTTAGCCAAAAAGATATTGTTTGACCAGTTTTCAAGTTTACTTAGCTTGGGCAGTGAAACTTGTCTGGCCAGTTTGGGCCATTTTTACTTCCTTGTTCTTGTTTTCAGAGGATGTGGGAAATTTGCAGAAAAGTTTTTGCAAGGGAAAGCTAAAATCCAGTAGTATCTTTTTGCTGAAAAAGAGGAAAATAACTCTAAATTTAGACTTCTATGTACTTGATAGCAGAAAGAAATTGAAAAATTTACTGAAAGATCCATCAATTTTGAGGGATTATTACCACCACTGCAAAATCCCATCCCATTTCACACTCTCCAGAGCTGTTGCCTGGTAAAGGGGAAGCTGACAAGGTGTTGGTCTCCATACTCTAAAAGGATATACAGCTAATAAACCAGAGGGGAATTTGCTATAGGTTTTTGGTTATTATTTCAAACTGTGTATATTAGGAGTATCTTCTTTTTTTTCTTCTTCTTCTTTTTTTTTTTTTAATTTGTTGAAGAAATGCGTAGGAAGCTGTTTCCACATGCCAAGTGATGAGTCCTTCTGCCAGCCTCCCTCCCCACCAGACAACTGTTTGGACACGGTGCCATGCTCCAGTGGATTTATATGATTCAGTCCCCCGATGGGGGTATGTTAAAACCATATCTGGCTCCTTCCAAGACAAACACATTTTTTAAGGCTGAATTCTATGGCATATAGCCCGGATACCAGGTATAAGTCTCTATTCGGCAAAAAATCAGCACCCTCGTTGCCCTTGTTTCCAGTCTATGTGTCATATATGCATTTGGGCGTTTTGAAAGGAAAATCTCAGCTTAGAGAAGAGCTGTTTCAGCGGCACCGTGATATTCTCTTAATCAGCAGACTTAGGCATCTCTTGATTTGTGCAGACTTCACTAAAGATGTACGTTTTTCAGGAAGTTTCTGCCTCTGAAAATCGGATACTTTTAAGGTGTTTTGAGTGGCCAGAAGTGGCAGTACTCCAACTCACCGGCTGCTTTTGAACTTCTTGGCTAAGCAAAGCAGCAGCTGCTTGGTGGACACTGGAAAGCAAGATTTTGCTTTTGTCCAGGTTTTGGGGCTGGCCCAGTCCCTGCCTCCTCAGCTAATACCGAACCTGGATCAAGGATGATATTTTGGCTGGTCTTTTAAAGGTGGCTGCCACACATTTCTGGAGAGTGATGTATCATGTGATAAATACCTGTGGGCACTACGGGGGGGGCACAGGGGGTGTTGGCCGGTCCAGGACTACTTTTAGTAAGAAAGTTGGGCAAAGATTGCTTCTGTGTTCCTTGCAAAGGTACCGGAAAATAAAGATAGGTATAGCAGTGTCTGTAAGAAGGCACATCAACGAAACTTCTGAGGACGCACCTTGAGCTGCAGGATGATGTGCAGACACCGGCTGGCTCCTGGAGCGCAGTTTGGAGCCAGATGCCATCCTGAGAGAGAAACGGAAGAGAAACACCGCTGCCTTTCTGCATCCTGTGTTTTTGCAGGTTAATAGGATCTCGAACAGGGGCTGCAGGAAAGGACACTGCAGGCGTTTGCCCCAACAGACGGGGGGGGTAACCCACAGGCTCAACACCAGCTGAGGAAACCACCTCCTCCGTCCTTGCCACAGCCCGCTCCGCCTTTCCTGCTTTCTTGCCATAACCCAGGGCCGTTACCCAATCGATGGGAAACCGAAACCCCGCAGCTGGCCGGGCCACCTGCCCCTGCAGCCCCCATCGCCCGTCGCCCCCTCCCTGGGGACGGCATCCAGTTGTGGAGCGGGGCAGCGGGCGCTGGCGCGGGTCCGAGCCGTGGGGTCAACCGGGGAGGCAAGGGGCCGCCCGGCCCCCAACACTGCGCCTGTTGTGGAGGGGGATTACCGCGGGAATTAGTGCCGGTGGATAGAGACGAACTCTCGGGCAACAACTGTGGGTGTCCTTTCCCCCAGCCCTTCCCAGGGAATCTGCCAGCCCGGCCCGTCTCGAATGCAACCCCTGTGTGTCGGATCAGCACAGCTGTATGCGCGCCACTGCTAATCCGTCTGCACAACACGCCGTGCGCCAGCTGCCCGGCCGAGGGGCCGGGGGGGGGGACGAGACAGCGCTAGGGTCCGCCACAGGACGGCCCGGATGCCCCCCGCATCCTCTGAGCCGCGGGAGGAACTCGGCCGTCAGCGGAGGGTTCTGGTCCCCATCGGCGTGATGGAGCCGGGGTGCGAGCCTCCAGCTCTCCTTGCTCAGCCTCCTCCTCCTCGCCTCTCCCTTTGGACATCCCCGGCGCATTGCGTGGCACGTAACGGTTGCGATCCCAAGTTGATAAGTCCTCTACTCTCCTGTCAGGCCCAGGTTTGCACAGCAGAAGGTAGCGATGCTTCGTCATCCTCGCTGTCAGCCTGGCTGCATCCCTTCAGTCCACAGCAGCACGTATAGCTTCAGGCTCAAGCACGTAGGTACCAGTGCTGAAATCACCCCCGCTCTTCCCAAAGTGCTTTGAGATCTTCTGAGCAAACAGTGCAAGACGTATTCCTCCCCACCCGCTTCCCATTTCTGGGGTAATTAGTCCCTGTGAGTTAATTTCCCAGCCGTCGGGACCAGCAGATGGATTGCAGATCCGCATCGCCCGCACCGGATGAGGATCCCGTCACAGCGCCGTGCTCTCGGCTCCAGAACACGCAGCATGTTTGTCTCTGATTAGAATTGCTCTTGCTTTCCAGCTTTCTGTCACCACGCTATTGTTTTATAACTTGATACCTAATTTATTTTAATGACAACAAATAATTTGGCGAGCGCTCTCCATCCTTGCTCTGGCAAAATTCTCCTCTAAGATTGATAAAGCTGTTAAGTTGGGGGGGCGTGGGGGTGTTGTTTTGTGCTGTTGGTTTGGGGTTGGGTTTTTTTTTGTAGAAACCTAAAGACTTCAAGGAAATCTTTGAAAAATTACTATTGACACCCCCGCCTTTCCTTCAGAGCTGTCAGTCAAAGGAGAAGCTGCCGTGCCAAAAAATGTGTATTGACAAAGGGATGGGTAACACACATAGCCGAGCCCAGCAGGAATGGGAGACCGCTGCATCCCTCTTCCCTTCCGGCTGCATCCCTCTTCCCTTCCCGCCGCATCCCTCTTCCCTTCCCACTACATCCCTCTTCCCTTCCCGCCGCATCCCTCTTCCCTTCCGGCTGCATCCCTCTTCCCTTCCCACTACATCCCTCTTCCCTTCCCGCTGCATCCCTCTTCCCTTCCCACCGCATCCCTCTTCCCTTCCCACTGCATCCCTCTTCCCTTCCCGCTGCATCCCTCTTCCCTTCCCGCTGCAGGCAGGAGCGCAGGGAAGGGTCGCAGCCTTGCAGCTGGAGTGATAATGTCATCCCTCTGCTCTCTGCTCACCAAAGAGCCAGGCTGCTACCTGCCCTCGGTGCCCTGTCCAGGAGGAGACAAATCCCTTCTCCCCAAGCAGAACCAGCTGCAAGCCCTGTCCTTAAGAGGCTGGTGCATCCCTGAGGGATTTCCAGGGGTCTTCCCAACTCAAGCAAAGTTACGGGGAGCTGCACAAGTTCGGCAAATGGGGTCCGGGTGGATCAAGTTAAAAGTCGGTGACAAATTCAGCAGCTGTTTTTGCAAGCACGACCAGAAGTGACTCCCCGAAGCTCAGTCGGTGCCTCAGCAACAGGTTTGCCCTCAAGCCCCCGACATCCCTCTCCGACAAACCTCTGTGTTGTCCTCTTTCTGCGCACAGGGTCAGACTCCAGCTAAAGCTTCCCGTCTGTGCAGTGTTGTATTTGGAGTCTTTCTGCCTTTACGGGTGCCCCCGTGGCAGAGCTGCAAGGAGGAGGCTGTTACCTTGTGCACACCGGGGACACCCCATCAGCCTCCCTCCCACTGGCTCATCCCAGGACGTGGAAGCAAGCACAGGATTAAATCCAGCTCCCTACTAATGACTGGCATTAATAAATACTGCAGGCAGCAGTAGCCTTTAGGGTGTGCATGGGCCAGACAAGACCAGAGACATGGAGGGGCAGGAATAGTGTTTATAAGAGGTCTTCTCTCCTTCCTACGTGAGATACTGTTCTGACCTTATCCTGCCTGACCTCTGGGCCGTACCGCTTTGTTCAGCGTGCAGATAGACTGATGGTCTGCAGAGATTCCCTCTCCTGGAAAAACACACTCCTTCTTTCTTCTGGGGTCCTGGGGAAGCTCTGGTCTTATTTCGTATTCTGATAAGTAAAAACAAAGAGCCAAAGTGGAGCAAAACCAGATCCATTAATTAAACAAACACAAACTCTACGGTCCCTGCACGTCCCCAATGCGAAGTTGGCTCTGGTTTATCACGACACATTTGGCTTGTGAAGAATGAGGCCAAATGTCTCAACATCTCCAGCTCTCCGCTCACAGGAGCCCACAACACTTGACTTTTTCTGTGCTGGCTGGTGGGCAGGCAGAAAGCTGCCCTGACATGCTGCTGGCCCGCGGGAAGCCGGCTGCCCACAAAACAACCCCTCCTTGTCTTCCCTGGTATGTGAGCCCACGGCCAGCGACCCGAGTGGGACACACAGATGGCACCACCACCCAGCAGAAACCAGCCTCTTTGCAAAGAATAACGCCTCTGTAGCGTTTCTTTTCTTTAGCTCTAAAAATAAAGTGACAAACAAATGGAAAGGGACACGTGAACCGAGGACCACAGTGTGGGGAGCAGGAGCTGGGAGGGTGAAGAGGAAGCAGTGCCTGGAGATCTGGCTTGGGGATTCACAGTCTGTTGCTTAAAATTTGACAATATACCCCTGGCGGACACTTGAAGGGGATGAGTACTAAGGAAAGGATGAATTGCAGGTCAGTGATAATAGTCGTTATTAAGCCAATCTCCCGCTGAGGCCAAAAAGAGTTCACTCCTTTGTATTATTAAGTCTTCCAGTAGGTAAGAGGTTGCTGCAATAGGGAACAGCCCTCCTTTCCATGCCCACCGGGGAGAGGTCCAGAAACCATGGGTTACATTGCAGCAAAGGAGTTTTGAGTTGGAAAAATCATTCTAACTGGAAGGAGTTAAGCACTGGGAGAAAGTGCCTGGGCTCGAAGCGGGGTTGTCATCCTGGAAGCTCACTGAGACCAGTTTGACCCACAGTGCCAGCTTTGACCTTAGCAGTGCCAGGCACTGCTTGAGAGCTGCTGCTCCAGCCCAGGGCAGGAGGATGGCTGGGATGACCTCTACAGATCCCTCCCTGCCTTGTTTTCCACCTTTCAATGACAACAGCATAAGATTCATGGTGTGATGCTGGTCGCAGAGCTTCTTCATCCAGCAGATGCATCTGGCTTTGTTGTTGCTAGTATTGGATTGCCACCCGTGGCCTTTGGCGTGTGGTTTCCTTCCCCGGAGTTAACCCTTGTTTAAACGGTACGGCACAGCAGAGCAGACGTGCTCTGCTACAGTCCAGAAACCGCTCAGCCCCAGCAGCGCCTTAGTCTAGAGGCTTAAACTGTGCCTTATTTGTAAGCCAATAACGCGATGCTCAGGGGCTGCCATCTCGGTCTGGGATTTGTTGTGCAAGCGCTAAAATGTGCACTAGAGCATTTGGCTAAGACCAAACTACCACAACAAGCTGGAAAGCCACTTTCTCCATTGGCAGTGCCCAAGGTGGGGGGGGATTTCTTTCTATGACTGATAGGGGTAAATCCATGCGATAAATGAGGCTGTGGTCGTTTCTGGCTCAGGCTGCGCCTGCCGCTGCTGGCTAGAGAAACCTAGAGACTACTTGGCCTGTAAAAAGATTGACTACCAACTCCAAATCTTGTTGCATGAAATTGGTGGTTGTTTGTGCTCAGAAATGGGCTTCCTGCAGTGTTGTTTTTTTTCCTAGCACAGCTGCTATCGAAGCTATTGTTAAGGGGATGGTTCGTATTTAAATACGTACTGCTAATTGGGAAGGCTCAGATCATTGCGTACATTTTGCATTTGAATTTCAGTGATTTCTGAGCCTGCTTACTCTCTCAAGCATGCCATATTTGTGGTTCATTCATAGGCAGAGCTAATAATTGCAGTTTCATATGAAAGGGAAGGCATCAAAATTCAATAATGAGTATTTGATGGAAGGAGAATACCAGTAAGACAGAGGTCATAAAAATACCATACACAAACCCAGCTGTTTATCCATTTCCTCCATTGCTCATCATTGCAATGTCTGGTGGCTGAATTATTTCCTTTCTGTTTAAAGGAAGAGAAACGACCAGGCAACCGAAAAGAAATTAAGCCCTAAAGTGAATGCAAAAGGTTCCCAACTGAAAGAGCCTTTTTTCTTGCAAGTGCAGCCCTGAGTTGAGTTACGGTGGTGGACGGTGCAGAGAAGCTGGCATTTGAGAGAGTGTAAAAATATAGGCCATGTCTAATTGCAACTATTTTGCCTGCTCGGGCTTACAGCAAATTGAGATGTTTTCAAGCAAAAGGTTCTGTCACCCTGATAAGGTAGGTAGGGTCTTCTTCAATTAGCTCCAAACTTAACTTGACCTCTGTGTGGTTAATTAGGGGCTGTCAGCCCAGTAAGGTTCCTGTAAAGTCATTTTTAGCTGTACCTGAGATGGCTGCAAACCTCGAGCCCGGTCTGCTGGGTGCGGGGGCAGTACGGGGATGTGCTGCTCTTCCCTGCAAGCGCTGCTCGTGCCGGAGCCGCGTTTCCCACGCTGCTGGCTGCAGCGGCCACAGGGATTCCGCGGATGCAGCCCTCAGGCTCCGGCTGGGATGCGGGCATGGTCCTGGGCTCAGGGCGAGGGAAGACGATGCAGTCCCAAGGTCCGATGGGTCTGTAACCTTCCCTTCTGGCTCTATCCCAACGGTCTTTCTTACTTCTGCCCAACCTGGAGGGCCCAGAGGAAGGACCACACGTGCCATCCATCCCTTCTTCCCCCTCGTCCTGCTCTGTGGCCAGGAATTTCCACGCTGCTCCTTAGGCAAGGGGTGATTTGGAGTCCCCTGAGCAATCGTCAGGAAGGAAGACAATAACGATTTTAAATGAAAATAGTTACAAGTGGGGAGTCGCTGTGCCGAGACATAATTCATTTCAGACTGCCTGTCTTGCAGCTATTTGCCAATTCCTTCAGCATGTAATCTTCCCATTTCCTACAGGCGAACTCTTTTTTGCACACTTATAATTAGGTGCGTTTTTTTCTCCTCTCTCTCACTAACCTCAGGCTCCAGGCTTGCAGCTTCCGAAAGTAGCTCACGTCCCATTAATTATTTTTTTTTTCATTACCCTGTTCTGCAGGGGAGAGGGGGGTGGGGAAGGCGATTACACAGAGAGTCGGAGGGAAATGTTTTGGCCACCGTGTCCTCGAGCAGTTTGGGAAGGGGACAGGAGCCAAGAGAGCGGTTGCAAAGGGTCGGGGGCCGATTGGGCTGAGATGTGCCCAGTGGCACCAGGGAGGAGTGGGTGGCTGGAGGGTGGGAGAGAGCTTTGCCATGGGAACGGCGGCGTCTCGGGGAGGCTTTCGGCTGCACAGCTGACTGCTCGGCTTCACCGAGCAAAAACCTCGAGCAGAGGCGGTTTCCCCTTTATTGCTTTGGGGATTTGACATGATTACATACATTAACTTGTGGCTTTTCTCTTGTAATTACTGGTTACTTCCTATAAATGTGTATGCGTGGATATACACATTCACATGCATATATATATGTATGCATATATATATATGCATATATATACACACACATACATGGATGTCTCTGTATATAGGTACGGAAGTATACATAATATTATTGGACTTATCACACCTTAAAGCAGGTCCCATCCAACACCAGCTATGGGGACTCTGAAAATATGCCCTGGGTGGTCTGCGGAATGGAACGATATTTATCTGCCTATTTCTTATCTATTTGCTTTAGCTCCATGTTTGCAGGCCCCTGGGGAATGGATGAAGTCACAACCGTTGTCTCATGGGTGCCTGGGTGGAGAGAAGGGATGAAGGCTCAAACGATCCTCGTTTCCTGAGTAGAGGCAGCAGGAATCAGTGCCCAGGCTTCCCCTGGTTTGTATATGAGGCGGTATGGGATGCATGCCAGGTTACAAAGAATCAGGATTTTCAAGATTTGAAGGTAATTGCCTCTGGTTTGTATCCAGATAGCATTTCTTTAGTTTCATAAAATACATATTGTAGGAGGTGCGAGAGAAATTATGAGTTGGTCTGTTATGGAGGAAGAGGACCATGTTTAGGTGATGCTTGTTGTATATCTAACCTAAAGGGGAGAATTGAAACATGCATGTACGGCTGGGCTGGGGTCAGAAGATACCTGCTTGGCTTGGTGGAGGTAACGAGGACGAGAGACACATGGCCCCAGTTTACGCATGAAGGAGAGAGGCCAGTTACTCTCCGTTTTCTTTGTTTTACTCAATGTTATGCAAATCAGAAGGCTACTTTGTATGAAGACAGTCGGAAAAAAAATCTGAAAATATGATTACCTTCTGATTTAATAAAATCCCATTGTCTGATGTATTCTGAAGATGAAGACGTGAAAGGAGAATTACTAGCTGCTTGTTCAAATTTGTTTGCACTGTTTTTATATTATATTAATCCCATTTTTCAGGGGTTCTGCAGCTCATCCACAGGGGCAGGAAAGGATTTATTTCTGACCCTTTTAGCATGATTTAGCTTCTGGCTTTGAGATTTTTTTTTCTTTCTTCTTTTTTTTTTTTTTTTATTTCCTCTGAAACAGTGGAAATTGGCCACAGCTAGAAACAGGATGTTGAGCAAAGCACTTATGCTCCTAGTGGTATTAAAATCTCTTGGATGCCTGGTGGATAGATCATTCCTCCATGCTCTGGGTTAAACAAACTGTCTGATTTAGGGTGCAGAAATGACTTCTCTCAGGTCACATGGGTGAGGACTTTGGAGCATGCAGAGGATCACGGCAGATTTCCCCCAGCAAATTCCCTGCTATTGCAGGAAACTTGATGTTAGTGATGCTCTTGCACATTACAATGGTGGTTTTGTGTGTTATAAGGTGCTGGGAGGTTTCTGTGATAGCAATGAATGGGGAACGTGGGGAGTGGGTGTCCTGTGAACCAGCCTGTACTAAACGTTTCTCGTTTTCCTGAAAAGTCAAGGGACTGCTGCGGATGTTGAGTGTGGTCCATTGGAGTCCTGTGCTCCCAAAGCCTTTCTTCCTAAGTGACCCTGTTTTCTTTACTCTACTATGACAAAGAAGGGCTTCCCGAATGGCTCTTTCCTGATTTTTCCCTAAATCCTGGACCCTACGGTGCCTCTTGCTCCACCGGTGCTCTGCCTTGCTCACCCTTCTGCACCGAGCTCCATTTCCCCCAGCAAACCTAAGTGGTGTTACGCAGCAGACCACGGTAAAACCTAAATTTGAGCTGTTCAGGTCCATAAGGTGATTTAACTACTGCTAACTAAGAATATTGTACCTGGCATTGGTGCAGAGAGAACTCATGAGACAAAATATTAACCTGGCTGCAGCCAGAGCCTTTGCCATTTGACTCGTGATAAAGAAACTTATCAGCTAATTACAGCTGGGCTTGGAGCCTTTCAAAGAACTTGCAGGGTTCCCCCCCGCCTCCTACTCTTAAGAAAAAGTAGTAAAAAGGACAATTCAGGCTAGAGTTGAATGAAAACGCACAGATCTCCCGATTTAATCTATGTCACAGGATCTCTTGTTCCCTGTGCAGCAACAGACCCTTTGGGGACCGGCTGAGGCTCGTACCACGGCACGGCTTGGCTCCGGCGAGGTTTTGACAGGCTCCAAGGATTAGCCAGCAAAGTTTGCCTTGGGGAGCTGTTGCCACAGAACGGAGTGCAGCCGCTCCTTCTGCTCGTCGTCCTTTTGCAAGAAGCACACTGGCTGATTGCAGCCCCCGTGCCGTGGTACGGCTCGAAAGGGAACGGCTTCACAGCTGGAAGGAGCCATCATGCGATGACCTGTAAAACGAAACCCCTTGTAAGGCAAGGCAACGCGTTTCTGGAGGGAGTTCTGTGTGGGATTATGGTCACGGTGGCTTTGGTCACCCAGAGGACATGCTTGGCTGCTACTAAGGAGAGTCCAATGCTAATGGCTGCTCTGTGGGCTCCTGGAGCTAAGAGAAATGTTCATATGAAACGTTGGGGTATAGCAGGTAGTGAGATAGAGGATTACAAATCTGTCAAAACTTTTTGGTGTTCAAAAGCCATTAGAACTTATTAAAGTGAGCGCAGATTTCACAGTTGTCTCTGCTAAATGACTTACAAGATGCAAGCTTTCATCTGGGTGGTCTTTTCTTCTGGTATCTCATCTTGCCCTGTCACTCCGCTTCACTCCATTGAGCTGCAACGGAAACCTGGGACTTTGCAGATCGTTCCTCTAATACAGAGCGTGGGGGCTGGTTCGGTATCTTTTTTTTTTTTCAATTTATCTTATTGATACCAGTCTTGGAACAGAGACAATCCCGTCTTCCAGGAACCTCAGCTGAAAATCACAGCCTGCTTCCCAAGCAGTTTTTCCACCCTGGGAACTAAGGCTAATCACAGCCTTTGCAACCCACCCGCTTCTCACCACTGTCCTGCCTGATAATCTCTGCTCAGCTGCACAGGACCCCTCACAGGCAGCAGGACTGGCCGTTTCCTTCTGCTAAGACCAGTATTGCCACCCGAGAGCCCAACGTTCTAACAATACTTAAAGAAAACATGACCGCAGGTATTTTAATGCAATTCCACAGAATGAACTATGCTTAAATACCCTCCAGTTGCCACAACTCTAGCAGGACAGGAGGCCTTTCAATACTTAAAGGGGGCTTACAAGAGGGGGGCTTTAGTAGGATCTGTAGTTATAGAACAAGGGGTAACGGTCTTAAACTAAAAGAAAGTAGATTTGGACTAGATATAAGGAAGAAATTTTTTATGAGGGTGGTGAAACACTGGCACAGGTTGCCCAGAGAGGTGGTCGATGCCCCATCCCTGGGAACATTCCAGGTCAGGTTGGACGGGGCTCTGAGCAACCTGGTCTAGTTGAAGATGTCCCTGCTCATGGCAGGGGGGTTGGACTAGATGACCTTTAAAGGTCCCTTCCAACCCAAACCAGCCTATGACTCTGTGATTTTGGAAGGGGCCAGCAATGGGCAGCAAAAAGGACTGAAGATGCGAAAACGCTTAAAATGAGCTTGTGTAGTTTGGAGAGGAGAAAAGTAAAAGGTGTTCTGAAGTGTGTGTACAAAGCATGGAAAGAAAAGCCTACTTCCGTGGTCTTGCAGACTTCCTATATTCAATGGGGAGTTGCACGCAAGTAAAGAGCTCCGGTGCCAGAGAGCAAAATGCAGCCCGGTGGGCGGCTTTCCCCACAGCCCAGCACATACTTAAACTCCTGAACCGCGAGCGATTTTCATGGCGTGATGTAATCAATCCACCCCAGCCTTGCTAGGATGACAAGGAGAGACAGAATAATTTTCTCCAGTTCAAGAAAACAGCAAAGTGCTGCTTACAGTAACACATTAGGTCTTAAATCCCTTCATTCCTACAGAATGAAATGGATACTGATAATTATTAATGGACAATAAACTTGCAGACTGGAAAGGCAAAATTCATCCAACCATGGACAGACTAGTATTTACAAATATGTCAGCCCAGTGGAAAAATTCTGCTGAAATCGTATTACTTACTGGTATTTTTTTAATGTTCTTTAATATTGTTTTAAGGAATTCTGGTTTAGGGAAAAGCCTGGTCTGCTTATGTCAGGGACGTTAAATTGTTCTGGGTATCAAAGGGTCAACAAAAGTTGGGTTTGGTTGCTGCTTCTTTATGGCACTTGAAATATACTGATTGAAACAATGTTTTAAGAAGACTTGGGAATTCACTGAAATAACAATTTTCAAGTAAAAATGGCGATTTTTCTAACTCCCTATTTCTTGGTAATCAATAAAACTTTTGATTTGTTTTTTTTTGTTTTAAACATCAGTAGGCTTTCTTGTAATGTTTCTAAACCCATTCATTTAGAAGTTTCTGTACGATTTATTTCGTTGTTCTGACTTTGACCTTTCTTTTTAAATTATTTTGGTATTAAAAAACGCCACTTTGAAATACTGGAATTTCCAATAAATTGAAATCCTATTTTTGAGTCACTTTGGCTGATAACTGCACATGTAATTAGCCTACGATGGGGCACAATTATCATACTCTGCGGATGGGCTTGTCCCTTTAGGTTTGTGTGGAGTCTGGTCTGGGGTTTGGTCCTAGGAGCGAATTCCCGTGCAGCCCAACCCACTCAGCCCAGTTATTCCAGTAAGGGGTGGAAGGGTGTTCACAGCAGTGACAGATAGGTGGTCTTTGGGCAGGACTGTTTAGGGCAGTTCAAGCCCAAATTTGTTTGTTTGTTGTAAACCCCATTTGTTCAAGCAAATTAGAGGCCACCAGCGAATGGCTTGGTCAATGTTTTCATGATTGCATGACTTTGTTCCAAGGTTTCTGATCTCTACCGCTGCAGATATTCCAAAGTCAGGTAACTGCTTGAGTTCTATTTAATTGCTGAACCGCTTTCTTTGCAGCTGACACGTTTCAGGCCACCACCGTGCACCAGGGAGGTGTCCTCACCAGCTGTTAGACAGGGAATTGAGAAGGACGTTTACCACGGCCCGGGTTTGCTGCCTTCCTAGAAAGGAAAGAGAGTTTCTTGGATGGATGCCAGTGAGGTACTCTCCTGCAGTTCTCCGCTCAAAGATGGCTGGTGACCAAGCCTGACCCATTCTGCACTTAGCTGACAGATAGTTATGGACAGCAAAAAAGGCAGATGGCCGAGAAGGGAAAACCTTTTACAGCATGGGATTAGTGTCCTCTGGCCAGCTGGCTATTTGTGCATACTTTATTCAGACAACTTTGAAATGTAGGATAATTTATGTGCTCAATGGACCAGAACTGACTCTGGGAGCCTTAAGGGTCTTCCATCATCCTAAGAATGAAATAGCTGGTGCAGACATTAGAACTGACTATTTGTCCAGAAACCTCTGCTGCCTTTTCACACTGCATCTGAGAATCTTGGGTAAATTTAACACCACTCAGGTCCTACCTTCCTCCACACTCCTGACACATCGACCAGAGGCCTCTGCACAGCTCTGCTTATCTGGACTTGGACCACTTAAAAAAACTTGCTGGGTTATTCCTAGGAGAGCTGTTCTTGTGTTTCTCTTGCTTGCTTCCAAAAGACAAAAACCAACTCTAAATTTTCCTAAGAAAACCTGCTCTTGTGAGATACCCAGCTGCCTTCTTCGGTATGTGGATGGCTGAAAGGAGAGCCAGAGAGGAGGACAGGCACTTGGGTGCTCCTGCAAATCAACCTCCATCCAAATGGTGAGCCAACCTGGTGAAAGATGTCACCCCTGTAGTGTGGGATTTTTTTTTTCAAAAAATGCAATTTTCTTGCATTGCAGCAGTTCCTCAGAGGAACCCCCAAGCCCCAGGGAACTCCTACACTAAGCATTTAAAATTCAGCTCCAACATAAGGCTAGACCTCAAGAGCTCAGCCCACGTAGGAGCCAGAGCAACCTCCTGGGGTGTGTGTTACAAGAGCCTTCCATCTTTGCCAATCCACAGAGGTCACAAGTTGTCACAGCCAGCAGCTGCAGAGCCTGTGCTCTTTGGTTCAAGCTGTTACAGCTTTTAACTGGGGAGTGGATTTACCAGGGATGAGAAAAATGAGCTTTAGCTCTCCCATTAACTATATCCTCTTGCTCCCTTGGCAGCTTGCACAGTCAGCTGCTGCCCACCAGCTCCACTGGTGAGAAGCCCCAGTGCCAGGACTACGATTTTTCTGTAATTCTGTAGCACTTACGACCCCCACCACACTGGACCCTGTGTCTGAAGGGGCTGTCAGGGCCTGATATCACACTAAGAGCAAGAGCTTTCTGCAGGGCTGGGCTCTTCCCACCAGCCTCAGCATCACACGGTGCTGGCAGTGAAGCAGGCTCCCCATGGGCAGAGTTTAGCTCGTGAAGGTGGTACCTGCACCCTGCTGATCCCATCCTGCCCTCTGAGGATCAGATATGTCAGGTGCTTTGTCTCCCTGCATTCCTCCCGACTCTGCCTGCGAAGGAGCTACGTTATGATGAGAAGGTGTCTGCAGGTCTTCTGCAGGGAAAAGCTGGGTCCTGCTGGGCACTTCCCTCCTGGCCAGGCAGGGTGCTGCTTGTTTTGGCCCTAGAGAGTGCCTAAATCTCAGCCTTATTTCTTCTTCATACCCTAGAGTTGCTGAAAATGGAGAAGAAATAGCACATGTGAAAGGTGGGGGCATAGTCCTGGCTGCAGGGCTCTGAGCCCCAGCTGACCTGAAGGTAGGACCGCAGGAAGACCCTTTTTATATGAATCAGCAGTAGCTTGTAATGCAAGCACTGGGACCAGTCCAGTTCCCATCGCTGTTGATGGCAAAGGTTTGTTGGCTTGGGTAGCCAACAATCGTGCACGCTTTGATGCACGTGACTTTTTTTGATACCATGTGTTTTGAATTTCAGCTTTTGCATTCAAGCCACTTCTCTCTGCTTCAGCCTCCACCCCACAAACATGCAAGAAAGATAAAACAAAAATAGCAAGAACGGTTTAAGTCAGTCCCTTTGGCTATGCAGTACTAGCGTCTTAGCAAACAGTTGATGCCCGTATACTTCCATCATTCCTTCATTAACTCAGGTTATCGATCAGCTTCCTTTAGGAGAGCAGCCTGGAAGAGAGATGCAAGCTGGTACAGAGGGAAAACCAGGATGAGAGCAGTGATGCAGGACTCCTAGGTCCTTTCCCCAAGGTCAGACCTAAATGCCTTTGGTCTTTGCGTGTGAATAGATCCTGCTGCAGGAGCTTCCTGCCAGGCAGTTGTTATAGAGGTGAAGAGATGGGATGAAAACAAAATTCTGTTTGTCCCTGACATCTTCTCCTCCTTCTGTGTCTTCCTCAAATGGCTATAACTCGACCAGCCCCCACATAACTGGCCTGGAAACAGCATTTTCCAAGCGGACGGGTTATCTGCACCTGATCCGTCCACTTGCAGCCTGCTCGGCGATGGCCACTTTTGGTGATGGATGAATCCTGTCTCCCCAGCTGGCAGCTCTGCGCTGACTTTCCATGTCCTGGCTGCGGCTCAGCTCTTCCATTTGCCTCCAGTTCGGTTTCCCTGCAGCGTCGGAGCAGATGCTGCTGCAGGGATGCCCCCACTTTGGGGATTTACCTCCTTGCTTTGCAGAACCAGATGGTCTCTGGTCTTTGGTTTATCCCCTTGACTCCCTGGCCCCACCAGCCTCCTCTGGAACAGCCTTCGTGGGAGCTCCTTGAGTCCCTTCTAGCCCCTGAAGTTTTTCAGACTGCTCCTCTCCTTGGCTCTTCCCTTGCAGTGGTTCCCAGCACACTTCCCACTGCCCTGCTCCTTTGGATGCACTCGGGACAGATGCATCTCCAGCCCTTCTGACATCAGGATGAAGCAGAGGTAGCTCCCTCCAGCTGGCATCTCAAGTGTTAATCCAGCCCAGAAAAAGGGGATGATTTTTTTTGAGAAGCTTTTGGCCTTTTTTTTTTTTTTTCATGTTTTGGGGTTTTTTTGAGCTGTTAACTGACATCTGAATGGGAGATATGAATATAGAAATTATTCTTTGCTGAAAGCTGCAGAAAAGCCACAACCCTCAGATCAAACAAGTTTTTGTGCCACAGCAAAATTAAATCCTTGTGATTTCCATATTCTTCAGTCAACAGGCTGGCGCCCAAATCGTTGCCATAGCTACTTAAGTACAGGCTGTCAGGAGCAGGGGAGGGAGCGGGAGACACGCTGTCCGAGGGTTAAGTAGCTGTTTAATTATTCAATCCAATATCTGGCAAGCACTCCACATTGACAAAGGGGGGTCTCCTGTGATCTCCAGCTGGATAGATCACTTTAACCCGTTCTCCTCCCTCCCCGTGCGCTGCCTGCCACACTCCCTGATGAAAGGAAGAGAAAAGTGGATTTACCTTGCTTTGCTTTTCTTTCCCTCATACCCCTGTTACTTATTTTCCTCTCTCAAACTTGCTGGAGACTCTGTGTGACTCAATGAGTGCGCTGGCTCAGCGATTTCTGAAACGGGATAGCACAGCCCTTTTCACACCTCTGCCCATCCCCAGGCTGTGCCTCAGTTTCCCCAGTTCCCGGAGCCTCGCGGCGGGTGATGCTGCATAGCAGGAGCCTTTTGCTGCAGAGACACCGACACTGGGACATTGGTTCTTCCCAGGCTGCCCCGTTTGGAACGTGTCGTGGTGTGGACATGGCCTTGGGCATTAATCCTCCTCAGGTGCATGGGGAGCTTGGCACGAGGGCTGCTGGAGAAGTGCAAAGTACAGCTGCAAAGTACACTTGTGCAGCTCTGGCTGAGCAGGAAAGGATGATGTTAGCTGCCTCAAGAACCTCCCCGTGATGGTTTTTCTCAACTTTGCATGTACGGCATATTGGGAACATAGGCTGCTTTTTTCTAACGGAGCAAAACAATGAAAATACTTGGAAAAAAACCAGCTGTGCTGGTCAAGACTCCCTCATTAAGGAGAGTTGTGTTTTCAGATGCCTTCCTCTCTTTTCAGCTCTCCCTTACTATTTAACTCTAGAGAAACCCAGGCTCTCTCTCATATAAACTTGAGGGCTTTTTCTTTCTGGAAATCATATTAAAAACACTGCCTGGCCAAGCTCCTTTTCCAAGCTGATTATTGTGTTGTCTTGTGATCCGAAAACATTGGGGGTAAGGTAAGGTAACGGTGCAAAATCCACCACTTAGTCATTGCTGGACATGAAAAACTGCTTTGGTTATCAAAGAAATATGTTGAAAGTGGACGCTGATAGCCCCTGGGGGTCCAGCTACCTGGCTGGTGCCAACAAAAAGAGACAGATTAATGAGGTCTATGGCCAGTTGCTTCTGTACTCTTTTCTTAACCTTTATTTTCCAGAGACTTCCAGACAGATAAAGGACAGCGCCTGGTTAATCATTTATCCATCTGCATATCCAGCCTCTCTTTTCATATTCTTCTCTGGCCTCAGAGGAAAAATTAACATATTTATTTTCTGGTTTCTCCCCCACAATCCTACGGAAGCAATTTTGGTCGCAATAGGAAGTCATGTCCCATCCAATTCAGTTTAAAAAAAAAAAAAAAGAAGAAAAAAAGAAAGAAAAAGGAAGCACGCTAGAGTGATTGGAAAGGTCTGCCGGGGAGAGGGTGCTCCAGCCGGCCCTGGCCTGCCTTGAAATGTTTTCTGCTCCAGCGTATTTTTAGCTACTGTCACAGAGTGATTTCCTTGCTGATCTGCTTGAGGTTCATGTTGCATTGCTGAAAAGCTCACTTGCTCCAGTGCAGACCTCCAAGCAAGAGAGCTTCTGACCGCAGATTTTCATCTGGATGGTTTTCTATTGTCATGGGCCAAATAGTGAAGCCTTTTCTCAGCCTTTTTGCAGACCAAAGTCCCATTGGATCGGTGGCCTGACTCATCTCTAAGCACTTTCTCCAAAGCCCCTTGCTCTGTCAGACGCTCACCGCCATCCCTGCTTTGCCATGGGATGCTCTGGCTTCCCAGTGATGGGCTCTCTCCAGATTCGCCTGCAGCCTCCAACTTTCACCCTGTGGTCACTTCTGCCACAGCCACGCGTCGTGCAGGACCCACGTGGGGAGGACAGAGATGCACAGTCAGCTCGAGATACACAGTCAACTTTCCGGACAAGCACAGCTGTTCAGACCACAGTGGGGTATCTGCATCTCTCCTGCTCACCTACGTGAGCCCGTGCCTCAGTTTCCCCATCTTTACACTGCAGGGGCTTTTTCTTTCCTTTCTTTTGTTTGTTCTTGAAATTAGATTTTGTAAATAACATTGGTCACAAAGCTGTGTGGCATTGCAACATTCCCTGTATAATATATCCTTCCTCTCTGTGTTTTCCTGAAAACCCATGTCCCAGAATGATCGTGAACCGTTCCAAGAAGAAATGCCAAGAATTTCCTAGTAAATGTCTTGGCTCTTCATGTCTTGGTTTTTTGTTTTTCTATAAGTAATGAAAATGAGGCATCATTTAAAGTCTTTATTGAGTCTGCTAAGCTGGGTTGGATTTCACTGCCTTCTGGTTTCTTGGGAGGGCTGACCAAGCTCTCTCTAATTTCAGTCCACAAGCCACCTTGGCCTTCTCTGTTGGGAAGAGAAAGATATTGGATATTCGTGCAGTAAACCCTCGTTCACCTGATGGTGTCAGTGCACATCAGAAATACAGCAACCAGGGGTAGGGGCAGCGGACCAGTCTCCTGGGCCACACTGGGATATCTGTGCAGTAACAGGGCACTTCTTTGATTAGAGCATGGTTAAATGGCAGGGATGGTACAGCTGCGTGCAGATAACACATATGCATCATCTCCAAGGGTCTTCTCATACCCGCTTGTGCGCTCTGCCACTTGTTTTTTGTTGGTGGCTTCTCTTTGGTTGAAGCCCAGAAGTTAGTAACAGGTAAGTATTGTTCAGGGTGATTTACTGGGCTTCAGCTGAGCTATGGCAGCTCTGCATGTATCTGCTTCATTTGGCCTCATTTAAGGTTTAAATAAAGTTACATTTTCATTTTGGATGTTGGTGGCAGGAAGGATGATGGGGTTGTTGTGAATGTTCACAGCTGGCAGGTCCATATTCTTCCTGTACATCAGCAAAGGCTGAGCTACAGTGCTGGCACCGGGCGGTCACTTGATCCTGTGTTCTCCGTTGCCAAAAATGACTCTGGCTTTTGGGTGCTTTGGTTTACTGCAGCCTGTACTCGGAGCCCTGAAAAGCCTCAGTTGCAGAGGTTGGGCAAAATTGCTAACTGTAGGGAATTGGGTCCATTATGGTGTTTTCTTGAGCACCGAGTTCGCTGACAGCATCGGTCTCTGCACTCGCTCCAGTCCCAGCCCCAGTGCCCACACAGTTTTCTACACCAGAAGCCTGACCAGCACTTCGGCAGCAATTAAGGCCTTCCCAAGGTGAATGGGAGATTCCCGGTGGTGTAACAACAGCCTGGAAGGTAACAAACACCATAACAGTTTCTTCTGCTGCCCTTGGTCGGCTGATGTGACCTGTGCAAAGGACAAGATCTCACCTCCACATCACTCTCATTTTGTCATTTGTCAGCTCCCTGCCTGGAAGGGCAGGTTTTTTCCTATGGCACATCAGGCTGCAAAGTCGCCTCAGCCAACTATGCTCAAAATTTTGGGGTTGGAAAAAACAGCATCATTTAAATCAAGGAGAGGGGCAAAAAGCCCTTCTGATTTCACAGGGGAAGGCAGCTTACCAGGCCTGTGAGCATGACAGCATGTGGCTGTGTTGAGATTAATTTGCTTAATTGCTGCACGCTGTTAGCAACAGTTACCATGTTTACCGGTTGAGTCAGTAATGCTTGTTAAAACTCTAATTCAAAGGGACCTCAAGTAATAAAAAACAGCCTTGGAACGGTCTTTTGCATTAGCTACTGTTGCTTTGCTACAGCAAACATAACACTGCCTTCTCCACCGAGCCCTCTCCTGTTCCGGGCAATATCGATCCTTCATGGACAAGGCCTGTGAAATTTCACATTTTAAAAAATGTGACACTTTTGCCCCCAAACTGTTATTTCTGGATGCAGTGTGCAGAGGCAATAGGAAATTGTACCCATGCCCATTGCCATGGCAATGTAGTCCCAGGGCTTGCATCTGCCACCCTGCGTGGTGGAAGAGCCCGAGACACTGCTGGGTTATCTCTGCAGGAGTCTTTGCAAAATCGGTGGGAGGATTTCTCCGGCTCCAGAGGAACGTAGGTTCTTCTCAGTTCTACCTTGCTCTCCAGAAGGATCTCACCTGCATTTGATGCACATGTGTGGGGACAGCCCTTTCTTGGGTACATGTTCAAAATGCAAAGTAGAGAACCTAACTGCTTTGTGGCATCTATAAATTTATCCCGTCCATCCCTCTTCCTATGGATGGGGTCAGTGAAGAGAGCCCAATGCTGCTGGTCTGCCATGACACACCTGCAAGGGATCCTGATGGCAGATGAGGACAGGAGTGTGGGTGCTCTTTCTGTTCTGAGTCTGATTTGGTGACCTCTTCCCCCCTTGCCATCTTGGTATGTAGGTGGGAAAGAGATAGAAGTCGATAAGCAAGGAACAGGCAACTAATCCAGTTTGAGTCTAATCACCTGATAGCCAATGGCTGTAAAATTCAAGAGAGGAATGGATGTATCTATGTATAACGAGACCTCACTGTGCTCCAGTACATAGGGTTTGTGATCCCAGTATTTCTGCACAAATGCCTACTTCTAACTCGTTGGCTCATGTCCCCTTAATTACCCATTATCACTGCATCTGTGTTGCTGGCAGGCCGTCTTGCTCTTTCCTTGGCATCACCTTGCTCTGTCTCACAAAGTCAGAGTTAAGACAGAAACTTGGTCTGATCTGGTGTGGGAAGATGCACGGGCTATCACAACACTATCTGTGAATTCAGGGCAGGCGTAGGCATATATGTCAAAAAGTTATTCAAACCACTGGGTCTATAGGCTGTGTGGCTCTGACTCCCTAAATAGCTACAGGAGACAGTTAGGGGCTGCAACCACCCTGCTTCTCTCTACACATGCTAGTTTAGTTGTCACACCTACATCTTTAACCTCCTTTAACCACAGAGGAAGCTGATCTTTCGGTCTTAGACACCATGGCAGGTGCTTAAATCCATTATTCGCAGCAGAAGAACTGTTTTTTTTTTATAGCATAGAGGCAGGTATTCATCAAACAGGAATGGGAACGGTAGGGAGGGTAAAGCAGGAGAGGAGGAGAACTTGAAACAAGGAGATATGCTTAGAAATTTCCCTGATGATGAGTAATGGCTCAGAGGAAAGGCAATGCCCCTGGAAGCTGCAGCATCCCTCCAAAGAAACACAGGGCAGTGCTCAGGTGTGCACATTTTTTTTGTCTGAATGCCACTTGTTTCTGGGGGGTCAGCTGGGATCTGAGGGCTGGTTTTCAGTTGGGAAAACCACTTCTTCTATTGGATTGTCAGGGAGTCAGGAACTACATTAATAACTCCCCACAGACCTCATAAAACCAGAGGGATGCTGCCAAAGGAAAAAGGCTGAGCTTTACAGTCGCAAGAAGAGTGGAGGAGGAATCAAAGCTTATGAAGCAATTTCGTGTGAATAAGGTCAGAACATTTTGTTTTGGCTGCATGATTGGAACTTTCATAATGGGACACAATGTTGAAATATTTTGACTATTTTTTTGGTGAAGAAGGTAAATCCCAGAATCCAACTGCTCTGCGATTCCCAGCTGAGCCAGGGTCTGAGTGAAATAATACAGTCCCATGGGGTGTGGGTGCAGTCAAACCATCATTCCCAGTTCAGCCTGGGTTGAAGAAGTATTGAGCCTGAATCCACTCTGCCCTCACAGAAGATTGGGTGCTCTGCCCTTGACGGCCACTCCATTGTACTTTAATTAGAAATGACCGAGGTGTACATTAATGTGCAGCCTCTTAATGCATCTGAAAGTCCTGCTCTGCCTTCCGCAAGGAATAAACTCCCACAGCCCCTCTGAAGAAGGTGAAGAAGGTCCTGAAACGCAGGATGGACAAATCCCCAACACAGAGCTGCTCAGTGCTGAAGGGAAGAGCTTCACTCACCCTTGTACCATGGCAGGGGACTAATGGAAGAAGTGATTCCATCTCTTTACTCAGCAGTATGACTTAATTTCAGGAGGGAAAAATGAGCTCATGAGGACTGCCAGTTTCCCTGTCACCTTCCCTCTCACTCCTCATGGACACGGGAATGGGCAGGGGAGGATTAGACTCATGCTGAAAGCATTGGCCAGCTGAGGCAAGAAATCTGCAACAGACCTTGTCCAGCAGCCGCCAGCTTTCTCCTTGGAGGGAGGGTGAGCAAAGAAGGAGCTGCACACCCAGCCCCGCAGCTCCTTCTCCCAGTGCCCAGCTTGGCCCCGCTCCATCCTGCCCTTCATCCAGGGGGGAGAGGAGAAGTAACGCTCTGACACCTCGTTATTACTCATTGTGGTGGCTATTTCTCACGTAGTGATTTAACATTGCACTTTCCGCTAAGTGCTCTGTTAAACGTGCTCTAATTTCTGCAGTGCCTCTTGCAGCTTGAGTTTGAAGTGGTGGGATGACAGGGAGGTTGAGACTTCCCAGGAGGAAGTTTGGGTTAGAGCCTCAGCCGGTGCAAGTCCTCCTGGCTGCGGGGATTTCAACATCCCATTTCAGGACCAAAGTTGGCAAGGGTCTTTTGAAGTGCAGATGTCTCGGAAAAGCAATGATACACAGAATTCTGTTTAAATGATAGTAATAAAAGGAAAACAACTTTAGGAAATATATGTAAACCATCCCTAATCACAACCAGGAAATCAACTTTGCTAGCGAGGGGCTAGGCATGTGTCTAATCTGGGGCTCGGGGTAGGAACAGAAGAAACGTAGAAGGAATCAATTTTTACCATGTTATGCTGAGCCTCACACTGACAGACACAAGCCAGCTGCCAGTGTCAACGCTTAAGGCATAACCTGACCTAACCGCTCTGCGCTTTGGGGCCAAGATGGGACACCCGCAGCTCCAGGCAGCTCCATCCTCCCGGAGACGAGAAGTGAATGCAAGGGGCGTTAGTGGAACGGTCCGCGTAGACAAAGGATGTCCTGGATGTGTTTGTGCTTGTGGATGTGGCCACTGGGAAATCTGCTGGAGGAACCTACTGGCTCATCTCCCTTTGGTGACGTCTCATTAAGTGACAATGTCAAATTATGGCTTCTGGCTCTGGACCTCCCAGCTTCCAGCTCCCCAGCCTGAGAGCACCACTGTTATGCTTCTGCATCTTCTCATGCAAGAGCAGCGCCATTGAATGTAGGCAGTATGACTCATCCACTCTCTTCCCCTATTAATTTTTCCTTCTTATAGGCCTTTCCGATCTTCAGAAAGAGCAGAAGGCAAGCAGAGCCCATCCAAGGTGGCCACTTCGGCTAATCAAACCTCCAGAAAGTGCCCAGAGGACTGTGTTTCTGAGACACCGCTGTGATCATTTGGAGAGATGCCAGTAATATGGCAAAGTACCCAAAGCAGGAAACCTAAAGCATTCAAGCAGATACCACAGTTCAAAAAAATGATCTGGTCAAAAAGTCTTCAAAATACTGTGCAGTGTCAGAGCAACAGCAACAGCAACAAGCTTGTTCTAAAACCAGGGGTTTAGTTCAAACATATTCTATATGGCTATATGCACTCATGCATATATAAATGTTGAGATCAGCACCGGATGGTGTTTTTTATTTAGTTTCACGCTTTGTTAACTTCTCTAAATTACGTGGAACGCTCTTTTTTTTTTAATACCCAAACTTCTGCCTGTTCCCAATTACCAAAATGAAAAAAAAAAAAGGGAAAAAGAAAGACAGAGTCAAGTCTGCGGAACAAGCTGGCACCACAACGAAGCGGTCGTCAACTACACAATGCATCCTTCTTGCATGAAACATCAGAGGCAAGTTGGAGGCTGGAAAGATGGAGGAGTTAAGGCACGTGGTTGTAGGCAGCAGAGGAAGACACTGACAAAGATAGAAAGAGGTCTTGAGTATTTCAAAAACCCCGAAGGGGATGTCAGAGATATTTTGATGGCAATCATCCCTGCCTTCTGGTTTGGGTACTTGGAGGATTTATACTGCCTTGGAAAAACAAAAAAGCAAAATCTGCAGTGCTTTTTGGGGGGTTAGTTTGCTAAATCTTAACAGATACAAACCAAAGCTTCGGCCTCTGTTGGAAGCTTACCTTTAACAGGAAAACTGTAGCTAACCAGAACCTTGAATGGCTCAGGACATGCGGTTTGTTCTGCTTTTGTGTCTTTATCCAGCGTTCAAGGCTGCTTTTTAATACGACAATTGAAGATGGTTTTTATTCAATTATTGCATTAGTGGGAGTCTGAAGCAGGCTCATGATCGCCAGGGTTATTGCTGTATGAGTTAATGTTCACACCCCTTTTGGGTGTCCCAGAGGAGCGCTGCAGGCTTACGGCCAAATTTTATTTTGACTTGGATCCCAGTGTGCAAGCCAACTGTTTCTGCATTTCATTTCTGTCATATCCTGTACATTAAAACACCATTAATTCAAACCTTTTGTTTCTAAGAACAACTGTGCTGTAAAACAGCAATAAAAAGCTGCCAAAGTTCTCTTAAACCAGTGTAATATCATGTTCATTCACGCAAACTGGGACGTAAAAATTAAAAAACCCAAATATATTTCTGTCAAAAACACACTACAAATAATATTTCCTTCCTCCTCAGCTTTGCATTGGGATGTTGGGGGGGTGACTCCAAGAGCAGGTTTCTCCCCACAACCGTGGGATTACGCAGCACCTTCCCCCCCCCGATTTTAACCATTAAATAAAGAACAATCTGTTAAAAGATTTTCATGTGCTGTTGTGAAATGCATTAACCTCAGACTTGTGATGTAAGTTGCTCTGTACTACTTGCATTGGCTTTTCGCTGGTAACATGAGAGCCCATTTCGGCTTTATTCTTACCTAATTGCTCAGTGATTCAGCGAAGTCTCACAGCAGAGAGGAGGGCTGGACCAGCCAAGCTCCCAGCATGTGCTTCCCGCATGGCAAGCACCAAGGAGACACCTTCAGAGGCACGTTCCCTGGGCTGACCACAGCTAGGAGCCAGGAATCAGAAATACAGTCATGAATCCAACAGCTTCCCCATCTCCACGTGGATCCCACTACTCTTATCTGACGCCGTGCTCGTTGCAGGGTTTAATTAGCCTGTGCCTGAGAGGTGGGAAAGGCAGCAAAGAGCGTTTTCTGAAAACCCGCGAGCTAAGCAGGGATTTGTACGAGACTTACTCCAAGCATCTCTTTTTTCCTAAAAACGTCCCAAGACCTGGCCACGCACGGCACCTGCCTCTTCCACCGGGCACGGGACTGCAGCCGGAGCCGGGAAGGGAGCAAAAACTGCCCGGACCTTGTGTTCCCGGGGGCTGGATGGGCATGGCCACATCCCCATCCCAAACACAGGAGCCGAGAAAAGCAATGCATGAAGCCAGCTGTGTCCCTTGCCACAGAGGTGGTGTTGCCAGCTCAGTGCACGGCGTTCGTCCTTCTCCAAAACAGCAGCCCCAGCCACCCTGCCCTGTGCTTCGCACCCTCCTCCTGACTTTCTCCTGCAGAAGCCTCAGCTTTTCAATTTGTGGTCAAACCAGCAGGGAGTTTCAAACAGCACGATACGCCTTCCTGCTCCACCCGAGTGGGATCTGCCTCCTTGGCTTCCTGAGGCTCTGGATGAGCTGAATTCATAACCGCTTTCCTCTCTTCATAGAGCATTTGGGATTATGATGATTATTATTACGGCCCAGTGTCAGGACACAGGCACCCTTAGGCACGCAGCGGGGCTCCTCGCTCCCACGTGCGGGGACTGAGTGCCGGGTTGGGCTCCTAAACCAGAGCAGCTGAGCAATGTGTTGTCTCACAGGAGTCCCCCATCCCTCGAGCCATATCCCATCACAGGTAAAACAGTCCCGGAGCTTTTCAGGTGCAACGACGGCTGCCATCAGCTTCGGTATATGGGCAAGTGTTTCTTGCACGTCCCTTATTTCTCCAGAGCTGGGGCCTTTCGGCAGTCTGAATTGAATGTTTATGAAACAAGGAGAAGTTAGAAACTGGAAGGAGGAATTAGGAAGCAAAGTCCTGCAACGGTGTTGGGAGGGCATCTCTGGTGCCAGACACCCAGGAGCCACGGAGGCCACAGAAACAGCACTGACCCTCTCTCCAGGCTGGTTTTAGAGGTGCCTTCAGGTAAGTTTAGACCCTCCAACAAAAAAGTAGACATCAAAACATCAAGACTGCATGACTCAGGTCATGCCCCTGGATCAACCTGCTGTTACCAAAGAGGAGCTGGAATGCCCTTGCAAAATGGTTGGGCTCCTTCATCACATGCTCTCAGTCTTTCATTTCAGGGCTGATCAGGGAATATTTTCAGTGGAACTTAAAACACTGTAAATCCAAGCCTCATGTTGCTCAAAGTCAGCTCAGAAAGAAAGAAAGGAAAAAAAAAAATCCAATACCACCAGGAGAGAGGGAAAGATCTTTTCCCAGGCCACAAATTCTACAGATACCAGATGAATTTATGAACTGGTGGTTAAACCAATGCTCATGAAGTCCAAGATACACCATGAAACAAGCTTAAATGCATAAATGAGCTATGTTTTGGGTAGGATATTTTGCCCCCATTTGCTGTAGCATTGTCTCTAAAATTTCCCAAATCACATCCTGATCATTCTCTCTCTGCTCCCTGGCTTAAAAGCCTTGTTTTGGCTCTTGCTGCGAGGAATAATATAACGGAGAAGGGGAGGGAAAAAGAATCTCCGTCAGCTGCTAAACATATAAACCTGCAGATTTATTTAGTAGTAATAATCCCTGAAGGAGAAACATATTCAATACTTCATCATCTGAGAAACTGCCCACATCTGTTCGGAGACAGCAACAGGCGGTCGGGAGCATGTGCCAGCAGCAGCTTGGAGGCAACCTGTTGCTGCTGCCCTCCCTCCCACAGCCCCCATCCTGCTTCCGAACCCTCTCGGCAAGCCTGTACCCTCCGAGATGTTTCTAGATAGTTCCCTTCTTCATGGAAACGTCCTCTGCTTTGGTGCAAGCTCTCCTCAGCCACTAAAGTCCCGTTGGGGAAATATCCCGGGACAGCCCGCAATGGCCAGGAGCTCTCGAAGAAACCCTTGGACTGCTGAGCATCCTCCCCAGGGACCCGCCGGCCAGCGCCATGTGTTTCGGGCTCATTGCAGGGTTGGTTGCAGCTCGCTGGGCTGTTGGCCCTGTTTATTAAAAAAGTCATCCGTCACCATTTGCACTTGGCCAGCGACGTGGGAGTGTCGGGGAGGCAGGAGCACTTGGCTCCTCTAGTTTGGGGGGGAAGTGACCTTTTCTTGGGCACGAGCCACTTCTAAATTTCAAGCAGGGATGTGAACACAGCCGGATGATCGCCTGCTGCACGTGAAGAGGACGGGCCACAAGACAGGGCTGCTGGCAGCGGGACAGGGGCTATTAGCCAGGGTGGTTCCTCCGGGGTCAGCATTAATGAGAGCCCAGGAGAAATTGAGTGACCAGGGATTTAGGCGAGTGCATGGCTCGCAGACTGCTAAGGTCATCTCTCCATCCCCGGGAGCTGCAGATGGGGCATTGGGTCCAGAAGACAGTGTCCTGGGATGCACCACCCCATGCGCTGCCCTTCCAGACTCTGCCCTTCCCCGCTCCCTGACCCATGTCCATGAGCTGCAACAAACCGTCTCCGGGGCTCGGGAGCTGCTGCTTCAACTCTGCTGCTTGCGAGGCTGCGGAGATGCAAGTGCTGCTTGTTGGCTCCTGAGCAGCTGGACCCAGAGCCGTGAAAGCAGCTGGTATTGGTCTTTGGTTTCCAAAACTTTGGTTGCTACATTCCCCTTATGCTCCTGCGATGTTATCAACAACTAGGGCCATGGCCAAATGATAGGCGCTATCCGGCAGAGCCGAGTTACGCTATTTCCAATGCGTCATTCATGGTGATTTTGTTCCCTCTAAATTTTTAATTTCGTCATTAACACAGGCACAGAAATAGTTTTAAATCGCTCAAAGCCCAATTGCATTCAAGCTGAGTTACTTCTGGCTTGCAGACTAATTTTGTTTTCATTGGAAAAAAGGATCCTGTTTATTTAATTTTCCTCACACAAAACAAAATATGTGGGTGGAGGAAATGGGACAGATTGGAAAATACTTTGACTGATAAAACCCAATTATTTCAACATTGTAAGCTTTTATATCTGCAACAGAAGCCATAAGAAAGTCATTACTAAATAATCACTGCAGATACCTGCAGCTCCAAGCATAGGGGAAACTGATAAATTACTGATATTCCGTGCTAACTGCTGGAAGGTGGAGACTACATATTTTACCAACGGGATTTTAGTAGACACCAGGAGATATTAAACAGGGAAACTACAGGTTGATTAAACAGATGTGTGGATATACACGCTACAGTTGATGGGAAAACATACTTCACCCAACTGCAGAAAGCTTCACCAAAAAGCCCCCCAAATCCTCATATATTTCCTGGAAACTACACATCAGAAAAAAAAAGAATTTTCATCTTCAGATTTAAAAAAAAATACTTCTTGCCCCACATAAAAGTTTTCAGTCAAAAAAAAAAAAATCAAAGGACTTTTTATTTTTATAAAATCATTCTCAGTTTTTAATGGAAGTGAAAAAGAGGAAAGTTAGGTGTAGTAATAAGCATTATTTTCTTCTAAAAAAAATCTGGCCGGAAGAATGCCATTCTGCTCTTTTTATACAGACTCATGTAGTCATACATGTTGCAGGTTGGACAATAATACTTCGAGGAGAGTATTGCTGTATAAAACATTGCCCTTTTCATGTAGAGACGATGCTGGCATGTGCTGTGGGTGCTACGGAACTTGCAAGAGCATTTGGGCCAGCGTACAAGGGAGGCCGGCCGTGCAAGAAATTTGGAGCTCAGAGTCTCCAAGGTGCTGCTGGTGGAAGAGGACCTGTCAACTCCAGGTGTCACCACATCATGTCCAGGCCGATGTCCTGCCATGGAGCGTGAAATGGTGGCCTTAGAGCTGATCCCTTGCTACGAGATGTGTTCGACAGGCTACCCCTTGCAGATGGTCCCTGCTCTAAGCCTGGGGTTCCACCATGGTGTCGGAGAGCATCTCCCGGCCGGCAAAGCCTGGTGTGGGGTGGGATCTGCTGCGGATGCCAGCATGAATGCCCCGGTAAGGGCCTCGTTGGGAAAGGCTTTGGGAGCTTCGTCTTGGGGACTGACTCCTCACCTCCGAGCTGGGATGAGTTCTTTCCTCCTAACGACTTACCCACATCTCAGGTTCAGGGAATTCTTGTGTGAGTCATAGTCTGCTGAAGCGTTTTTTCTCTCTCCCCAGATACTAATATTTTGAACAAGTCTCACTCTTTATTATCATGGAGATATAAGGGAAATATCCCACAAGGACAGGGGTAGGTCTGAACTGCATGTCAGAAAGTTTGCTGTTAAGATTACATGTGATGTGTGACCAGACTGTTTGGATCTGCGGTCGGGCCCCAGAAGATGTGTGTGGTGACTGACCACATCCTCTCCGGAAGAGGAATGTTTGAGTTCATTGTGTCGGTGAAGTGCCGTGGTTTGATCGTGGGGCGGCTTCACTGGTGGTGGGAGAGGGGAAAGGGGCTACCGGGGGCCGAGCTCCACCCCGCACACCCGGCCGCCGAGAGCAGCTCATTTGTCCAGGACGCACCGGACTCGCCGTATGGTGGATGCATCATATTTCTGTCTGCCATTTCCTGCACGGAAAAACGAGAGCCAGGAGCAACGGCTCCCACATCCCCTGGGGTGGTCCTAGCTGGGGCTGAGCCTACAGATGTGCTCGCGCCTCCCCGTCAGCATCCTCTCCCAGACGGCTGAGCACCATGTTTTGGAGGCTGCTGAGCCAGGTGTCCACTTTCTTTGGGCATGCACCACCAGCAGTTCCTGATTCGTTTTTTATCATTAGTTCATCGGATATTTCTCTGGTGGCTCTTTGCTTGGCTGCCAGGGCAGATACCGATAGCTGCAGGGAGTGCTCGCCCCATCCGAGTCAGGTTATGCCAGGAATGTGACCGAGGCTTCAGTCTCACCTCTTTCTCTGTTGGCCAGATGGGTCCTCTCATGCACCAAATTGCACCAAACTGCACCAAACTAGACATCTAAATAGTCTGAAGATGCCAAGAGGCACTGCATCTCCTGGCAGGAAGCCTTCGGTGTAGTTCGTGGAAGGTTTTTGGAAGACTGCAAACATTGGTTTGGTGACCAGACACTGTTGTGGCAGTTCCTTGGAAAATTGCAAGCTCAGGCTGCAATGCTGAAGCCTTTTTCTGTGGTGTATATGTGGTAATGGCTTTTTGTTCATTTTCTGCACCCTTCTCTGGCTGCCTGACCTGGACATGCATCGTGGATGGTGCAAGCTGGTTGCAATCACAACACGTGTCCTATCCCACGACCTGAGCAATTTGCTCCAAGCTTTCACCATACTTTACAAATTAGTTGTAGTTTGATAGAGGGATACATCTAGCATTCTTTCTTCTGCAGAAACTTGCTTCTCCTGTTTTATCCATCACGTCTTTATACTACATATTCTTGGGGCAGCATTGGCTTATGTTGCATAAGGAATGTTTGCATAGGAATTAGTGCACTGCTGTTGTTAATGATAGTGGTAATAACTGTGTTTGCTCCAGCAGCAGCAGCTGTTCAGCTGCGATAGTAAGGTAAGCGAGTCAGGCAGATGCCAGAATAGGGCAGCTGTCCTTATTTCTGTCCTCAGGTTAGCTGGGTTATAGCAAAACTGAGCGTTGTTGCATGCCGCTGAAACTGTGCCATGCAGACACGCTCTCGGCCCTAACTTTGAAGGTACTACCAAATATCCTCCTCGTCTAATTGTAATGCAATGTTTCAATTACTGCACATACTGCACTGTTTTGCATTCAGCCATGTAAATCCTCCCAAGTTTCAGTTTTCTGTATATTTATGAGGTTGCTTGCGTTTTGTTGCTGGCTTGCTCTTTTTCCCCACTGGTGCAGCGGAGGCCACTTAAAACTTGAACCAAAACATCAGATACATGTGGAAGGTTAATTCCTGCAATCATATATTGCTGTGTGTGGAGGTGAGGGTGTCTGATCTTATCAATATATTATATGTTTGTAAGAAAAAATTGTAATACCTTGACTGTATTTTAATATTGCCGATATAACTGCCTGTCTAATAGGCCACTTGGTAGAGCAAGGATGACTCTTCATGAAGACTTATGCAGTTTAAGACCTGAAATCTCATAAGATTTGAGGTTTTTGTTGAAGATAACTGCCAAAGCCAGTCAGCAGATCTCTTGCTGGTGGCTAAGCCTTGCGTGGACTTAAACTATCTGGTGTCAGTGACCTAATTTCTCTCCTTTCCCCACTCTCTCTTCTTGTACGGTCACAGCTAATTAGCGTTCTGGCTAGAAAGCTGTTGTGCTGGGTGCTGCACAAACCCACAGTGCAAGATGGGGTTTTTGAGTGATAAAAACCTCTCTGCTCTCTGCTGACAGCTCCTTTCACCCATCCAGGACCAGGAGAGAGCCTTTCCCTTTGCAGTGCATCGGCTGGGGGTGGCCAGTTACCCCTCTCTTCCTCATCCTTCTTCCTCTTGCTGGTAAAGAAAAGTGCTCCTTCTCCCATTCCTCCTCTTCCTTTCTCCTGCTCAGGAGTTTTTACTTCACCTCAGTCTTGCCATTTGCTCTGTACAACCTGAAGTTGTTGCAGGCCTGCAATTTATAAGGAAATACCAAATGTCTAAAAATCTGAGCTGATGCTGGGAAGCCGGTCGGTGAGTCAAGGAGGCAGATCCCTTCGTGGCTGTGCCACTGACTTGCCAAGAGCAATTTGGGTGAAATGTTCTTTTGTTTGAGATTAAGAGCTCCCTGTTGCACGCTCCTGCTCTCAGGGGAGCAGGCACTCATGCCTCTCAGACTCAGGAGGGCAAACATTGGGGTACACTGGAAATCCCCAAGAAAGGCAACGTGCAGGTCACTTTAACCTGTAATTCTCTACAATAAGCACCAACGAAAATATTTTCTCATGTTACCTGGCTTCACCTCTGGAGGTGACGGCACACAGTGCTGTGCTGCTTCACTCTGGAAGCACAGCCCGCAGCACCCTAATTTTGGCATTTAAATAGGATTTCAGCTCTTTGGAAACCCTGAAATAATGAATGACCCAGCGCCTTGGTCTCCTGTGTTGTTACAGTACACGACCGTGGCCCTCCCAGCTGCGTCACGAGCATTGCAGGACAAAATTCACCCTGCACACAGAGCGCTTTCCAATTCTCAGCCAGCAAAGAGGCACTGAAATGCAAAGTAAAACCAGCCAAGAAGTGATTTTGGTGGTTGAGTCCCCTCGGCAGAGAAACCTATTGAGGAATGGATGTAGCCAGGCACTGTTCAGCTCTCCGGAGGTTACAGGATTTCCAGGCTCTCCCCGGTTTGCCGTCAGGGGAAGGAAAGTCGGGGCTGTAACTGTGGCCCGGCTTTCAAAGGGCGATTGTACGGGGCTGAGGTCTGCAGCGCAGCAGGGTGGAAAGGGGTTGTCCATGGAACAGCCTCCCTACGGTTCCCCTGCGAGAGCCACGCGGCTCCGTTGACTTTTCACACCTAATTAAAGAGGAAAATTCACCAGGCTCATGGTCGACTTTCACGGGATCGTGGTACCAATCAGCAAACAGCGTTTCTGTGTTCAAGCTGTCGTTACTTTCGGGGCCCAGGGTCAGATGGAAAAAACTGCTTGACGAAACTGTCTGTCTCGAGAAATATCCTCCCTGAAGAATTTCATTGTCCAAGTTAATGGTCCAATAAAATCCCCAAGTCTGGGCCTTTGGCTTTCCAGCGGGTTGTTACGGCGCGTTACGATCCTCCTCGGATAGATGTGAAAGTGTGGCAGCGCGTCGGACGCTGATCGGCACCGCGCGTGTCGGCGTGCGGCGAGCGTGCTTCCGCGGTGCGGAAGGCGGCTGCGCTCATCCAGGGACAGTCCCCTTCACTGGGCATGGCAGCGTGCGTGCAAGCGTGTGCCGGATTTGGGGTTTATGGGTCTCTGCCCGCAAAAGGGTGTCTCCCGTGGACCTATCCGCAGCGTGTTGTCAACTGCAGTGTGCCCAGATCGGAGCGAATATCGGGGTGGGCATGAACAAGTGGGTGTACACGTGAGGGCACATGTGTGCCAGTGCAAGCTCAAGAGCTGGGCATGCCAGCCCGTAACTTGAAGAAGCAATTAAAGGGATGGTGTGCACCTCCCTGAGGACTTGTTTCGGTGTCGGACTTCGCACTGACTTCGCTCACTAGACCATTGCGGGGTCTCTGCTTTCTGGATTATTCAGTGTAATTTTGAAAGGCTGAACTAAATAATAAAGGCACCACTGCAGATTCTGACTCATTCTACTTTCCCATTCAATCGGGCCTGTGACATGCACCAAATAAATGCTATAGAGAGTACCAAAAAAAAAAAAAAAAAAAAATCATTTGTGCAAATGTGTTCTAGCTGCATAGAATGGGCAGTTTCTCTTTTGGCTGCTTATTACTTACTAAAGTGGGAGAACTGCAAAATGCAAAAGAAAACCCACAGCGCACATCCCAGGAAGCTTTGATTCTCGGTCAAAAGCCACAGTTTATGTCACAAAACCCTTGGGAACGATAGCTGACGCGTAGAGCAGAACAGATACCTTGGAAAACATGATAGAAGGGACTTAATGTACAAATTTAGAGTTGAGGAAATCAATTTTTTGAATGGGAAGCAATTTTTTTAAAGAGTTGGATCCAATAGGAGAGACATAGATTCCTGGGGGAGAGGATGGAAACTACTTTTTTTTTGTGGGATCACATTACTGGTGGAAAAATTGACCTGCAGAGACTGATTTCCTTCTTTCTGTCACTGACCATCTGCCAAGACCTGATTCTTTCTGGATATTAAGAGAAGGGCTCAAAACACAAATGCTGCAACTCCACCTTTTAAAACTGAGCATTCTGCACTGCCCCATTTCCTACATGCCCCAGGTCTGCGCATCCTCAAATATTAATTAACCTCATCTGGGAGAGAAGTGGCTTCCTTTTGAAGACAACATTACCACGTCCTTCAGACAATCATCTTTCAAGGCAACACCCTCTGCACCTCACACCTTCTCTATCATCTTGTAAAGCACCAAGGCTCAAACCACTCTGTTCTCTTGGCTACCCCAATAGCTTCTGCAGTCCAGGCAAATCTCAGCAGTGTTTCTTCTGTCTTGTCATATGATACTTGCAACATCATTTGACAGTGTCTCAAGCCATGCTAAAGGTCGTGAGATGCCTGGAGTTCTTGCTTTGCATTTAAATAGCTCCGGCTTGGAGCATGTTGGTAGTGCAGACACCAAGTCAGGTCTTGTCTGCCTTTCTCTGTTCTTCTTTCTGCCCCTCTCAGGATGGGATTTGCTCTTTCTGGGGGGAGGTGGATGTCAGCTGAGGTTTCTTCTTGTCACAGTTTGATTAAAATGAACTTAGAGGAGAATTCTTCTCAGCAACCACCTGGAATGTGTGGAGGAGGCTGGATTTCAGGTTTGTTTTTTTACAAAGTCTTAGCTGGGTTTTGGTTTGGAAACCCCAAATTCAAATGAAAGATTGGTGACTGAGATAAAAGAGATCTGAGATCCAAGTCAACCTGGTTTTGCTTTCACAAACCCCAAACCATGTTGGTTTGGTCTTCATAGAAATGAGGGAGGAAACCCCCCAAACTTTTATCTGACCCCTCCTCAAAATTCTTTTGATGCCCAAGATAAAACGGAACTGAGATTCACACAAAGTCCTGGGGGAAGAAGGGGCCTCGAAGTAAGAGCTTCTGGCCCTGTTAACTGCCCTGGATGGACGTGACCCAGCACAGCTTGGCAACCCAAATTCTTAAGTCATTGATCCTGAGAAAGGCAATAAATCACATTTGACAGCTTGAGAAAAAACAGCCTGACCTTGTGCCTGTTTTTGATCCCACTGAGTTCAACACTGATGCAGCTGGAGACCTCAATGAGCACAAAAATGGCAGCTCGGAGGCAGTAGCCAACCAGAAAATATGTGGAAAAAGTCCTTCACACACTACTGATATGGGGAATATGAAAATGTCTCTCTGAGACAGTGGCCATCAGTTCCAGACCAACCGTTAGCTGCAGATATTAAAAAGATCTAAGAGCAAACACAGAGAAACAGGGACAATGGGCACAGAACAGATGAAACCATGAACAAGGACAAAGACATTTCATAAAGAAAATGGTGGCTATGGCCATTATTGCTTTGCAGTTGGGAAGAAAAGCATTTCTATATGTGATGGGCCACAAAACCACAAGATACAGGTAATGGTGTAGACTGATACAGCCACCATGGTGCAGTCACACTGTGAAATCAGCTGAGCATCCAACCTATGAATGAAATCTTTTCTAGCTGGGTCATCTCCCAGGCTGCAGTAAAGCCAAACGCTCAAAAGTCTGTGCTTTCTGTAGGCAGGGAGAAGCTGGGAAAATAGATTATCTGTCCCCTGTCAAAAACCCACACAGTGTCCAACTGGTTCCACTGGGATGGAAGACGTAACATGTCCCAACAAGAAATGTTTACTTCTTACTCCCACTACCTTGTGCATTTAACACCATCAGCCAGTTCAGATTTTGGAAGTTCTCAGAAGCTCTGGAAGCTGCACACAGTTTAGAAATGAACCTCACCAGGCAAAAAGCTTGCAGCCCTCCAGGTCAAGCCCTTTTAAGAACTCTTTTATTGCGACTTTACCAAATCCATTAAAAAAAAAAAAAATCCTCCTGAAGATTACACCTTTGAAACGATAGCTACCTACAAAGTTTTAACACAGTAGTTCAAAGTGTTGGAAAAGACACTTTTACATTTTGCAGAGAACAGCAGGTTTTAATCTATTGTGATTTTTTTTTTTCTCCTCAGCATGTTTCGAGTCTGTTACATGAGTGTTATCTGTCCGGTTTCCAGGTTTTTATAATCCACTGGGGCCTGTGTAAATCTCAGGATTTCCTCTGCAGACTCGGCTCATGTTCCACAGCTGTGCTTGAGCACATGTGTGAGGAAATTAGAAATGAAATCAGCTGATCCAGTGTGGATTAGGGCAAGGGGAGCGACCCAAGCCTTGCAGGCTAGCTGTCCTGTCCGCAGGGTCAATGCCACCCTCCGGAGCTCGCCCACCGTTAGTGCAAGGTCCTAACACAAGAGCAGTGACTTCTGCATCCCGCTCGGTCCTGTCCTATGGCAAACACCCGAGATCTTTTTCTCATCTCTCGCTCGTCTGGCTGCAGTAAATTTGCATTATCGCTTAGTCGGTTTAGTTGAGCACAAGCGCGCATGGGAGAAGTGCCATGAGGTGTCAGCTCGGAGGAGGCCAAGTGCGGTTAAGTGAGGTCATGGCTGCATCTGGGTGACAGTGGCAGCCCCTTTTCCACCAGCCTTTCCTTGAATTCTATTTTTAACTGGGTCCACTTCGTTCGGCTGCCCCTGGCGTGCTCGGTTTCTGCAAATATCCTACCGAATCAGCAGCTCCTGCTGCACCAGTGGCAGCGAAGGGACCTTGCGGGATACTCAGCAAGGGCAGGGTGATGCTCTGTCCCAAAATCTGCCCGTGGCTCTTGGCAAAACACTTGCCGGGCGAGGATGGAGAAGCGTGCCACGTGGGCTCCGGTGCCGGCAGGGCGGGCAGGGCTGAGGGCTGCGGGCTCGGGGGCTTTCGTTTGATGCCCCCGTGCGCCGTCTGAGGGGTGCGAGGCCGTTTCAAAGCCAAGCGGCAGCGTGGGCTTGGCACTCGGGGTGCCAGGCGGGGGTTAAGTGAGCCCCGAGGGCTCTGGCAGTTCGGGGCTGGCCCTCTGCCCGGCAGCAAATCCCACTTCAGAAAGATTTACCCCACACAGCAAACTTTTCCCCCTGAGAGATGGGTTTGCCGTGAAATCCCCACGCCAGGTGATTTCTACCTGCTTGAAGTCTTGCTCCAAGTGCTCTGCTGCCAGGAGGGCAACCGGAGAGGGTCACTCCCTCCCCCCCTGCGGGACCCAGGAGCACCCACAGGCAGCTGCTGTGGGTTTTCTCAAGACAAACCGTTTTTTGATTTTTTTTTTCAGGCTATCCGCTCGCCCTCACAAGGTCTGTGGCATCACGAGGAGCAGAGCCCAGATCCCCAGTTCCTGGACCATTTTCCACTCCTATTAGTTATGGTTTACTCCTGTCAAAACTCTCCAGGCTTCCCAAAGAGGGGAACATAGGGAAAGGGAGCGGTAACAATGTTTAATATAAATCAAGCTAATTGCAGTGTTGAGCACAGTAGAAGTGGCACTGTAAGAAAGTGTGGACAGACATGGGTGAACCCTGTAGTGCAATCACCCAGGGCACACCGGTAAATTTAATAAGCTGCTTACCTGAATGGTGGTTCTCTCCTTCGCCAGCGCCTGGATGATTACAGACATCCATTTATCTTAAGATTGTCTCATGTGGAATTGGCAGCTGGGGTTGCTTAAAACGACTCTGCAAAGTTTAAATTCTTTAAAGATTTTTCAGGGGGTAAGTGTTGCATACCACGGTCTGGCAACCGTCTGCTCCGTTCCTGGAACTGGAGACAAAAGGTAATGAGGCTTGGAGAGCAAGTTCCCCGCGATGCTGCATTAACGAGATGCATGAATGTGACACGCATGTGGCTGGAAAACCCCACTCCTTTTCCTTTTAAAGAAGTTGAAGGAGCAAGAGAACGGGAATCTAGCCCAGGTTTCCTGCACATTCAAGCAGCATTTCTCCCTCTAGGCCACGGGCTTATGCGTAGGGAAGCAGAACAAAGGTAAAACACAACTGTTATGAACTGAGATGAACTTCCAGCCAAAGTTGGGAGAAGGGACTCCGACTCTCAGGAGATGCACGGTGCAGCCGCTACAGGTCCAGACACCTCGCACAGTGGGTACCCAGCGAGCACAGGCTTTATGGGCACTTGCAGTTAATAAATACCTGCCCTAAGGGTGGGCTCTGATGCCGATTTGGGAGAGGGTGGTGGATCTGATGTTACGGTCCCATGGCTGACCTCAGAAATGCAGATGTGTCTCTCAGGTCTGGAAACTGGCTGGCAAAAAGATAGTCATCTGCAGGCTGTCACCTGGGATCGAAGGAAAAAGGCGCCTTAAAACAGGGAACATTTGGTTTCTTGCAGAGCAAACACAGCGATTTGATGTAAACCATGTAACCACTTTGCAGATAGTAAAATTTTCAAGGAAACAGAGCTGGACTTAATCCTGTAACCAGTGCTCTTCCTAGTGTGGAGATGGACACCCCAAGGGTATTTTTTATGATCTTGGTAAAAAAAAACCCTGAGTACCAGAACTAGTAAAACTTGGTTTCCTATGCTGATTTCTTGCTCTTCTAAGGCTTTGATGTCTAAGAAGGTGCAAGCTCTGACTTAATTTTCCTCCCTGATGAGGCATCCGCAGAGGTGGTCACTAATTGGATTTTCTGGTGTCTGATGTTACAGGAGATTTTTCATGAACACTACTACATTGCGATATTGCTCTGGGAAGTCAGGCAGTAGCTCTGAAGTAGGGAAAGCTCAACCGAAGCAGCTGTGAATTGGCTAAATGCAGCACCGCTTGGCATAGGTGTTCAATAAGAGACTGCGATCGGGAAACTAAAGGGACGGTCACACTACCCTGTGTGGAGCTTCACCTTCACCTGCTGCTGAAAGCCAGAGAGAAGGGTTAGAAAACTCCTGAAATCGGGGTCCTCAGGTGTTTTGCTGGAGGGTCCCATCACCCACGAGGCTCTGGGCACAGCCGTGGCTGGCAGTGGGATGTGGGTTTGGCAGACCCACCTCTGCATGGAAAAAAAAGCTCTCTTGGAGCTTCAGAAGCCTTCAGTGGCTTAGCCAAGCTGGGACTGGCAGCCGCAGGGAAGATTTGGAGAGATTTAATAGTTTTCCCCCACCTGTTACATCGTTGTTTGGCTTTTTGGCCCTAGTGCGTTCGTAGGCTGTGGAGTGTCTGTGCGCGCCTTTGGGTTTATAGGATTTTGGTGGTTCACGTGCAGCTCTGATCCGCCACGGTCCCTGGACATCGGGGCAGGGTTCAGAGTCCGTAACCCTCTAACACAGTTATTCCTCCCACCTCTGCGCCGTGGGAGGCCCAGTCCATCTCCGCAACCGCCCTGCAGCCCCGTCCCCGTCGCGTAGGGTGTTCTGCATCCCCAAGACCCAGGTTCACTCTCTTTGGTGACTCAGTGGACGTCGTTTCTCGCAAACCACCCAGACTGCATCCAGATGTCCTCCCTCAGATCCAGCTGTTTTGGAGGAGGTAGTTGCAACCACCAGCTGCTTGTCACCGCTCCCCTGCCAGCAGAGCCGCTGGGGTCAGCGCTCTCTCATCCATCTCTGTCCGGAGGAGCCCCGTTAGCAGAGACCTGCTGCTCACTCCCTTTCTGAGCTCAACTCATTTCTGTCTGAAGGAGGGCGGTCAGAAAGGAGCCAACTAACCAACCTCTGCCTTGGAAAAACGCATTCCTTCCAGCCAAGCATCAGCAGCAGCTCTGCCTGCAAGACGGGACACCTGAAACACCATTGAGCTCTCTGAGCCCATCCTTTTGGAGCAAAAAAATACCCCTGTGCTACTCATTACGGTGCATATTTCCTGCACATCTTGCCCTCCCCTCCCTTTCTCCCCTCTTTCGCTCACGCACAAATGCATTTCCATCCCCGGGGAAGCCCGGGCCAGTGGATGGAGCCCCGATCCTGGGCTGTGAGCCAGCAGCTCCTTAGCACTAATCCCATCTCTGCCATCGACGTGTTGTGTGGCCTTGGGCAAGGCATATATCACTGCTGTCTTGGTTTCGCCCGGGTTTGTAAAATGAGGATAATGATGCTGACTTTTACCTACCTCACTGAGCTGCCTTGAGGATTATTAGATAACGCTCATGCAGTGCTTTGAAAACACCCAGGGTGTGAATCTCCAATTATTATAAAATCAAAACATTTTCAGCCCTCCTCGTGAGTGGGAACAGAGCAAATGTGTTTCCCAACAGTTCCCAACAAAGCGGCAGCCACCAAAATGTTATAAAAGAGAGCAAATGCAGTGTGTGTGAGAGTGTGTGTGTGTGTACAGAACAGCAGTCTGGACTCAGCTTGAATTGATTCATGTGGTTTTTGACTTAGATTATCCAAGCTTACAAGGAACAAGGCTCGTATTTCTGCTCCTGATTCCTAAGCCTGGATTTTTTTTTTTCCCCTTCTCTTTCTCTCTCCCGCTTTTTCTTCCTCAAATGAACTCTTCTGGATCCTTCCTCATTAGGTTATTGGAAGGGTTGGGTGTGCTGGTTTTCATCTTCTGACCCCAAAATGGTGGCCTACCTCACTTCATTTAAAACTGAAGGCCAAGCGGAGGGGAAAATTGCCTTTTTTTTTCTTTTTTTTTTTTTTTTTGACATGCACAATGCATTCCCCCTGCAGAAAAACAGCAACACATCTGGATAGTGTTTCGCTAGGGCTGCTCAAGGAATTATCAGAACAGTGTCCTTAGCTTCATATTATTATGTGCTGCACATTAAAAATGACTGAGGGGGGGGAAACCCGCAAGAACTATTAAAAAAAAAAAAGCAGCAAATTAAAAAAAAAAAAAAATCCAACCCTCTGCTATAAAGAAGAATTTCCATTTGGTCAGAATGCAAAACAGCTTTGCCAAAAGTGATACTATTTAGGAGTTAGCAGTTACAGAACCTGCTATTTATTTAATCCCGCTTTTCCCATCAGGAGGATGCGAGCAGCTCGTGGGGATCCGCGGCAGCGGGGGTGTCCTCAGGAAGGGGGGTCCCACGTTTGGGAACAAGGGGGACCCACGTACCAGGGCTGGGCTCAGGATCCTGGGGAAAAGCAGAGCGTGGACTTGCAGGGTTTGGATTATTTTTTTTCACCTGGTTGGTGAAAGGAGCCCTGTGTGGCTGCCGTGAATGCGCCCGTCTGTCTGCCTCGCCGGCAATAATTCAGTCAACTTCAGCCCCCTTTGACAGAGACGCCAAGGCTGGCAAGATACTGAGCTCTTACAGGTCTTCTGAGAATAGATCTTTGGAAGATCTTGGTGATTTCAGAGGCCATTAAACCTTTAAAATTTCTGGGAAATATGTATAAGGGCCTTTGACAGTCCCCAGTCTAGAAATGCAGTTTATTGAGCTTCGCTCTCGCAGTCGCCGTGGAAGGGAGCGCAGGGCTCATTTTCTGGCTGCGCGTGGCAGCAGGCACAGGTAACCTTCACTTGGTGACACTGGACTTGCCCATCCCTGTGTTGGTCACTACAAGCATAAAGGTGCTGTTTCATAAGGGAAAAAAGTTCTTGAAGAGACCAAGCAAGCAATAAACTCAAAATACAGCGTTAGTAAATAAGTTGTGACAAAAAATCTGTTGCTTCCTGCCCTTCCTTTCCATGCATCTCTTGATGAGCTGCATTTGGCAGGTTAAAAAGCACCTGAAATCCTTTATTGGCTTGTTCTAAGGGGATATAAACCATTTCTGGGAACCAATAGAAAGCAGGTTACTAAAAGCCATGGTGACAGCTGCATACCAAAAGCAGACTAATAGCAAAGAGACAAAGGAATGGTAGAATAATCTGTAGTGAAATAAAGATTTTAATAGCAAAACCAAGTCTTCAGAGAGTGAATATGATCCAAAGCAAACCATACCTTTATATATGGGGATCTGGGAGAGAGAGAAAAAAAAATCATCTCATTTTTTCCCCCCTAAAACAAATTACTCCTCATGGAGCAGTTTCATATCTGCTGCTAAATTATTAAACTCCTTCTCCGGGGAAAAGAGATAAAATAAACATCCACCATTTCATTTTTTTCATAACTGAAAGGGGCTTGGGTGAGTGGAAAAGCAGGCTGGCCATGAATAACCAGGCAATCGAAATAAAATCATCAGATGTTTGGTGATGCTGAGAAGATGTGGAGCCTTAAATAAATCAACAGCTTAAAACTGCTTAAAACAACAACAAAAAAATCATCTCATATGCAGTGGGCTCTTGGTGCCAAGTTTTCCCAGTCAGTGTCTGGAGGAAGTGGGTCGCTACGCATTTGATGTAGGAGGCGAAGAATTTGTATGTGTCTGAACGAGGCTAGAAGGGACAAAAAAAAGGAAATAATCTTGTATCAGTTACTGCTTATGTCATGCAGCACAGGGTATGGATCAGAGTATGTTTGGTTGCACACGTGAGCTGTAATTGCCAAGGAAGGCTGAAGGGTGTCCAGCATGAACAGGATCACCCAGACCAGCTGTGAGGAGACCCGCTCCACGCAGAACCAGGGGGGGCTGGTCTCCTTGTGCCTGGCAGCAAAACCCAAGAGCTGCGGAAAACCCTAAGGGCATGCAAGGTATGAGAGCTATTCCGTGCAGTAATCCCAGGGTCCTCCAACCTTTCCCACTCTAACTTGGCTCTTCTCAATCTTGCTTCCGTGTCTGGAGTTTGCCAACTAATCTTGAAGGTCGGGGAGAAGATCCAGAAGTGCCGCAGTAGGTGGACAACTGGGATGAGCAATCCACGCAGATGAGCCTGCTGCTCCCGGCCAGATGGGAACTGGGAGAGGTGAGGGAAGTGACAGATGCTTTGGGGCTGTTTTGTCCCCCTGTCACCCCCAGCAGCCACCTCCTTCCACACCTTAACCTTACCTTCAGCTGCAGGAGCCAGCCATGCAGCCTGGGGCTGTGCTGGCCAGGATGGAGAGGGGTAGCAGCTGCTTTTCCACCTCTTTTTGTATCCTCAGTCATCATCAACTTCACCTGGGGTTGGCTCTGGGTCTCCCCTCACAATACCAAAGCAGGCACATGAGAGGTTTGAGATGTCAGGTCATGGCAGAGGGCTGTGACCAGCTCTTACGGCAACTGGGAAGATGCCTGTCCCTGGCTCTGCAAAACACCACTGTGCACCAGAGGACAAACGGAAAAGGATGAGTCCTTCCCTTAGTCCATCAATTCTCTGCTGAGTGCAGGTGCTGCAGCACCGAAGAGACCTCACGAGCCCAAGCTCCTCTGGGTTGTACTCTGGATTTGGAAGGTGTTGGGCACACTCGGGTTTTCCCAATGACTTCAGAGTGTGTGAGTGTGCGGAGCCATTCAAAACTATGGCTTCTGTGGTCAGGGTGTCTCAAAAAAAAAAAAAGGTCTTGGCAGTTTTTCTTTATCAGAAATCGTCATGAAGCACTGAGATTCCCTGGGGAAGGTACCTGATTTCACCATCACAAGATTGCCTTCCTGATGGCTTGATCAGATCTGTGCAAGTCCGTGTGAACATTTGGCTTTCTGGATGGTTATCTGGAGGAAAATAAAATCCCACATCATTTGAAATTCACATTTTCAATAGATGTGACAAAGGTTTTAATGTTCAGCTTCATTTCCATCAGCAACATGATCAACATGGTTTCCATGGGAAATTGTTAATTCGATCTTGATAGAATGTACCCTCAAAATAATGTAGTTCATTAAATGTGGCAGGTATGTGGTAATTTCAGGTAGTGAATTCAAACAGTCTCTATAGAGGAAATCTCATCTCTTTTGCTGGTCAAGGGTATCCATCGAGCAACAGCTTCTTAGTATTTCAGCCTGCAAGAAGAGCCCTTTGCAAGCACTCCACACTTAAGGTTTTTATGGTTTCCATCTTTTACTATTGGGTGATGCATGGTTAGCACCAGCACCTTGCAAATTTTTAATAAAGTTACTACAAAATGTACTTTGTCATTTGTTTTCCACAATTGAGACTAGAAATTCTTTTTTCACGGGTGTGCAAATCGTAGGACACAGAAAAAGGAAATAGGAAGAGAAAATACATTGCACTGGAATGAATATTTGAGTTTGAGCAATATCTTTTGACTCCACAAGTATTGTACTAAAAAAGTCAGGGAAACTTGATGGAAAAGGAAATTTTACACAGCTCTTAGGCTGAGTTTAACAGATTGTGTGGAAGGTAAGTGGTACTGGGATAAAGCAGCATTTTTCGATCTGGAATCAATACCGTCAGGAAGTAGAAACATTTGCCATGAAGTGAGAAACAACACATGGTTATTTCATTATATTTACCTAATAAAGTACCTTTCTTTCATGTAGTATTGAAAAAAGGTCTCATGTGGCATTTAATAAAAGAAGGATGCTTGAAAATGCCTTGGCAGTTAAAGAGGAAAAGATGAGCAATATTTCCTTCCATTTTCTCAATGTGATACAGTCTGTATTTTAGCATGTAGGAAACTATCCTTCCATGATGCCTTTACCGGAAAGATAAACAAATATTCCTGATTTTTGCCTTATGATACTCTGCTGGGCAGAACTATTCCTCCTGCATCCCTGTTGCAGGTTCGAAAGCAGCGTGTGGTAAGCAATACCGCTCAATCTGCCATTCCCATCGTAGGTGCGAGCCCCTGGACACCTCCGAGCGCTGCAGAGGAGGGCACGGAGAGCTGTAAATCCCCTGGTGCCCTCCCCCTGCCACGTCCCCCCACGAGCGAGAAAGCGGTGAGAAACACTCGGAAAGTCAGGCTGGCTTCCCAGCTTTGATTGCCACATGTGTGGGATCTCACAGGAGGAGTGTGGGCAGGAAAGCAATGGAAAGAGCATTTCCGCCTCCGCAAGGCATTTAATGAGATATCAGGCCCTCCTCTGGAGGCGAAGGACCCGCTGTCAAGGCTTGGGGTTGTGTAACCGGGGTGGCACCCACGGGTGCTCGCACCGAGGGCAGAGCTGTCATTGCAATGCGGGGAAGGGGGGGGCTGCAGGGATGCAGGATGCCGTCACCCCCCTGCTCCCACACAGGGCTCTGGGTTGGGATTCTCACGTCTCTGACGCTGAACCATGAGGGCTGATAGCATCCTGGCCAGCTAGATTATAAGATCTGGTTACATTACAGCAGTGCAAGCAGAAGGGTTGTCAGACTACGGCTGCCGTTGCTGTTATATTGTGCAGGTAGGGTTTCAGTACATTCCTAAAGATTTGTCTTCACTAACGTGCCTTTAATAGCACACACATGTTGCTCGAGGTCTGACAAAGCCTCTCCTTCCCTTCAGCGAGCGGTGGCTCATGCGGGCGGGCGACGAGCCCGTACCTGTGCCAGTTGTCCTCTGTATTCCTCAGATTTGTCAATGGGTGAAAGCCCTGCCTGGTCCTACACAGCTGGAGGGCATTTCCCAGGGATGGGGATAGGGGAACGAAGGGTGTGCGGGTGACCGATGGCATGGCCATGGGACCGTCAGCGTTACCACCACCTCTCCTACACACCCGCTGGATGGTTCAGTGTCAGCAGGAAGAAGGGCAGGGGCTGTCTACCGAAGTCTGTCTCCAATGGTTTTCCAGGGAAGCAACACTAATTCCTTAATTCTTGCTGCTCAGAGCTCGTTTTGACAGAAACATTTCAAACACTGGACCTGGAGGACCTTCTTCCCCCAGCGCTCACTTCTATTTCTCATCACACTCCTTCAGCATCTGATGTGAATTATTACAATCCAGAGCAGCTCGTACCTTCTCGGGGTCCCAAGCATTTCCCAACCAGGTAAATCAGGCTCGTACGCACCCACCTTTGGGGATACACCCCTCTGGAAACGGACAGGAGAAAAAGCAGGACCTGACCCCTGTCAAGAAGACATTTGTGCGTATTTTCTCATGATTTCTAACCTTAGCCTATTACTAGAAAACCCCACCAGGGTGTGCTGGGAAGGATAAGACAACTGCTGAACAGGAAAAAACAACTTTCATTTTCTCTGCGAGCCTGCAGCTGTCAGCTGAACTGATGCATGCCCTCTCCATAACAACAGCTGGAGCAGCCAAAAATGGCATGCCGACAGCGGGCTGCTGGTAATGAACTGCGCAACTCCTGGACGTATCGGTTACAGCCAGCACCTCGCAGATGCCACTTCCGTTAAAAAATATAAAATGGGGAGAAAAAAAAAAACCACAGATGGAAAAATTATTTGCTTGACATTGGAAATTCTTTTTGTTACATGAACCCTGACATGTGTTACACTATAAAAGGCAGGCGGGTGAGAGAGGGGGGAAAAAAAAGGGAAACTGGAGGAAGAAAAAATTCTTGCTTTTCACCTGTTGTCTCAGGCCAGGGTGACTGGGGAAGGAGGTGGGATGTCTGCGCTGACAACAGCAAGACGGGGCCATCGGTTCAACTCCAAGGACTCTTTTCCCCAGAAATATTTCCAAGAAGGATAGAGATTTCTCACAAGCAAGCGGCTTTTTGTTTGCCGGCTTATAGAGTAATGAAATTGTATGTTCTTCTCTAGAAAATCTACTTCTAGCTCAACTTGGCATGAAAAAAATTTGATAACGGGCTCTGATCTGTATGTGCTGTTCATGCTAACCCAGGGAAATCACCTGCTGGCTGGAGAACGGGACAGGAGGGAGATGATGGAGCTGGAAGAGCTGTAACAGAAATCCTAGTTCCAGCTGACGTACATGGAGGTTCCTGTGGGCCAACGTACCTCACAGCCATCCTGCCCGCACCCGAGCCTGTGATCCTGTGCAGGTTTGGGTTGTGCCGGAGGCATGCTGAGGGCTGAAGGCATGCCAGGAGCCCAAAACCCCGATGTGCAGAAAGCCACAGAGCCGCGGGCCAAGGGGTGGGTAACATCCTGCAGCCCATGACGAGGACGTGGTGTGCCTACGTGAAGCAAACATCATTAAAACATCCCTTCCACCAAAGGAGTCATCGGCCCCTTTCCCCGTTGTGAAGATATCAATATGATTTGCCAACATCGTATAGGAAATGTTCACAGCGAACGGTTCTCAGCAGATGCTTTCCAGGTCCAAAGTGCTTGCAAACACTGATTAGTTACAGTACTGCAGCTTATTAATCACTGCCGTTTCTCATTGCTATAGCTCATGTCAACATTTCAGTGCTTTGTCTGGTGCTTATTTCCAGCATAATCCACTTAATCAAAGCTGCTCCCTTCCAGCACACGGCTCATCCCTAGAGCCTCCGACGGTGGCTCATCTGGCATATTCACATTTGAACTCAAGCTGCAGCCGGCGCCTTTCACAGCCTCCGCTATTCCAGAGCAGAAGTAGCCAAGAAGAAGCGTGGGACAAACTGCCACTGTGCAGGGACGGTGCCTGCGCTGGCAGAGGGGGGGGACTGCTGGTGGCTGAGAGCTGCTGGGGGCACGGAGGGGCTTCCAGGAGAGATGGAGCCAGATCCTTCCCAGGCTGGAGGCAACGGGCACAGCTTGTGGCTAGATACGAAGTAAACGCAAGGGAAAATGGTCCCAGTGAGAGGGGTTAAGTCCTGGCACAGGGGCAGAGGAAAGGTGTGGAGACTCCATCCTCGGAGCTATTTGAGCCTCATCCAGGCGAAGCCCTGGGGAATGTCGTCTCACCCTGAGGTTATACCTGTTTTGAGCAAGGGGGCTGGATGAGAGACATGCGGGGTCTCTTCAAACCTGTATTATCGTGTGCTTGCGTGGCATCTGCCTTTTCTTCCATCTTCCACAATATTCCCCAAGTCTTCTGAAAGCTAATAAAAGTGTACCCAAGCTGATCAGCCATCAGGATCTGGATGACAGCCCTATAACAGGATAGACTTTGCTTACCTCCTCCTTGTCCTCTCCCTACATCATTAACACCTCCACAGGAGCCTGACATTAATTTCCCTCAAATTTTGGAGTCTGTGGGTTTAAGTTTTTGCATTACAGACCCCAGCTTAGCCCTGGGTCCGATTCCCAGAGTCTGACACTGCCCATCCATCCCACCTCCCCCGACTCCCCTCCTTTATTAGAGCGCAGTAATTTGCACAGCCCCCTTGCTCCAAAGTGCTTCCCACCAGCTGGGATTGCAGGAGCCTTCGGCTGCTTTCTGCTCAGCAGGAGTGCGAAAAGGCAGCCACTGCGAAGGAGGAGGTGCAGAGGTAACTTTTGCTTCGAACTTCAGCCTCCCCATTAGAGCGAGCTGGAAACATTTGCTGGTGGGAGAATGTTACCGGTGACAGGTCCTAAAATAATTGTGGAGGTGACATGAGTGAGCGACACTGATAATGAACACGAGTTGGTGGAGCTGGCATAATTTTCTGCAGAGCTCTGTGGTCCCTAAGGATGCTTTTACGCCCCCGCTGGGCCTAATTTAAGAGAAAGTTTGGGAGTTTGACTTCACCCTGAATCTAGCCGGCTTGCTCGAATTTTTCCCATTACTCCGATAAAAAATAAACATTAACTCTTGGCTGATTTACATTGAGATTTAGTGTCCAGCTATTTTTCAGTCCTCTGGGGAAACATAATTCCGTGGTGACTCACTTTCAGTGTCCCAAGCAAACACGTCCAGCACGGCTGGGGAGGAGACATGTTCTGTCCTCACCCATCAGGGTGATCCCAGAGGAGGTCGCGCCTTTTTGGCAGGAGGGCAGGGACCATTTTGAACAAGGTGGAAGGAACAAATGTCACTTCTGATGGGTCATTTTGTTTATTGTTTTTTGGCAATTGTGATACAAATGTTGGGGAGAGAATTTAGACTCAAAAAAGCTCGTCATGGCCACGGGGCTGTATTTTTATGAGAATTTTAAGATGTGTTTGCAGCACAGATGAAAAGCTCACTGTATTCACCTGTGGGTGTTTTCCAGCTCTGGAGGTTTAGATTAAGCCACTTAAATGCTTTGGGAGGACCAAAGCTCTCTGGTTTTGGAGAAGAGGTAGACCCTTTTTTTGAATAAATGAAGAAGACCTTTGCTGTGCGGCTGTTCAGTTTAGAGATGACAGCTGACATTGGACTGAGATGAGCCATACCTTATCTAGTCTAGGAATCTCTCTGCTCTTTGGGTTGTGAGCCATTAAGGATTTGGGATGTAGGTCCAAACTCCAACCTAGACATGAGGCTGCCACACTGGAGCCATTTGGGGAACTCATGATTCAAAGTGGCGATGTGCTGCTTTTATCACACACCAAATAGAGATAAATTCAGGTTCAAGTTCCTCTTGTACAGTAGACATAAACTGGGTCCAGCACTAGGCTGTACCTGTTCTTGCTTTTAGGTCTTTCCATTAGCTTCCAGTCCTGCAGTTGTGCCACCAGGAGCAGAGGTTTCCTGTGACACAGAGCAGGAAAGAAGTTTACATTTTGCTAAAGAAATCAGGTGGACCATAAGTGAGTATCCCTTTGGGTTTTTGCATACCTTTTATGTCCAAACAGGCACATATACTTCCTTTTTGTGCTAATCCAGCAAGGACACCCAGCCTCCTCCCTCCTGAACATGACATTACAGTTTGCAGTAAGCTCAAGTGAGCGAGAAATCCACATTTCCTCTGAGACCAGTGCCTTAACCCAGCTTGGGGACTATACGTGCGTGAGAGAGGTTTTACATGTGTGGACGTGTCACCTTCGCACCTTCCCTTTGCAGCGGCTGAAAGAACCGAGGCATCACCAGCAAGCTCTGGGAGCAGCTGGGCTGGAGGGTAGGAAAGCACCTGGAGGAGGAACACCAGCCAAGTCCTGTGGCAGGACCTGGGGGGGAATATTTCTCCCGAGCTTTCCTCCACACACAGCCAGGGCAGGAGAGGTGTCGAGGACCGAGTCTGTTCTGTCTGACGGGACGTGCTCCTCTGCCACACGCTCAGCTTCAGATGGACCCTAAGAGAAATCGATGGCAGTTGTCCCCTCTTCATGTCCAATGTGTTTCCATGACACTAATCAAACCACTGCCAAATTCAAATTTCTACTGTGATTCTGCATACTGCAAGCCCTCTCGGTGCATTAAGGCTTTCCAACATTACTTTTTCAGATAATTTACAGTTTTTCCCTAAACTAATTAAGTCACCGACTAATTTTCTGACCCATTCCTTTTCATCTAGGAACTAATTTTATGGAGAGAATTACAAGCTACCCCTTACTTTTCTTTTATGTATGTTTCCTCTAAAAGCGTCATAATTAGAGATCTTCAGCTTTAACGCCTCCAGATTATTGCAAATGAATGATGCCTCCATAATGAATAACCTAATAATCACGTTATCAACCTTCATTATTTCAAGACAAACTGCAAAGAAGTGATCATGTACTTCATTTACGAAGCTCTCAACATAAAGTATGAATGGTTTGGAACCAATTTCTTTATTTTTTACACATGTACCTCCCATGTGTGTTACAAACACCCAATTTAGAGATAGTGTTATCAGAAAAAGTATTGCCAAAGGCTATACTGTTTGCTTCATTTTTCACCTGGTGTATGTGTCAGTGTTTAGTAAAATTCGCAGATCCTCAGGAACAATTGCTTTTGCTCGTCTTTGCTTGTGATAAATGCAATTAAGAAAATTGATTGAGTTTTTTCTTGTCGGAGATAAGGAAAAGCATTCACATGGTGCTGGCACAGAAGCCATCTCCAGGCGGGCATTGTGGTCCCCAGATTGCAGGAGGCTTTTCAGTGCTCATCGCAAATCTAGGAAATATTATAGATCTTTGTTCCCCTCTAGTGGCACATGGACAAAAAACATCTCAGAGTCCAAACTACTTCTTCCTCAGGGGTCAGACCCTTTTTCCTGCATGGGCAAGGCTCTTGCTTTGCTTCTGCAGGCTCTCAGTTCGCTTATCGAGGTGACATACCCCCACACTGCTGTGGGCGTAGGAGGCATTTCCAGCTGCCAGTTCAGCCAGGATGAGCATGGGCGTCACGACACGCTGTCTTGGATGAGATTTGCCTGTCACTCACTGTAGCATGAAATTAGAAGTCATTTGGAGTCAGTGAAGAAGAGTTATCAATGGGGAAGAGAAGCAGCTTACCAGAATCAGCATCACCTGCCTTGAAGTGGTGCTGGGAGAGTAACTGGGTACGACACGGTAAGACCCTCTTCCCCTGCGTGGGAAAATGGCCTTGAGGGGCTCCTGGAGAGCAATTTGCTGGAGGGAAACTCTTCTGAGATTGATGTGACTTTTTGTCCTGCAAGAGAAGGCAGCTGAGCCTACCTAATCCCTCAGTGTCCCCGTCACGGGCCTGGGGAGAGGGGACTGCCCTGGGTGATGCAGCGCTCACTGTCTCTGCAACGTCTGGCTGGGCCCGTTTTGATGGGTTTGCCCTCTAAAGCAAGCCTAGCAAAAAAGAGAGATGTTGAAACCCAGCAGGGTTGAGAGAGAGGGGATAACATTGGGGGGAAAAAATCCTGACGTGTAAAATGTAAAAGACTTCTCTTTTTTTGAGGTTTTTGTGGCAATTCTGGTTAAGCTGACTCCAGAGTTCCCCCAAAACCAGCTTTGGCTTTGACTCGACCAGCAAAACCGAAGCAGAGAAAAGCCCATGGCACCTTTTCTTCCTGGGCTTGAGGCAGCCTTTGCCCTTGCCTGTGCTCCTGTGTGTGCCGGTGTCACTGTGAGCTGGTGCCACCGCGTCCTGGTGTCACCGGCTGGCTTTTCCTCGGGAAAGTGTGATTGCTGGCACGTGTGCAAGTGGGGACGTGTCCTCTGCCACTACCATTCGGCTCAGCCCTTGGTCCTCGGTGATAACCAGGAGCAATTCAACCCTGGGTCTTCAGGACATTTATATTTTTATTGAACGTTCAAACCAACGACATTTGTTTAACCCTCCTTGCAAATCCTCCAGCTGATTATGGAAACTGAGTCTTTGGAGCTGAGGGGAAGAAACACAAGCAAACAAAATCCCTTTTCTTGGCTCCACGGTCTGCCGCTACTGAATATGTCATTAAAAAATGAATAAGCGGTGGAGCGAACAGCAGTATTTCACTCCGAAGTGTCTTGCTAAATTACAACACTGGCCTCTAGTGGTGTCGTCTGCGGGATGGTCCTTCCCCCAGGTAAACGGGAACGGCACATAAACCAAGGGCCCAGCCTTCCTAGTGAGTAATAAAATGTAATTAGAAGATAATTTAAGAACTTGAAGAACTCTTCTGGGAACACAGACCTCTTGTACATCTTTGCCCAACAGTTTTTCTGCTCCTTACCAGTCCTGAGCTTTCCAAGCTAACTTTACTCTAAAAATCAGGGAAATTGTAAGTTGGTATCGTTTGGGATATTTGATGCTGTTAACAGACACTTGCCAGCTACTGTTACAATGGGAGATGAAATTAATTCTCAATATCCTTTTTTAAAAAAAAAATAAATTAAGCCTTAGAACAAGGTTTTATTAAAAAAATCTAGTTATGATTTCCTCTGTTACTCCATCATTTCTCATATTCCTCACCTCCCTCTCCACTGGGCAATCAGACAGTCATCCCCGCTTTCACCTGGTCCCTCTGGGGACCCTCTCCTGCTATTAATGTAAAAGAAAAACTACACTCATGTGGCAAAGGGGAAAAAAGCCCTGATATGGATAAGAGTAGATGAAAGCATTTGGGAAAAACATTACCCAAGGCCTAGCTAGCAATTATCATCCTGTTTTGAAAGAAAGTTTATTGCATCTTATTTCTAGGAGCCCAGCTGGGAAGGGGAACAGATTAACCTGCCACGGAGCAGTATGGGCAGAGCAGCCCAGGAAAGCTGTGCGCTCAGGGACTTTAAAAGTAACCCCTTCTTCCCAGCTGTGAGCATCCTTTTTTAATACCTCAGCATTGAAGGGTGGGTAGCAAATGCCACATGCCTGGTTTGGTCCCGTCTCCAGGGGCCAGCTGAAGTCTTGTCATCTCAGCCCTTTACAGAGGACGTTGTAAAGTCAGCGTGTTGCAGACTAAATCTTCACACCATACCTCTGCCTGTCACCTCAGCCTCGCGAGAAGGAGGAACACCCTGAAACGTCTGAGCTGGAGTCCCATTCATCCAAGAGCAGGCTTTGATTTCCACCTGGTAAGACAAACTCCAGCTGCCTGATTAAATTGTCTTAAAGCATTGAGAAACAAGCTTTGGGGATGGCGATCGGTGTCGGCTCTCTCAAAAGCTGTGTTAATCACTCCAGGTGATTATTTTGATTATTCCTGTTTTATTTCCCTTTTTTTGCTGCCAACTTCACTCCCCTGCTTTGTGCAATTGCCTGGCAATTCACTATGGTGTTCTCTTTCTCAGGTTCAGCAAGAACTGAAATGATGATAAATAATGATGCCAAAGAAGACAATGACAAGAGCCGCTCTGGACATTTGGGCATAGCAGTAAATCACGCATTATCCCTTTCAAAAATGAAAGATGGGCTGTGTGAGGCTGGGTGTTCCCTGATGGGCTGGCAAGAACTTATCAGAAATAGACATCTCACAAAAAGTATCACTTATTCCTAGTGCGAGTCCTTCAACCAAAGGGAAAAAAGTGGAAAGAAAAGTTGTATAGCAATCTTTCCCCAAGTTCCTGGATTTATGGAAATGTTTGGATCTGTCTTTGGGGGGCTGAAAATTGACACTTTTTGCCCTGGCAATGAATCCACATGAAGCGTGACCCGGTGCCTATGTCAGGTCGCAAAACCGGCCCAACCCTCTGCGAGAGCATCCCATGAACGATGGCGATAGCCCTGCCTTAACTGGTGGGGCTGTGGGAGGAAGAGTGGGCTTTCGTGCCCAAGCTCTGCTCTGGACAAGGCTAGAAGAGGAATTTCCCCTAAGAAAGCACAACAGGCCCATTTTAGGAGGTCTGGGGCTTGGGGAGGAAGAGCTGATGGCTGCAGGAGAAAGGTCACCTTCGCTCTCCGCAGACAGCGATGAACAGAAGCGAGGGAGGAAAGCACCGAAGCTCTGCCTGTTCTCCACCACTCACTCGTAGCAGGGAAAGCTGTCCCCAGACTGTGCTTCACCACGCATGACCCACCTCCATTTTCCTCAGGTGCACAATGATCTTCCCCCGACCTTCCGGCACACCAGCTGTTCCCACAAAAGAGGAGCTCTAGCTATTCCACAAAGTCGCTTTTGCACTCAGCATTGCAGTTGGTCTAGGAAACTTGCCCAGAAAAAGCTTCTTCATGAGCTCTGGAGCAACGCAGTCTGAGCCTGCAGGGTCTCCCTCAGTCCTCTTGGGGATTTAAAAATATCAAAAATTAAAATATAGGACCTGAGGATCTTTTGGTTTGCCAATGAAAGCGAACAGGATTTGTGCCACAATAGCCTGTCCCATTTCACACCCTCATTTCTCCCTCGGAGACGGTGAGGTCATGTAAAATTCACTCACAATATATGACCGAAGATACAAGTGGCTGGAAGTGAATGTAGCTCCCTGGGGAATAAAATACATCGGGATGCATTTGTAGCTGTGTGTCATTTGGTCGGGCCCTGAGCGCGTCTGGCTGGAGGCACATTAAAGGAGGGGCCGCGATGCAAAGGGGGAGCTGTGAAACCTGCAGTTATTAGCCCAGGGCACATCCTGTTCTGCTGTCTGGCACTGGGTTTCTAATTAAATAATTGCAAACGTTGTTTCCCCATCTGAAATAGTGTTCTCTTAATAGATGCAGCTCGCAGGAATTAATCCTGATTCAAGGCTCTTGCAAAGAGAAATATAGTCAGCCTTCATTATCACATGGTATTTTGCTGGGGTGGGGAGGGAGAAAGAGCTGGGCTTCACATATTTTAAGCATGTTGTGTTTTTTCTACTTGTATGGAGGTGGTAAGAACATGGTAAGTACCAGCCCGGGGGAGTGAGAGCATGAAAATGCTTTGTGCTGTGTACCACTGCTGCGGTGGGGTGCTACGGGGGGCACGGGGAGAGCGTTAATGCACTTTGCCTTCCATGTTCAGGGATGTGGTTTGACTCAAAGCACCAGAAAGGCACAGACCCCTGAGGACACTTCAGACCTTTCCAGACCCAGGTGTGTCCTTACCCTGCAATACATGACTAGCCAAGGACTTTGGATTTTTTTCTCTGACCTTGGCTATACCCAGTTTCCCGTCGCATCCTTGCCATTTTAGGCAGATTCCTGTGAGCTAGAAGCTTTCCTGTTTGGTGCAAATCAGTCTGAAGCACAACTGACTGTGCCCAAGATTCAGGATAAGGCTCAGATCAGATGATAACTGACACGGACTGAATAAAACATTACAAGCAACGACAGCAAGCCCTATGCTACCCGTCTGTCTGATGTAGCCATCTGCTTGCTGTTGTTACAAACTTAGACCTTAACCTCTTTGGGAGAAGACCCCGTCTCTGTTATATCTAGGCTTTGTGTTTACTAGCTTGGACTTTACCTGCTACAAAGTACAGAAAATAATGAGAGAGGAGACGGGCAGGTTTTATAGCTCGGGCATGGAGCTGGAAGGCAGAAGATCAAAGTTCAGTTCCCTGTTGGATGTCAAGCAAATAATATCATCTGTCTTCAAAGTAATGGTAATTTTATCCCTGTAACTCACGGGATAAAGGATAAATTCATTAATATACATGATACATGCCAGAGATCATTCAGATACTTGAAGACAAGGACGAAAACATCAGAGAAGCTGAGCAAGGTCTCCTCAACCTGATCTGCACCTACGAAGTCCCTTCTGCCGAGTTCATTAGGGTGCAGGTCACCCAGGGCAGGACTGCTTTAGGGAAGCCAGAGCATCTCTACAGATGCACACGGGAATGGCGCTCGCTTAAGAGCTGAAAGAGTAGAGCAACTCCTTGCCATTTTTCCCAGTCCAACCCCTTATGCTTGTACACGGTACACTGCAGCACCAATAATGTCCTTCAGACCCATCCTCACTCCCTTCACAGGCCTGGCCCGCTGCATCACCTTTTTTAGGTGCAGGGAGCGTGGGAAAGGAAAACTTGCAGGAAATTCAGCTTTTTAAACCTCAGCCTGGCAAGAAAGTCAGGAGCGAATTCCAGGGTCTCCATGCCTGGATTTTACAAGCAACTACTGCAGCCAGTGGATAATTTATTACTAATTGTTTTTTAATTTCATGCTGGGAGGAAAAATACAGGCCATCCTGGATGGTGAAGCAAAGACCAACCAAGTTAATAACAACCGCAGTGATTGAATTGACTGAAACACAGAGCTGGTGTCAGCAGAGCTCATTCCATCTCAGGTGCAGCCCAACTTTTAAATGCACAGCTGAACTTTTAGCATCACAGCAGAGAAGCAAAGAGGACTTTCAGATGAATAAAATGAAACTGTCTGCATCCTACCACACGCTCCGGCGAGTTGGGAAGAGAAAGATCACAGCCACGGTGACCTTTGGCCACTGAAGGTAACAAAAATCAGGGTGAGGATTATCGAGCCTCCTTCTTGCTGTAGCTGAGCCTTCTCCTTCCCGTGACCCCACGCTGTAGGTTGAGCCCATGGAGTCTGTGCAGGACTTTGCTGCTCTCCCTATAGGCAGTCTCCAGCGCGATTAATACAGGCGAGCTCTGAGTGATCCTAATGTCAGTCGATGCAGGTATCAGGGCTCTGGGAGCTCAGACCTAGTGGATGCTAATAAGAGGGTAAGCCTCAGCTCATGCCATCCTGACACATAAAAATGGGAAAACTAATAACGCGGAGCTGCATTTTGAGGATCTTGGGCTAAAGACACTGCCATAAACACTAAGCATTAGTAATGGAGATAGATGGAGCAGGTGCCGATCTTTGAAGCGGAGTTAGTTGTAATCAGTAATTGGGGAAAATTGGACATAAATTATAGTGCATGACATTTTAACATCACTACACTGAAATCAAACGCTGTCTTTCAAATGGTTTTTTAGCCACAAACCAAATGTTTAGGCTCACCATTTGGGGATGAGAGTGTTACTGTGGTGCTGCAAAAATCCTCTTTATTCAGCATGGAGCCCAGGGAATTCCTTCTAAAGCACAAGAACAGCTGGGAAAAGGTAAACGATAGCATTTTAATAGCACTTACAGTGCGTATCACAGACTAGACTGGCACGTAGGACACCTGGCTACAAAATGTACATGCCAAAATGATTTTTCTGATGCAATATGCTGTCTGTCTTAGGTACTTAAATGGTCCTTTTTGCTATAAGCACTTGACACTGTCAGTAAAGACTCCTTTTGGCAGGGTAGAAGAGAATGATCCTTCCTGATATTCAAATGGGAAAAGAAGCCACAGAAAGGCTACAAAAATTGGCTCCAGCCAGTGTCACCAAAGAGAGAGAAAAGCAACCTTGTGATGCACACGAGTATTTGCAGATGGACCATCAGTAAGAGGCACAATACAGCTGCAGTGCAAACACCCGTGTCGCCCATCCATTTTCACCTCTTGGGGAAAGACTAATGGCCCAGGTCTGCCAGTCTGCCAGTGCGCTTTTGAAGAGCTCCGTCCCATTACACTGATTGCATTGAGCAGCCTGGGAATGTTGCCATTTGGACCACTCTAAAATAAGGTTGCTAATCATTAGCAAATAACTGGATGAAGCCTTACTCCAATGGGGAAGTCCTAACAAGTCCATCACATCTACACTTTGTATGCACAAAAAAAAAAAAAAAAGAATTCTTTTGTCATCTCCTATTTCTATGATGAATGTGTGCAGCATAAATCTTTATTTTTTTTTAATCCCTTTTATCCTCACATTGCCTCTGTGAAGTCGGGCAGCACTGCCATTTACAGATGAAGTGAGGCACAGGGAGATGGAGGAGTTTTCCCTGGATGCACAAGAGTGTACCCACGGATTGTGTGTTACACAGGGCTGCACACCCATGTACACAGAGCCAGCACGCCACCGTCCTCCTTTATAAACCAGAAAACAAATGCATGACACAGAGACTCCGACCTGCATGCAAATCTCTGTGCAGCTGTGTTAGTGCCTAGCTGACTGGAGCCCTGACCGCTACAGAAGCAAATTATTTGTTCACTTGAGGGATCTTCCAAACCTTCACAGGCCATCAGGGATGTGGTTTTCCTCTTCTGTCCGCCTGCTGAGTCCTCCCATGTAGGACTAAACCAGAAGTGGGTGAAGTGAACTTAGTCAACAGAAGTGCAGGAGAGGGAAGCCCAGCACAGCACATCGCTCCACGGGAGTGACAGCATCCCAGTCACACATCGGTATAAAGAATCTAATCCGTGGCATGTGCCAGCTTGCTAGAAACCCTTCATTTTTTAAACATAGCTGGCTCAGCTGATGCTCATTGCAACCTCTCAGCATTTCTTGACACAGACATCTTATTATCTCCTACAGCCCTGTCGAACAAGAAAGTCGCTGCTCAGGTCCAGCAAACTGGGTGTCATCTACACATCTCTGTCTCCGAGCCAACTCCTTGCAGGAGCAGGAGGCGTGTGTCCTTCCGTCCTTTTGCAGCACCGCTTGTTCGGCTCAGGGAGCGTGCTACGCTCTCTGCATCGCAAACAACTGAGCCTTAAGCACCGAGGGCAAACACCTCCCTGAGAGAGCTAGAGGGTCAGGCAGATTCCCGCTGACTTCTTGTTACTGGACGTCTGCCTTGTTCTCGCTTAGAGGAGCAAAATGTCAAGACAAGTTTAAATGTCAGGCCTCGCGTGAAGCTTGTCAGTCCTGGGGTGAGCATCCTCCGTGGAGCAAGGATCAGCCGTTACAGGACCAGACGTCAGAGAAAACGTGTTGCCCTTTTCTGTGCGTGTAGTACGCAAGGGCTTTGCGAGCCCCAGGGACCACCGTGCACCTTCCTCATCCTGAGACACCAGAGATCTCAGGATTTCAACAAACTGCCCAGTAAACTCCTACCCTGCTGCTTTTGGCTGTGATCTGCCAGGTTTCCAGGTGGCAAGAACATGGGTTGAAGAATGATAAGAAATCCTGGGTGAAGAAATCTCGTCCTCGAGCCGAGCAGTGGCACCTGCAAGGAAGGGCTCGAATGCAGCTCAGATGCCTTGGGCTGACTGCAGAGCCACAGCAGAAACGGTCTGCACGTGTTGGGGGGGCTTTAGGGGGGACACTTTGGACCAGCTGCTTCCAAACCTGCCTGCTTTAGCTCGTGTGGGAAATCAAAGAGGCTGTTTGGCTACTTTGAACCATGGGAAAGGGTGTCCAAATCTGGGCATCAATAATGAAAAAGGCTGTTTTTACCGTGTCTTTTTGAATCTGTTTGCCTCTAAGCAAGAATGAAGCTTGAACAGCTTGGTAAAATTGTCCCTAGAGGTGAAGCTTGTGTGCTGCTCTGGAGCAGTACGTGTGACAAACTGGGCTTTATGGTCTTTCTTTGTAGCAAGCTGTCTCCCCTCTCCTCATCTGAAGTGGCATCATGGAGCAAAGCAAGATGAGCAGCAAGATCAGGTTTGATCAAGGTGATAAAGGAAAGTGGTGGCGGTGTTCGGTAACGGACAGTTACAGAGCAGGAGCGGTGGCGTGGGGAGGTCTGCGAGGGAGGGAAGGCAAGGCAGAGGAGGAGGGGAGGGGAGGAAGGAGAAGCAGAACACGGCTCTGCAAAGCTTCTTGCCGAACCTCTGGTTTGCTGTGGACTCGCAGGCACACGCAGAGCTCAAGGAGGGCTGCAGCATCCCTGGCGAAGGTGGTGCAGGTTTTCCTCAGCTCCCTGCTGCAGCGAGGAGTCCCTTCCCAAGGGGAAGGAGGTGGTCCAGGGGATGCAGCCGTGATCCCCGCAGGCCCTGCAATAACCGGGCCAGGAACAGAGCCATCACAACAGGCCCTTCATCCAGGACGCGTGGCTTCCCGGGAAGCAGTTAGAAGCATAAACACCCCTGGCAGAGCAGGGGTGCGAGGGCGCTTGATCTCTTCCAGTTTGGTTCCTGTATCAAGTCTTAGACACAGTCAGTGCAGCTGCCTTCCCTTTACCTCCTTTACTAGCTGAACAAAAAAAAGACCAGCTTCTTTCAGGCTTGCTTGAGTAAAGGTCCCTTACTATGTGTCTAATACAAAAAAGGAAAGTTAAATAAGATGAAACCTGAGCAAACTAAACCCAAGGCTTTTCTTTGAATGGTGACATGTGAGGTAGTAGCTATCCTTGCTGCAACTGTATTATCAGGTTTCAGTGAACATCTGCTGCTGAGAGGTAGCGGGATGGAGATATTCCACATGTGGAAAAAGGAGAGAATTAAATAAACACAGTTGTTTGGGAATAAATGAAACCTAATCTAGGATGATGTGGGCTACATGTATCTAACACAGTATGAATAAAAATTTAATGGCAAAAGTCTGCAAAGGTGGTAAACACCTTGTTCCCCGTTATATCTGTTTTCTTTATAAGACCTGATATTTTCTGTTGAAGGGAAAAAAAATTGTAACGCTGTTAAATGCAAGGTACAAAGACTCTTGTTTGCACTGGAGCCTAAGGGATTCTGATCACTTGATCCCTTAATTCCTCTGGAAATCCCAGCTAATGTAGCCAGCTTACCATGCTTTCTTATCTTAAAGATGGATTTTCTGAAACATGTGAAACATTTTCTGAAGTAAAGAGGCTCTGGCAGAGGAGCCCAGCGGCTGAAGTGAGGGATGATTCCCAGACCCTTCAGTGGAGCTGTGGTGGGGCTTCTCTTGGCTTTGGAAGTGCCTCTGGCTCCTCTGTTGGGTGAGTAGCAACCCGGGTGCTGCAGCTCGGTGCTAGACATGCTCTGGGTGTTCTGCGTGTTCTGCAAGCTCCGTGTGCTCTGCATGCTCGCTCCGCGTGTTCTGCGTGTTCTGCGTCTCCACCGGGGCTTCCCGCGGCCAAGCCTGGCTCCAGGTCCTGCCTTTGGGAAGGTCACAGAGCACAAAAGGCTGAAGACACAACTTCTCCAGAAGGGAACGATGAATTTGAAGCACAAAATAAATGCTGATACCTCCAGGCAGAAGGAAACAAGCAGCAAAACCTGGCGGAGCAAAGGACGTGCTAATGAGTCAGTCAGGGAATGTTTTCTTGTCCTCTCTTCCTCTGGAATATAGACCCATTTTAACAAGGGAATCTTGATTGGGTTTTACTGCAAGAGCAATTACATGTTTATAAATGGTTTGCCAAAGGAGCACAGTTATTAAAGGTATAGGAGCTATGACCAAGACTCAACAAATTATTTTTAAAAGTCTCTGAAAGTAATCAAGCCCTGAAGTCAACAGCTCTTATATTCATGCTTAAACTCAGGATGTAAAGTCTAATTCTTATCCAAATTTACTTTTGTTTCCATGCTGCTTTCAGCCCAACCTGTGGTTAGCTGTATTCAACCTCTCTTCTGGGCACATTCCTTTTCTTTTTGACAATTTAATCCTGCTATGCAGATTTCTTGCAGTCCAATCACAGAAAATGTTTATTGCTTTCTCTTTGGCACATACTGAGTTTTGCAGAGACACAGAGCCTAATTATTTTGGTTTTTATTGCTTAGTCCTTAGAACTGACACGCTGTTTATGGAATTGTTTCTTGGACTTCACTGGCATAGCTCTCCTTCATAGATCTGAGATTCGTTCATAAATCACAGTGATTTTTCCCGGGTTATTTCTTTCCTTTGAACCTATTTCTTTTTGAAACTATTCCCATGGGTCAGCTCTGGACTGCTTCTTTGTGGCACTTTCTAAGCCACGTCTGGTTAATTACTGATTTAAATGAAGGGTCAATTTATAGGAACTGTTCCTTGGAATTAGATTTCAACTCTCAGTGATTCAATCCCAATGCCAACTCAATCAGGCCCTTAAATAGCCAAGAGAAGTGCTGTGCAAGCAGAGTTCTTGTCTACTTAATCAAATTAATTTGGCCAAAAGGCTTTAATCCTGATTCCCAGCACATGGGGGAGTCAGACCAGCAGGATGGAGAGTGGTTAGGTCCACTTCTTGCTTGTCTCTCCAGGTGGCATCAGATGCTACTTTTGTGAGTTCATCTCCATTAACAAGAGAAAGAATTGCAGATCTGCCCCTTACTGTCCCCTAAATTAATTAATGGCTTTTTATTCATGCCTCTTCTCCATGAATATTATTATAATGGGATGGTCATTTGCCAGGCAGTGGGGCTGCCGTGGAACAGTCCAATTACACTTCTCATTATAGCACTTGACTCAGACACCAGAACAACCCATTAGGTGACAAGCAGGTCTCCGCTGTCCTCGATGAGGGACAGAAGTGGGAACCTCTGAAACTCTGAGAAGGAGACAGCTCAGCGCATCCGTACAACACGCCGCAAATAGCTACGACTTTCTGTACTTGGCGACAGGGACACTGATGCATGTTATACTCCGGGAAATGATTTTTAATAAACCTGCGTGGTGCTTCCTTGAATGTCACTTGCCAGCTGAAGCAGAGAATGCTAATCCAAGGATTCACACATTGCTGGGAGGCGGCCGGTATCGCAGAGCTCAGATTTACATGCTGGATGTTGGTGAGTTTCCTCTGCTTCCTCATGCCAATCCACCGCCGTGACTGCCTTTATCCCTTTTTGCCAAGGCTGATGGGTGCTGACATTCTGATTTAGACAAGGTGACCTGAGTGAATTGCTGTTTGCGCTTGACCAGGACTATATTCTGGGTGTCAGTTTAATTGCGGTTTAATTACTCTGCTTTAAAGAGCAGAGTAATTAGCCTGCTATGAATGTTGTAGCATTGGCAAATGGGAAAGCTGCAAAGAATTTAAAATTCTGTTTCTTGACCAAGAAAAGAGGTACATACTGACACTTGGAGACAGCTGAGAGCTCTTTAACCTGCCTGAAATCAGAGTTGGAGCCAGAGCTCTAAGGCAGCCCCATGCCTCCTTCATGGTTTTACTGCCTATAAGGAGCAAATCAAATCCAGTATAAGTGGAGATCAAACTTTTAATGATGGTGATTAAGTTGCAATGTATGCTGCATTACCAATGTAAATCGTAGCTCCTTGAACTATTGAAACAAAGCCAGGATATTTTTTAAGGACATTAGAAAGATGCTTCCTAAACCACACTTTCCCTTTCTGAAGTGTCTATTTAGTAAGAAATGATGAAAAATTTGTGCAATAACTCTTCAGGTGTACAGAGTGGCATGTACCAGTGCTGTCCTACATGGGGGTAAGACAGTGCCTGTTGAGTTTATGAATGAAAAGTGGCTCTGATTCCAGCAGCTCTCGGGCTCGTTGTTTAATCTACATCACACCCAGCAGAACGAGAGGACTCACATCAATTCAGTCCCTTATTTTCAAGAAACCTGCAGAGAACAGATGCAAGAAAGAATGGAAGAAGGGTTAGAAGGTTTAACTTTTGTTAGATATCAGAAAACACACAGGGGGGAAAGACATCATAAAACAAACTTGAGTCTTCCAGCTCCTCACAAGCCAACCTGTCTAAATACATTTACTTATGTGCATGCACAATTATAAATAATGATATGCATGTATACACACAAACATATATCCCTATACATTTTATATATATGAGTTCTGTAAGGCTGAAACCACCCAGTCTAACAAATAAAGATCGCTATAAAAACAGTAGATATGGAAAAGTGGCATCAAGCAATCCACCTCCAAAACCACTTCAAATTTGGGTCTTCAATCTGCTTAGGAGAATGACTGAACTGAGACTACATCTGGTATTTAATTCAAGCATTGTGCTGTTGTCAAAGGAAACTATGCTAGCAAGCTGAATTTCAGCCTGCCAAGATCCTTTTGTAAAAACACAATTCATAGCTTAAGAGTAGGGAGGAGGGAAAAAAAAAATCTAGAAAATAAAGACATAATAGCACAATCTCTGTGGGCAGATAAAACACAGAAATACAGAGTTCTCCTGGATTCACTTATCTTCCTATTTCCCTGTACTGTGATTGAGGGCCTGAGACACTTACACACCCCAGGCTGGGGTAAGATGTGGATCTCTCCATTCACCTCCACTTCGTCCTCCCTGAGAAGCCTTTGATATCTAATAGCATTAATCTCTACTCTTGCTGACTCAGACTGGGGGTTATGACCAGCAAGTGAGTAAGTTTAAACAAATGTGTAAACCTATTACACGTAATCCTCAATGAGAGTATTACTGGAGTAAAATCTGAGCATGGGGACCTCATGATCTAACTCTAAATAGCTGGTTTCCTTCAGTGTGAAGAATGACTCAGTACTATGATTCAGGCTTAATATATTGCAGATCTGGTTCACTCTTGCTAGACTTTATGTTCTTGCACCCTTGGGGCCCTCAAATTTTCTCTTCTGTCAGAGAGAATTTATTTTTCCATGAGCTCAAACTGTTTCAATGACATTTACTTTGCAAGGCTAGAATCCCCTCCAAGGAGGGCAGGGGGAATTTTAAAGCTCTTTTTAGGTCCTTAATTAATGATACTTCATGAATTTTGGCAGTGATTCTCAGTTTTTAACCTGTTAAGGTTTTAAAAGAATCTTCTGAATCAGCCAGTAATTTTCCTATCAAACACGAGACTAGACAATGAGCTGGCCTGGTAAGACTAGCCTGAATTTTGTTCCAGAAGGGACCATGACATTTTCAAAGACTGGTATCAAGAAGAGAGCTGTAAAATAGATTTGTTTATTGCTCCATTTTACTTTTTCAAACAGACCTCAAAAGTTTTTTTGAGCGGGATTGCATCATCACGTCTTCTATTTTGCCTTTCATATTCATGTTAACTACAAACCCTTCACATCTACCTGCGCCAATTTTAATGACATTAGAAAACCATTAGAGGATGACTTCATGCAGTTGAGGGCATCAGACCATCCCAGAATGAATTAGGGCTGAAAACAGGAGAAGAAGATGAAATTAATAATTTTGTGAAGATCTATTTCAGATTATCTGTGTACAACAGCAGAGCATATGGACTGGCTGGATCCTAAAATAGATTCCACCCAAATCTGAGACATTGTCAGCTTTGCTGTTTTCATTGTAAACTAGCTTAAAACAACAATGATGGAGAAAGTTCGATTTATCAGTTATGTTAATTCCTTCATATAAATATCAGAAGAAAATTCAGTCAAAACACTACATCAAAGCACCATTCTGAGGAATAAATTGTTGAATTGTGCTATGAAGCAACAAGAGGCATTAGTACAAATACTGGGGACGTATTTCCTCAAAGTCTATGAACATACACACAGTCACTTTTGTTCTGTTTGAAATTCACCTTGTGTAGACAATTGGTAAGGTGTAAAACACAATAAATCTCTATGGAACAAAGTTATTTTTGTGCAAAGGTCTACAGGACAATATACGGACCATTTAAATCCCTCAGTCCTTTTTTGACAGCATAACAGTTTAGAACGACTGTATTGGTAGAATAGTCCTTCTGCATGATACTAAATTTCACCCTATTATACAGGTCAAACACTTCTTGATTACAGTAAAGATGTTGCTAAGTAAATCTTCATGTTTAGCATACAAGTGATGAGATGCATTTTGTCTTTTGGGGACAACACAGAATGAATTCTCAAAGAAATTTTTTTACTTTGAAAATAACTGTGATTAATAGCAGCAAATTTCAGACCAACTCATATTTAAGAGACCTTTGTGCTATGCTGTCATGAAGAGGGACCATGTGTATAACTATCTGTCTGATTTATCAGCCATAGAGTGACATAACCTCTTCCCTTACTACAAATGATGAGGTCCATCCTGGCTCCCAAAGTGCTGGTAAGTTTAACATGTTTTGATACAATACTTATGTCTGACTATTGACCTATTTGTATCTAGTCTCTTTGTGCCCTTTCTTTTTTTCAGAAGTTCTGCACCAAAAATATTTTTTCTTTTACCACCTGAACATGCACCAATGAATACCAGGAATGTCACGTTTTGACAATGTTTCCCAGGATATAAATTCCCATGAGAAATAATGGGAGCTTGGTATACATTGAAGGCCCTCATTTAGAGCATCCTTAAGCCTATGACACCAAAATAAACATTTCCATGGATTTGCATGGCTCATGTCCTCTGTGCACAGGCTGATATGTGTGACTGCGGTTTTGTGTCAGCTCCTGCGGCAAACACAGATACTCTCAGGAACTTGTGTTCAGGATGTGACTCTTGTATTGCAAAATGTGAGTGCATGAGGCATCCTGATTAAACTGGGCCTGATGGAAGACACTAAGTAGTTCTCAGGGTAAAAAGAAGACCTTGCTTCAGAACAGGTTGATTTCCCCTGTGCCAGTCAATTGCTTATTTTGGATCATTCTTAATTTTACATACATTTTTTATGATTGCAAGTTAACATCGGCACCTCAGCACTGCCTGCATTCATCTCTGGTATCATCAGAGACAAAAAGAAAATACGCATCAGACAAAAGTCCTGTAATAATACATCTGCTAAGACACTACACTCTTGTTGGTCCTCAGAGTAGTTAATTTACAACTGCCCCTTGGGCACTGCACAAATGGTAACAAACTTGAGACAAAAACTACTCCATCATTTGCTGTTCTTATCACAAGCCAGAAAATCTAACCTGCCTCAGGCCAACAAATTAATTAAAAATTCCAGTGAGGAAAACCATTTATCACAGTGTTTTCATAGACTCCTGTTGTTCTTTCTCAAAGATGCCTCCACACTTGTTTTCAATAATCTGAGTGACTATTCTAGCTCAAAATAGCACTGGGTTTTCCATTTGAGGCTGAGAGAGTTGTATATAGTAAATTTCTCAAGAGAGAACTTAGTTACCAGTGTCTGGGCTTATTCCTTCCTTAGTGAGGCAGACACACAGACCTGGCTGTTCAAGTGCTCTAAGAGCCTTTGCAAACCTGGGTGTGACAAGCGCCTGGATTTTAAGCAGGTACAGATGCACGTTAGTACAGCTTGTAGGCATATTCAAGTATAATTCCTGCTGCAGGGAGTGATGCTGAAATCCTAAGTGTAAGGATTTCCCAGAATCTGGGAGGGTGACCCAGAAGACCTCTTAAATGTGTCAGAAGATAGAGGTTTTCCACTGCTGTGATTTTAAGGAGTAGACTATTGAATCTGTAAGTGGCCTCCTAAAGAAACCCTCAGGGCAACAGCTCTATCAACTTCCACTCTGGAAAATCTACCAAAATTATTTACTGCTTTTGATAATCAGGCCACAATCATACCCTACCACAACATGCAATAAATAGGTCCACATGACTCAATGGTCACCATCTACATGTGCATAACCCCACCAAAGTCATAGGATAGTTACTTGCATGAGTGAGTATGTAATTGAATTGTGGTTTTATTTCAAAGATTTACTTATTGATTTAAGGTCTTTTGTAAGGAAGGTTTAAAGCAGAACTACTCATTAAGGTGAAGGAAAAGACTCTGCCCTGTTCTCCCCAAACCAGCTCATGCAGTAGAAATGGTGGGTGGAAACATGGTCTATTCACAGGATCATATACAGAAAGAAGTGCCCAAACCCCAGCTTTCACACAGAAGTGAACTAATCTGTTTCATTTAAAAGAGGAGTTTTATAAATCACCAAATGAGTCAGAAATAGTATATTTGCTAATTTAAAATTTTTACTGTATATAAAAAAAAGTCCTTGTGAAAATTCACTGCAATCTTTTTAACCATTTCATCAATGAAACCTAATTGAATTATCTTGAATTTCATTGAAAAATACTAATTATCCAATTAAAGCTTCATTCCAAACTTGAAGCTGTTCAAGAATAAACAGTCTCATGAGGGTATGGTATTGCAGATATTAATGATTGGATTTGAATGAAAATAGCCATTATTTAAAATGCAGAGGGGGGGGAAATTGAACATGGTATGTTAAGTATAACTGCAATTTTATTTTTTTTTTTAGGTCTCTGGCACAGTAGCAGATATGTTTCCAGAAGTGTCACCATGTTTAAAAAAACCATGGGTTTTTGAATGAGTCTCAGTTTTGCTGTGTTTAGAAGTATGGTCTGTGAGATGTTGAATAGCAGCTATTTTCAGGTACAAATAGCTTTATTCAAATCCTGTGCAAACAAAAATTCAATGTTGGTGGTAAGCACCTCAGCCACAAAACACATTTTTTAAAGAACAATTCCATCTAGGAATTTACCTTTAATTGCTGGAAGCATATTTTAAGTTTAAAAATAGTGAACAGTTTGATGAGGTTGAAAGCTGGTACGGTGTGAGAACAGAGCAGGAATATACTGCTGTACTTTAAGCTCCTCTTGTCCTGCAAAGTGCTGGTGATGGGAAAACATGGGTGTCAGGCCGGCAACGAACGACTGCTGGTTGCTGGAGCTGGGGTCCAAATGAGGCAAAAAAAAGGCAGCTTTGGGCAAAAGGCGGCGCCGCTGCAGCACCATGGACAGGGCCCTTGTCCTCCCAGTCCCACCTGTAACCACCACCGCCACCCTCCCCACCCTCCCAGTGAGTCACCTGGGTCTTGGGTCACCTCTAGACTTAGTTGAGGAAAACACAGGGATTGACTTAGGAACACTCAATCTGTCGACTGGCAAACAAATAGGTAAGATTATTACTTTAAATATCCTATTGTTAGGACAGCCTGGGGTTTGGTGAGCTCAACGAATACTGGTTAGGAAAGCCATCTCACTGTGTCTGTGCTGGGAAACAACCCTATGAGGTTTCATTCTGTCCTAGCTTGCAGGGAAGGGAATAAATTCAAATGCTCACAGTGACAGTATTAGAGTTTTAAATGACTCATCTGCTGTATGGTAGATTTCTTCATAGGGTCAGTTATAGTCTCTAATGTCTAAATTAAGCTAATACCATCATTTTTAATGTTTATTATCCAATAGACTGGTTGAAGTATTACTAAATTACACTGGAGGTGGAAGTATCAATAAATGATAAAAGCAAGGCCTGTGAAGGGATAGATCTTCAGTAGGCATAGCAATAGGGTTTTTTGTTTGCCTTTGGCAAAGAACAGCGTGTTATTTTGCTATTCAAATTTTGGCTTGAGCTTAGCTTCTTTTCAGTGAAAAATCACTTTTCTTCTGAAGTTTATTTGACCCTAAAGCATCCGTCTATAAAATACTTAGGTCACCGCGTTTCTAAGACCTGAAATAATATTGTTAGAAGAGCCAAAATGTTATTCACTTTCTCCTTCAAACTACAAACCATACATAGATAAAGGTAGTGACATATAATCATGATGTTGAAGATTTTAAAGCTCAAGCCTTCCATGAACATTTGCTTTCATGTTCCACAGTGTAATAATATTTTTAGCTTAGAGCATAAACACGCCAAACATATCCTGGTAGGTAGAGACTGATGTGAAAAGAAATGCAGCAAAAAGGAAGCCTGAAGCCAGTTCTGACAACTCAGTCATTTGCCTTGCTGTAACTAGATGAGAACATAAGGAAGAATGACAGGTCCTGGATCCAAGCATTTAAGAGAGTGTAGATGAAATGTGTGGTGGACAATAGGTGGACCATAGCTGCACCTCCTTCCATGTTGGTCGAAAGGAAGGGGAATAGTTCACACTGACTATTCTTGATGCCTCTGGAACAAGATTTAAGACATGATTCCCTACTGACACATTTAGGTGACTGAGCTGCCTTTGTACCTTTACATTAAAAGTGATTTGCAGTGAGGTTTTCTGACATCCGAAAATCACTGGGGATGAGTGGACAGAGTGGCTCTATTTCCACAAAAAAGTGATCTGGAGTGTCAGTACAAGCTGGGATACAAGGTGTAACCCTGCTAGAGAAGGGGTGGCCGCCACAGACTGAAGACTGGCTGGAGGGCCGGTCAGCCCAGATCAGTGGGGGATCATCTAAACAAGACCACAACCCCCTCCCAATAGCGTTGTGGTCCTTAACTGGTGAAGTCACCAGCTGGTTTCAACTGGGTGGCCTCAGTCACCACGCACTGACCTAGTTCCCCTAATGCCCCTAATTCCCATGGCTGTCAATGTCAAGAGTACCTTCACCTTTCAGCAGCTGCTGCAGGGGAAAGGTTTGCTTGGTAACACCAGTTTGCGGGTTCCCATGCCATATTCAGGGGAAAACTCCTCTTTGAATAATACTAAAGAAAGGCTATTGGAAAGTGAAATGGTCTCACAGAATGATTTCCCTTCCACAGAGCATGGCTGCAAATGACTTCTGTACTCTTGCTTTTATCTTCCGCAGTAGCAAATGCTGCTTGTTGGGGATATCTTAAGTTTGCAGAGCCACTTGCAATGTATCAGTTAAATGTTTCTGCCTTGCAAAGAATACAATACCCTGGCTCTTATCAATATCACTCAGGCACTCATTTATGCAAGCAAGACAAGATGTATGTACATATCCAAGGGCATAAGAACCCAAAGCGCTCGGATTTTGAATTATAGGACTATCAGTATACACCGGCCTTTTTCTAACTACCCCCTGTGAGCTCCTGTGTGACGTTTCTCAGAACAATAAGATTGCATCTCAAATGTACTTGGGAAAGACAGATCTGCTGGGAGAAATAAAAACGGAAGCAAAATGTCATCTGCTTCTTTAGGGAGACTGAGTCCCAAAAGCACAATAAAGAATACTGTTAGTACTTTGAAAACACTGATAAGACTGTGACCACTTCTCCCATTCTTGTAAGCGGTGAATTTCAATCAGCTACCCCTGAAGTCTGTTTTAGAGGAGAAGATGGAAAATAAGTAAGGACGGAATTCTTCAACCAAATCGACACCTATATACTGAAAATAATGCTTTGATGCTTTTTTACCCTAGGAAGAGTTCTTTGACCTACATTTTGTGCTATTGGTGAGATCATGATATAGAAATAGAAAAATAGAACAAGTGTTGCGGCATTTTTCCGAATCAAGTGCAAAAGCACAGTTCAGCCTGTGGAAGCTTGCTGAGTTTGCTATGCTCATCTGGTAGATCCAAGAATTTCCCCTTGTGTGAATGAGTTTGGCTGAGTGTAAGAACTTTTTGCATAGCTTAGGAAAAAAGATCTGTGTTCATGTCTGAATTTGATGGAGTACGTCTCATCCTTACTTCAGTTGTGGCAGCAGAATGAGACATATGGTTCTTGAGTCAGCTGCCATGCACTCAAGCATCATCACTCAATCACATTTCTTGACATCAATAGCTCTTACCAAGAAACATCCTGAACAGTCTGATGCAAGTGTATTAAAAGAAATAGATGGGATAGGTACAGTCCTTTTACTGCTTCTTTTTTTTAAATAAAATTTTGGGGAAAAGTTTCATACGACTCACTGGACAAAATATTGTCTTTATCCAAGGAGCTCAGATGGTCCGAAAACATGTAGAATGGGGAAATAAAATGAAACATTCTGAGTTGTTTTATACAGCACTGCTGAAGGACTTTCTGTACTTAGTTGGTCATCTTGCACTTATTTTGAGAAATGTTCTCAAAAAAAAGGAATGGATTTGTGAAAGAGATCTCTGCATTATCTAATACAACTCAATTTGTGTTGGCCAGGTGGAGTCACAGAACAAAATTTCTTTGAGATGCTCCCCAGATCTGCATTTGACCATATTGTTAAAATCAGTCCAAGGCTTCTTAACTATGTTGGTGAAAGTGCCTACTGAGGGCCAAGGTAGGACTTTGTCATCCTTGTTCTCACCCTTGAGAGGGTGAAGTTCAATTCTGCAGCCTCAGTGGTGTAAATCTGGGAAAGTGAGGGTGGAGAGCAGTGAAAGCGTGGATGGCTGGAGAGCTGTTACAGGACACAGGGACATGGGCAGTCTTCGATCTTCGGTGTCTCTTGATGTTGAAGAGAGCCCAGAGGGATTTAGGAGTTTTTGTGGGTGGGATTGATTTCTTTCTCCTTTCTTCTGAAAGACCACTTTTGACCAGCCACCTTGTATACAGTTTGGAGACTGCTCTGATGCCTTCCCTCAGTCATTTAATTTTATACTAATTCTAGTTACTCTTGCTGGTCCTGTTTCTGAACCTCCCATCTGTCTTTCTCTTGGATTTTCACCAATCAGTTCACATCTTCCTTGAAATGCAATACTCAAACCACACTCACTATTCCAGATAAGGCTTTCCTTCCTGTGTTTTACAGGCTGTATTATCCCTTCATAATTTCATATGCAGACATTATATAATACTTGTATGTCAAGATGGGGTTTGCTTTTTCATAACAACTTAGCACTGCTGACTTGTATGTTGGTTTGGTTTTTTTTTTCTGCAGGAAATCTCCTCAGTTAAACACTTTCAAAGTCATAGTATTTTGTGGGAGAATATAACTCAATTTGTCCCTTTGCCAGTGAGGACTAAAATAAGTTGATTTCAAATTGAAGAGAGTGCACACAAATAGCTCAGCTGACATGCAGCAATCTGATTTACGCCTCTGTGATTCAAGGTTAGAGCCTAAGAAAACCTTTCCTGAAAATAAGTGGAGTGGATATTATTGAAAGTTTTGCTCCATGGCAAATAGACTGCAGCTGAGGAAGTGGGTCTGAACTTTTCTGAAGTCCTACTGAACTCAAAAATAAAATCTATTGATTATTTTTTTTCTATTTCTTATTCCTTCTGAATTGCACTGTGTTTATCAAATATGCAATACTACACTGTGGACATTTACTGCAGGAGCTGACTATGGAAGGTCAAATGCATGACAGAGTCGGAGGGGCTTTTTGCTGGGAAAGGACATCCTGTCATTTTCCAAATCAGACACTGACAGACCCCACCACAGAGATATTTCAGGCAGAGGCTTCCTGACAAGTTCATAACTTCCATCACCATTATTTATATCTTCCCCTTTCCCCAGGTTTCGTGATAGCCTTGAGAAAAGGGAGCTTCTACGTGAATACAATTAGCATTTGCCATGGATCGGTTAATCTGTCCAGCATCACTCACTCATATTAGAACAAGATCGATGTTCAGAATGACGGGCATCAAAGTCCTACAGCCCTCCAAGCAGGGCTTGGTCAGGGCTGCCTCCCGCCTGAACAATTAGCAGCAGCATTACAGCTGAGAGAGAGAACACAAGAGCAAGGTGGACTTCTCCCAGGAGGATCACCGCTCTCTTCTCCCCTAGAAGAAGGTCTTCTGTTGCTCTCTAAGACATGTTATACTCCTGAGGGTTGACAGAGAGGGTAGCAGGAGTTGTTGCACACAAGCAGAAAAGATTAGGATAGTTTGGTTTTGGAGCTTATTTTTTCAACCTGCATAATTTATGGAAGAGAAACTGTCTGGCAGTGTAGCAGTCCCAGAATGGGAGTTATACTGTTGGCCACCATCAAAGGTCTGGTCCACCGGGTTTACATCATCCTTATTTTGTTCCTTTTCCTATTTGGAGCTGGTGTATCTAGTTCATAACATGTCTGAACTGCCTCCCAGACCAGCACCGACAATGACAGGTACAACCTTTAGTCACCTGGAGAGTGTCCTTTTTGTATCATCCCTCAATCAGCCAAAGGGAGGCAAAGCACGCAGGGAGAAGCGACATCTTTTATCAGACCAACAGACGTGGTTGGCAGGAGAAGCGGAAAAACATTCAGGCGTGGAGATCTCCTGCAGAGTAAAACTGCTCAGGGCTCTGCCCATGTTTCCTGACAAATCAGTTCCCCTCAGTGCAGCTGGAGATTGTCCGTATCATCTCCAATTTATTTAGGAAGGAAAGTTCTGTCTGCCTTGTTTGGTATGCACATAGGAACCATCTTGGTTGTGGGTCTGGGGCATCTATCCTTTTTAAAGCATACTTTATTACAACATCTGCAGTGGCTGAAACTGGAGGAACATGCCATGTGTTTCATCTTCCTTTGCAACACTATGAGCAAAGCAGATAAAAGCAGCAGTGAGTGGTGCCTCGTATTGGATAGTCTTCCCTCCCCCTTTTGAAGCTTTGTATGTAGACAGAGAGTAATTATATTGTAACTGATTATATCATGGTGCTACCTGGGGTGACATTTTATTAGTAGAGCAGGAGGAGCACATGGACCTTGCATAAACAGCCACCTTGCCATACCAGCGGTCTTCCCATTGCATTTGTGCTGTAACACTCAGACGGTGTCATTCTCCTGTTAGTCCAGCTCCCAACTTGTCCAGCTGCCAGCTGGACCCTGTTTAAGTGACAAGCTCCGAGTTGTTTCCATTTTGGTACAGGACAAATGACATAGTCATGTCCTTCTGCTTCTGATGAGACCGGGCACCTCAGCCAAATGTCACTAACTAAACAGTTTTTAGTAATCACTTCAAACCTTGTTAGTTGGTGGAGTAATTACAAAACACTGTCAGGGTGTATGCTTCACACCAGGCACAATCCTGGCAAAATAAGTGCATTGCACCTCTCTGGCTGTTGCTTTTCAGGAGAAATTACGACCAGCCAGTTGAAGGTCGATCTTTCACCTACCATCTATCTTTTTGGTGTGCATATGTTCTGTTTTCCACGGCTGTTTTTCTTTCCTCCAGTTGGTTTTCCAAATGCTGGAACCCACCTGCAAAGGCAGGCTATCAACGTGGAAGGACAGAAGGACAGAAAATGTGTTTGCAGGCTGCTGAAGTATAAATGAGAAATATTTTTGAAAGCAGGATTAGGTCCTCCTCGCTTGTATGAGCGGCAGAGGTACATAGCAGCGGTAATCTCAGCTAGTGCACTGCCGTGTGTTTTTAGAAGTGAGAGTTTTGGATACTTTAGGGGGTACATTGTTCCAAAGAAATTTCATTTAAAGTTGACCACTCTGAGTCATGATTTGAAATGTGGCATTAGAAACACAAATATATCCATCTCTACCCAGTTTTATCTCCCAGTTTCTCTGATGAGAGCATTTTCAACTCCCTCAAGCACAAAATAAAAAGGTGAAACTAGAGCTGCAGGGATGAGGTTTTGTTTCAAGCATCAAAACAAAGCCTCACCAGAAATCAATATGACTTTCCAATTTAACACAAAGGAAACATTTTGACTGTAAAGAAGTAAATAAAAAGTAAATAAATGTTTTCTAAATATTGGTCTCAAAAATCATAGTCTCATAAAAACTACAAACATTAAAGTGAAACTTGCTGTTCACTGTAATAGGGCTTTTTTCAGTGAACAGCTGGCTTTTGCTATGTACTGCGAGGAAAGATATCAGCGCTTCTTTTTCAGTATTGTTATCAACTCACAGTCAAGGCTTCGCAGAACACAGTGTGCCAGCAAAATGGGCATAATACTCCCCGGGGACAGAAATTAAATAAGTATTGATAGAGCATTTCACAAGAGTGCACTGAAATATTTTAAGGACGAGACATTATAGCTGATAAAAAACCCTGTGTAATGTTTGTTCTTCATAGAGCAAGACATGCAAAGTGCCAGGAAGAATCCAAGAAGACATATTCTACCCATTAACCAAACGCTTACTAGTAATAGCGAGCCTGCTAATGAAACTGGCTCACTTCAGCGCCAAAGCGAATTTCACTGTTGAATTTAATAATGAGGCTATTATGTTCCACAAATTGGCACATGCGCATAGATATTGTTTTTAATATTTCAATTTTTTGCATCTGCTTCTCATTAAAAGCAAAGCAATAAATTGAAATGAATTTGTCTGCAGACTTAGTTTCCTAATAGCACCAAAGGCTGCAAGTTATTTCCATTAGAGGACAGCTAAAGTGCTAGCAGAGGCCATGAAAAAGAATACATGCAGAAAACACAACCTCAAACATGTTATACTGCAGATATGAGAGGTGTGGGAAGGACTGCTTCCAGCTCGTCTGAGCAGGAGGTACAGATGCAGGGGACACAGGCAGCCCCCTGTGGTCCGAGATCCACAAGGACTATTCAAAACCGAGGTTCAAACTTGACATTAGGCAGCATTTACTTACAGAGAGGGTGGTCAAACACTGCAACAGGCTTCCTAGAGAGGTGCTCAATGCTCCAAGCCTGTCGGTGTTTAAGAGGCATTTGGGCAATGCCCTTAATAACATGCTTTAACTTTTGGTCAGCCCTAAAGGGCTCAGGCAGTGCGACTAGGGGATTGTTGTAGGTCCCTTCTGAAATACTCTGTTCTGTCCTCTTCTTTTCTGTTCTGTTCTATTCTATTCTATTCTATTCTATTCTATTCTATTCTATTCTGTTCTATTCTATTCTATTCTAAAATGCTGTGTCAGGACAGGAATAAGATCTACGTGTGTGTCTACATGGTCTTCGTGCTTGTGAACCTGCAGGTGGGTAGAAGTACTTGCAAGCAGTACTGTAGGGAATGCACCGGCTCACACCATTAATGCCCCAGAGCTGATGTGGTCAAGGTTGCAGGTTACATTCCTTCACTCTGCCTCTCCTGGGAAGAATTGAACCTTGTTTCAAAGATGAGAGAAAAGTTGAAAATACCAGCTGATCCTTACAGGCACTATTTGTCCCTAAGGCAGGAGACTAGTTCTGCCAGAGCCCAGCCACCTCTTTTTCAACATGCTGGACAAGGTAGGCAGTGATCAGCATTGACAAATCTGGTTTGTTTTCCTCACTTGTTCTCCGTGAGATAACTCACATCAAGGTCTTCATGTGGTGGAAGTGCATACAGTGCATCACTGCAGATTTGAGCTATTTGAAGTATCTTCGTTGCAACGTTAGCACAAAAGATACAGACTTCACACCTTGCTGTAATAACTCCAACTTCTCTTGCTGCCCAATTAACTTTCATTCTTTGGAAAAGCTTTTCTTGTTGCTTCTATTTGGTAGTGACAACAGGTTAAGCACTAAAAAAAAAAAAACAACCCCTTGACTTGGGTTTTGTGCTGAACAGCTTATAGCATTGCTTCCTGAGAGTGCTGCCCTAACCAAGAGATTGCACCATGGGGCTGGCTGAGGCGTGGATTTGTCTGTCACAGGTAGTACAGGCTGTGCAAAAACCTTCTTGCCCTGTGCTGGAAGAACTCAAATCTTGCAAGTGTTTCTGACTCAACAATTTCTAAAAAATGATTTGACTTACCAGAAATATTATCATTCAGCTTTGAGAGTTTCTTCAGCTAACATGAAGGAAGCACTTGTTTACGGTTGTATCAGATGCCAGAGAATGCTATTACTTCTACACTCTGTATCTTTTTGCTGGAGAGCACTCGTAAGTCAAAGATCATCTTCCTACGCTTCTCCTCAGAGAGAGCAGCAAGTTCTGGATTTGAATCTCAAAACGTGCAGTATTTTACCACATACATGATTTTAGCAAGTTGCTGCTATTACCTCTTCCAATCCTGCAACAAGTCCCCAAGCTTGTAAATGTTTGTCATTAGAGCTCAGGACCTTTCTATTTAATAAAGCTTCTCTCCTTATTTAATAAAGACTGTTCTATTAAATGATTTGCCTGTGTTTACATGTGCATAATGAGGAATCCAGCAGAAAACCAAACAAGTTTGCAGGCTTCAGATGCTGGCTGCTGCTCACATTAATAACTACAAAATGAATAATGAATCATTAAGTAGCTCACCTTGTCACTTTGCTTCCTGGTCACAACAGTACAACAAAAAGCCACCCACAGAGGTCACAAGAGACCTGTCGACTTCCCCAGCTCCAATCCTCAGCCCACAGAGCACATTTCTGAAAGTGCCAGCACCAGTGCCATCTCCATTTCAGTTTTTGAGCATTTCAGTAGCATCGACGTGCTTAGGGGAGGAGGACCTTTATGTAGGACGTGTTTTGCACAGGTAAACTCCGAAGAATTATGGTGAACTTTCCTTAGAAGATAGCTGGAGAGGGTTACATGCTTCCTACTAACTATAATGATGGTCTCTCCGTTGCAGCAGTAGAAGACAAGAAATTTTCATGGAAAATCAGTCTTTTCCTGCCACATCTGGACTCCCTGTCTATTGTGTGTGGTCCTATGGCTTGTTTAGGATGGCCATGTAACACAGAGTAACAGAACCTTTTACAGAAGTGCTGCGTAAGGATCAGGTGCATAACGCAGAATTCAGAGAAATATCTTCATCTGAGCTACAGGTTTGCACATCACCTGGTTTTCAAAATACAGCATCTCACATTTCTCCTAACAGATGTAAGCACAAGGTTAACAGAAGAAAGTCAGGTTCTGAAGAAAGTATGCTGCTTGGACATCATCTTATTGAAAACAAAGCACCTTAATTAAATGAAAGTGCATCTAATTATATTTTGTTATAGCCTATCAGACAAAAATCTATGCAAACAATTCGAAACACAATACAGAGAAGTACACTGCTTTGAAATAGGAAAACATGTGCACATACAAATGTCTTCCTACAAATATTCTGCAGTTAACCGTTGATCACCTCAAGTGTTTTTCATGTTTCATCCTTTTGATGAAACCCAGCAATTCTTTGGAAAGGTTTTGCTTTGCAGCTGGAATCCTGCCATTGTCCTCTTCATTTCAATATGATGGCAAAATTCTCTTCAAACGTCACTTGAGTCTGTCTGAGAGACTCTCATAGGATGCCAGTTAAAGACTATAGAGGAAAGCAGGATGTGGGCAAAATGATTTTAATAAATTATTCATCTTTACAAACTGTGGTCCCCAAAAAGCTTATAGAATCAGAGTTCCAGGACCATTCCTGTCTGCTTGGTGCCACTTGTGCTGCTGGAGAGTGATGCCTCGAGGACAGGAGAAGGAGGAGGGACAGGGATGGTGGGGAACGATGGCACGTGGCACCAACATGTCTCTCCAACCAACTGCTGGAAGGTCACAGAACCCTTCATTATCAAGGAACTGAAGGAAAAGCAGTTCCAATACCTGCCAGTGAGGCATGTCCCAGCAGCAGGAAGGGCTTACTGATTTTCACAGGTGGTTAAAACCCAGAATCGCATCCAATGAAGGCCTCCTAATGGAAAATGAGCTTCTCACTGAAAAACTACATTGCCAGAAAAATCAGCTGAATACCACAAAGTGCTGCTGGTACAAAGAAAGTGGTGTGTGTGAAATTTTGCACTTAAAGATTAAGACGAGTGATTCTTGTTCCGTGCTGGGAAAACAGCACTTTGATATCTGTAGAGAGTTATAAATGGGTTTATTCAGGGAGGAGTAAGCTCTGTGTAAAGATACATATTCCTATCAGAAGGACTGGGCAAAAATCTAGGCTTTAATAACAGTTTGCCTGCCAGATCTAGGGCTGAAGGAGCAATAAGTTTGCTCCGTGGTTGTTGAGAACAGCTGATTTGAAAGTCATGGAAAGAAAAGCAGTTTTCTTTCCCACCTAAGTTGCAAATAGCTGAGCAATGTTCACTCAAGGTAATGATGAGCAAAGCCAGCCCCTCGGCCCATGCTTTCTCCTCCAGGAGGGCTTCCAAAAGGCAGAGAGGGCTGTCAGTGCATCACCATGGTGGGGAGAAACCCAGGGCTGATGGGTCATGACCAACTGGGAAGATCTTCACACATCTCTGCTGCAGGCGATTCAACCATTTGACAACAGATGGGCCTGTAATTACAGTCCATTTGAGAGATTTTTAATGCACTGATTTGAAAGGCATTGATTTTTCTTCCTCGTAAGGAGAATAACAAAGAGAAGCGAAAACACCTCAACCTCGCTGTGATTCCTGCTGCCTGGTTTTTCACAGCATATTCTGCAGGCAAAGTGAAAACATTCGGCTTTAGCCAGCCAAACTGTGAATGTAATTGAATGGAGTAACTGTCTTCCAGTTAGAAGCTGAGCTGAAACATGTTTTCTGTGAGCTTCAAAAACATTTGAGCTCAATGCAAGCCAATCATTAAAAAAAAGGGGGGGGGGGGGGACAAAAAAACTAAAATGAAAAAAAAAGTCCCTGCTGCATGTGGAGTTCCTGGGAGAAGCAAAGATTGGAAACCCAACCCCATGGCCATGCCCAGGGCTCGTGAGGTGGAGGGGTGACAGATACCTGTAGCTAGTGTATTCTGAAGCCTTGAACAGTGAATGGCAGAAAATGGATCCATTTATTTCTATGGTAACATGAATAACTCAGGACTACATTATACCCCAAATTTCAGCTGGATTTGAAAACTCCAAGTGATGAGCAACCACTCTTATCCAGCAAGCTCGATGATTTTCTTTCAAGATAAGATACTGGAGCTCTTACCGCATACATTTCCTTTTTCTCAAAACTGGTAACGTTAAAAAAAAAATATTAAAAATCTGTTGAGGAAAACATACTGTAACCTTCAGGCAGAGGCTGGAATTGAGTCTCAGGAGCCACAGCTTCACTTGTTGCGACTGCCAGTGTTGTAGCTTACTGGGATGGGCATCTTCACAACATGGCCATCCTGCACTTTGGGAGTCTTGTGGGGACGAGGAATGGACGTGTCTCCCAGCCCCAACTGGCTGTTTAACCAAGGACATACTTCCCACTTTGTCAGTGCCTCAGACTCCCATTTTTTAAAAATAAAGATACTCCTTCACCGCTTGAGAAGATTTTTGAAGCACCAAGGAGTTGACTTCCAGCCTGGCAAACTTATGCAGACTTGCCTGCTTTTCAATACTGATTTCAGTGGTTTTGACCTTAGTCCTCTCATGGTTGTGAAAAGTCTAGGTCTAATCCTTAGCATATAATCAATTTTAGAGCAATGGCCTCAGAAATGCACTGGGAGCAAACCATACATCTTCTGCTCCTTCTCAGTTTCTCTGTTCATCTGAGTTTGAGGCTTGGACCCAAGTCTACCACTGCGATGGTTTACACACTAATAATTCCTCCCTTGCCAGCAATCAGTCTCTGTTCCTTGCTGCTGGGTTCAACAGGAGAGGCTGCTGACTTAAGTTCCCCAGGAGTTCTTCCTTCTAAAAATATTGATCACCACTCATCCTTTCTGCTTCAGCTGAATTTTGACAGGGCAGTTTCAAAAACGCAGGAGGAGTTTCCCATACAACCTGTCTTTACAGCTCCCTTGGAGCTGTCACCTCCCCCATGTTACACATATGCACCATTTAAAAATGTATTACTACCATTACATTTGTCAGCAATTTCAGCATCGTTCAATATTGCACTAGGAAATGCACCATTCAGGGATCATGTTGTGACACTAAATTTCTGTATGCGAAAAGGAATGGCAAAATAAAGAGACTTGTATCCAAGTTATGGCTATTCGAGAGGTGTTTTTACGTGAAGAGTAGAACAAAACAAAATAACGCAGTTGGAGGCTTTTAGCTCAATATTAGATCCCTCCCCTCTTTATAACCCCAACACAAAAATGTTAAAGATATATAGATTATACAGCTATAAAACAAAGGACAGACCCAGTAGAATTTAAAAAAGACCACTGTCACATCACAGTTGCGCGCTTGCCCTCCACGTATCTCATCTGCCTCGCACATCGACCCTCATCTCAACAAATCTGGGCCATCGCCCTTCCCACGCGCCTCTGAAGGGCTGCGTGCCCAGCCTGCGCTGCCGGCTATCTGCGCCCACGCTCCTGTGCCAGTTCTTTTTCCTCCCCTGTTTATTCTGTGGTTGGTGTAACTGATCTCTGGTCTCTGACCAGGGGCATTAGCCATTAAAAGCATGATAACGGGTAGCGTTCGCAGGTAGCCTTTGTGTTCGCTTCATTCAGCCCTGAAACGGAGCGTTGCTGTTGACTTGAGTCGGTAAAGAATTCGACAAGCCTTGAGAGCTGTTGAAAATCCTGCCTCTCTCCTAGCACGGATCCTGGTAAAAATACTTTTGGCAAGGTGCTTATTTGGAAGAAGAGTGGTGTTTTCTTCAGGGAAACTTAGGCACCACTGTGTTTTCTCAGCAACTTTTTTTATATCGCAAATGATAATAAAATGCTGATAAAATATATGAGGGAAATTCATTAAATTAGCCCTATTTTGATTCAAGCTGATATTCACAGTGGGGCTGTTGTATCACATTTTGCCTGGCATGTTTTCAAAGAAGGTAATCAAAATCTCCTCTTCTTCTCTGTTTATCAACCCAACTCTATTTTTATCAGATGACTCTCCCCATTGTCATGGCCAGAGCAGACCGGCGTCTTAGTTCAATTTAGCAATACATGACCATAAATACATCAGCAGATTGAATTAAAAAGTGACATGCCAAAAGCAGCTTTCCCCTTCGCTTTTTTTGCATTCACACATCTGACTCAATCACCGATCTCTAATTGAAAAGCCTCAGCAGCGGATTACGATCATACACGTTATTATGAAGCACGACGCTCCGTGCATGCTGATGAAACCAGGAGCTCCTGGCAGGGGTTGGGGAGCCCAGCGCTCGGCGAGCCCCCCCAGCCAGCTCTCATCACCCCCGCTGCGTACGCGGGGGCAAGTGGCGGAGCAAAGGGGCTTAGGTGACACCGGTAGGGATGTTGTTAGTATACGTAAGAGCAGAGGGAGAGTGCAGGGCGGAGGGGGGAGAGCTATGTCTGACTTTTTTATTGCGCTTGTTGCATTCAAAGGGCAAAATATTTCAGCCCTTTCCTGCCCAGCAGAACCCCGGTGAAGTCCGTGGGAGTTCAGGAGGGAGTAAGAACCAGGTTTAGCCTGACAGCCTGCCTGTTAAGCCCCGCGTCTTGCCACTAGCTAGTGATTTTCGGGCCCGATTCGTAGCCAGCTGGAGTAAAACGTGCCCACCTGGGATTCTCCGCGACCCTGTCCCTCAGCCTTCCCCCCCGCTCAGTGCCCAGGGAGAGGAGCGTAAAATAAATGTGCTGAAGATGACAGTCCCTTCTCGTTGTCCCTGAAGGAGCCCACACGCTCCGGTCCTGCGCTTTTGGAGGAGCAGCAGCAGCAGCGAGTCCCCTGCCTTTGGGGGGGGGGGGGGGGCTCACTCCAACCGAGCCTGGGGGAGTCTTTAAAAGGACTTCTCGGAGCTGGAAAAGAGCTAGAGCAGGGGAGGAAATGCAGCTCTCCTGTGACAGCCCTTTCTCTTCTCGCTGGGCACAGAGGGGGGGCTCCCAGCCGCTCCCCTGGCAAGGCGCACACCCCGCACCCGTGGCAGGGGGCTGCCGCCTCCTGGGCGGGGGGGGGGGACACGTACACGACACACGGACAGCAGGACCGGCAGCACAGCGGGGTGACAGAACCAGGTAAGGGTGACCTT
>JANXJC010000063.1:17651596-17701029 GCA_027564655.1 Leptodon cayanensis | reverse complement strand
CCCCCCCCCGCCTGTCTCTGGGATGAAGGAAAGCACCGGAACGCTCGGTCCCGTTTGCGGGTCCCCCGAAGCAAGAGGCGACCCGGAGTTTGTCCTTCTTGGGGGGGGGGGGGTGTTGCTGCTGGAAAGCGGAATGACCCCGTCCTGGCCGGTGCGGGGGGGTGACGGGGAGAGGACCCCCCCTGCGGAGGATGCGGTGTTTAAAGCAGGACAATCCTTAGCGGGGCTTGAAAGGGAGGAGAAAGGCACCGCCGGGGGGGTGCGCAGGCACAGCCCGACCCGCCGCCAGCCCCCAGCTGCTGGGGTCCCACCGAGACCCGCAATGGGGACAGAGCCCCCAGGGCTGCCCAGTCTGGTGGGACAGGGGCACAGAAAGCCTTGGGGGGGGAGGCAGAGCTGAGCACCCGATGCTCTTTTTTTTTGCTAAAACACAGGAGGGATGTGCGGGGCGGGGGGGGGGTCGAATGTGCTGCCGGCTGGTCAGCAAGAAGCGGATGGTCAAGCTCAAAGTGGAGTCCTGGGAGTCGCCGTCGGGCTGGACTGGGATGAGCCCCGTGTGTCCGTGGGCCTGGCTGGTTTGAAGCAGCTCCCAGTATATCCACCGAACTGGGCGCAGCTTGTTCCCTCTGCCAGCCCTTTGCACTGAAGAGAAGGGAAAGAGCAACCCGGCTCAGGTGTTTTGGGCTTGCGCTGGGGTGAAGGAGAGACCTTTTTATAGTTCCGTGGGGGAGGAGACACGCAGGTTACACCAGGCAGCCAGTACTTAGGGTGCTGGGATGAGTCTGTTAGTCCTCGCGTCGGGAAACCCAGCTCCTGGGGGACCCTGTCACCAGGGCTCGGTGGATCTGCTCTGCTTGTGGGGTGCACCCGAGCCGGAGACCTCGCACCTTGGGAGGTCCCTTGTCCCCCCTCCGAGGCTCCTCTCCTGGAGCTGATCTGCTTCTCGCAGCGAGAGAAGCTGAGCTCCTTCCAACCGGGGGCTCTGCTGGAAGGGTTCCCTCAGCCCGAGGGATCTGTGGGTGTTGCAGCTGGTCCTCAGCCTGGGAGCGGACACGACCTCTAGTTAAATGCTCCTCAAGCGAACTCGTCTTTGAAGCTGTCACGCCCCTGATATCGCCTGATGTCAATGGATTGCAGAGGAGAGAGGGGCAGAAGAGAAGCATTTTGGTGAAAAGCCCCGGTTGCAGCGATGCGGCGGTGCAGTTGTTGGAGTTCAGCCCCAGCCACGCCTGCCCGGGCGTGAGCACGGAGATGTCGGGCTCCGCACTTTCCTCTGGCTGAAGTTACTTAAATCGACTGATCTGGGAGCAAAACCAGGAGCATGCGGTTTACACGACCGTTGGTGTGACGGGACCGGCTCAGCCAAAGTGAGTAATCTCTGAGCATAATAGAGCCTGAAGTGTGTTTGGGGAAAAAAAGTATTTAGCAAATATTTGGCAAAAGCAAAAGTGGTTTATGGGCTGTTTGTCTGCAAACTAAAAATAGGACCAAATTGTCAGGTAATGTATCTGCAGAGTGCTCTAGGAAACACTGGGCTGGTCTGAGCAGGGTGGCAACAAAGTGGTGCCAGCTTGAAAATATAGTTCCTAAAGATTTTGATAGTGCTAAAAGTGGCAAGACATTATTTAACTTTGACTTCAGTTGATCAGTGTTTAGTACCAATACAGCTAGTCAAAACAGAAAACCAATTTACTGCAAGAAAGTTGTTTTGTTAGGTCTCCTGTAGAGAAAAATCAATTGCTCCAGTTTTTTGGGGTGAGAAACACATCCTGAGACATATCAAATGTCAGATTTTAGCAAGGAGAAAGTTCCCATCTGAACTGAATCCTTTTGCTTTTTTTTGCCCCGGGTGGTGGAACAGGGCAGGGAGTGGGGAAAACCAAGAATTTTGTACGAGAAATGAAGAGATTTCTATGCTCCCAGGGAGCTACTGGTTTAGTACAAGAACATTATTATAACCGTAAGAAGTTGAAGCGGGTCTTGGCATGATGCTGCATTTCCCTCCTCCTCACGCAGAGCCTTGCCTGGGTGTTTGTGTTATTTCAGAGCTGCTCTGCCGGGTGACACCGACTTTCAGACCACCGCCTCCCTCCTTTCCCCTTCCACCAGCAGCTCGCTCTCCCTCCCGCAGCAGCACCCCTTGGCTCTGCCTGCTCCAGCCGTCCAAATACAAAGCATGAGGCCCCACGGGTGGTATCTGGAGAAGCACGTAAGGAACACTCATCCCCAAAAGGGCAAATTTACTGGAGGACCAGGAGAGTTTTTCTTCCCCTTTTACAGCAAATTGCTCCACTGACACGTTGCAGCCAACTCCATGGGACAGGGGAAAAAAACCACAAAGTTCTGCTGTTATTAGATGCTTCTTGGATACTTATCCAGGTGCTTCCCATTACTACCAAGGCCATCTGTTTTAAAAGCGTATCTGCCTGGATTACCATTTTGTCTGTTCCTGCTAGTTATTTTGCACCTGGACGCAGTAATCTGCCACTCTGTTGTCATAATGCTCTTCATAGGTATTGTGTTTGATGCTGCATATGAGAGAGTTATGATTCCAGTGGTAAACAGGCAGCGAGCTCAAATCTTGACTCATAAAATTAGGTTTCTTTATGGAATTCCTTCTTGAGCCCAGCTACACCCAGCTGTACTCTGATGCAATGCACTTCATAGAGTTATTTTTGCTTTGCTATTGTAACCAAAGCCAGGAAGAATTTCAACCTTGATCTGCCTGGACAGTTTTAAGGTTTGGTTTTCCTTGTGTTGTGATGATGCTTCAGTCACTGAATGGGCTGCTCTCTGCTGTTAGGTGGATACCTGCTCTTGTGCCCAGCAAAAGCATGTTTGTTTAGGATACCTGCTAGAGAAGTTTTCACAAAGGCTAAATACCTTCTTCTGAGCAGAATGGTCTGTACCATAACATCTCTGCTATGTCTTCTCTCAGTTTTCTTGGGCAGGGACACAGGCAGTCAGGTATGTTCAGCTGCAGTGGATGCCTATTTTTTTTCAGGGTACTGCTCTGTAAAAGGAGAACGTGGAATTATACTAGTGATTACTCTGGATCTATGTTCTTAGCGCCTTATTTGTCCTTTCTGGTTTGTGTGTTCTAAGCAGAAAGCACATAATTTATGGAACATACCAGTACGATGTCTTGGAGATCAAATACTGAAGGGAAAAAACTCTGGATGAGAGAAAGTCCCCTAGAAGTGTGGGGTTTTATTAATCCATTAATTACGAATACCAGAACAAGTGCATTGGATATCAGTTGGCATGCCTTAATTATATTTAGTCATCCTTTGTTAAGGTTCAGGGTCATTAACTGCTGTAGTGGCAAAATTGTGCTGTTGAGGGGCAAGCTGTCAGCTAGACAGAGGGAAAAATCGTCTATGCTCATCAAAGACAGCCAGCAAAACATGCTTTTGCAGCTGTTCAGGGTTTTTTGTTGTTGCCATACCATAATGAATCCCCAAATGCCAGTGGCTACACGGCAGAGGCAATAAGGTTTCAATGGCTTAGTGGATAAAGCACTGAACGGGGACTCTGGAGATCTGGGCTCAGTTTTCAGATCTGGATGACTCTAAGCACATCACATCCCCAGCCAGTGCATAGGAAATGTTCAGATGACGGCAGCTTCTTGCTGGTGCTGCCAACCTGCAGGCTGTCACCAAATTAAGAGACTAAAGACTTTTCATGAGAGCCTTAGGAAATGCATTTCCTTCTGAATCCACCTGCTGTTGAAGGGAAAGGTGCAAAATACATCAAATGGAACAAAAAATCTGAGAGTAAAGGTTAACGTTCACACAAAACCAAGAGAAAAAGCTCCAAAATACTAAAGAAGCAGACTGACAAGCTGCTGAGGTATCACTGGCTCCTGCACAGCAGCAGGAGGAGACCGTTAGAGCTGCTGTTGAAGGAGACTGGAAGAGCAGTCCCCCTCCATGGAAGACACACAAAGGTCCCCCAAGAAAAACCTTTGGCTGCGTCAGGAATGGCAGCAATGGATGGCTCAAAGAACCTGAGGCCCTTGGCAAGCAGGGATTTTGTGCGGTAGTTTATCCACATAAAGCAACTCCTCTTCCTCGGTGCTTCTCCCAAGGCTTGAACTCTAAATGTGGTGGAAGGAGCAAGAGGCTTGAACTTACTGTGTAATTTCTATAGCCAACAGTTTCAAGGATATATACTGTAGGGAAAAAGGAGGTAACTTTAGATGAAAGATGTCCATCCTCATTTTTTATAGCACTAGGATGAGAGCTACACATGACTGCGTTTCCTGACCTTCCCCTACCGAGTGGCAACACTGAGTTCCTTCCACTGTCCTCCTATTTCTGCAGTCCCAGAACAAAAATTTTGCTTTTTGGCCCAGACTGGATGTTGCTGAGCTAGTCTGGACTGCTCTTGGGGAGAAGTGCCTTCCCAATCTCAGCACCATACTCGGTCCCAAAGATGCGGTTCCATGAGTATGAGTTTATAAACACCGACTGCCCTATCCCACCACCCGTTTCCTTTATATTCTTCCTTTCAAAGATACTGGCTAACCAGCTGGGTTGCACAGCATCTGGGTTGCGAGAAAACGCAGTCTTCCAAAGATCAAAACCCTCACAGCTCAAGAGGAGCGTGGTGCTGCTTTGGCTTCTCCCAGATTTCTCCCACAAATAATCTGAGTTTTAATACAAGTTTCTAATTTAAAATCAGTGTCAGAACAGAATTTAAAAGTCCATTCTTTGGCCAGAACTGGAGTTTGCTTTTTCTTATGTAAGCAGTGAGTTTAGTCCTATTTAATTCACGAGGAGCATGGTCTCAGCTGACCTCTCCCTCCAGTGTGCTGTCAGGGACCGCCGTGACTCTTGCTGGGAGCCCGTGGCTGCAATACCTAAACCCCAGACACCACGGTACCATATTCCGAACCTGCAGATCCTCCCTGCTCCTTTCTCATCTCCAGCTCCAAGCCAGCATTTGTTTGAGCTTTGGCAGTTCTCTCAGCTTTACCACCCCAGCCACCCTGGATTTCTGATTTCTCTGGTACATCTCCTCCCAGCCGCAGAGTTACATGTGAGACACCTACTTCCCATCTGCACAGTTCCAAATCCGAACAGCATATTTATGATTACTACTGGTAGCTGGAGGGACTTCTACTCTCACCCACTGCAGTTTTTCTCACCCAAAGAGAAAGCACAGTAACCAGTCTGTGGAGGTGTTCGCATTCCTCTTGGAGACAAGAAGTCTCTTGCATGCTTACATGATACTGAATTTTGCTTTCGCTTGAAAGGCGTGGGCACAGTGTGGGCAATCCAGGCTCATGCCCCCACATTATTTTGGAAACCCAACCGTCAGGCGATGGGAACAAATGTTGCTGGGCACATCCTCCTTGAGCACCTTCACCACTGTCTGCTGGGCAGACTTGGGAGAGATCTTGGGCCAGATGGGGGTTTTGAATCTCCGCTCTTTTATAGCAGATACTTTAACTTTTTTATAGTGGAAAGCTTTATAAACACCCACTTAGACCATGTTCAGACAAAGAACGAAAAAATGCTCATGTGAATCAAGCATGCCGCAGAAACAGAGGGTTGGAAATTTTCAACCCTTTTCAGATTGTCTAATAAAACGTATTCTATCACCAAATCTATTCAGCTGCCTGTGTCCTCAAGCTGCCCACTGCAGTTTGGATGTCTTGCAGAAGAAAGGTGTTTCTTAAACAAAAAGCACACTTCAGGGTGAGAGGAGAGGGATTCAGAAGCACTAACAGAAGAACAGTCTTGAGAGATGGAAAAGAAACAGCTTGTTCCTTTCCATGGCAGTCTTCACATCTGCATGCCCGTGGCCTGAGCCGATGGAAAAGTGTTCTCGGGCATGGTCCTTTCCATCTTGGAGTTCACTGCTTATTTTTCTAGGGTTTTGTCGGTTGTTATGGATGGTTGTGTTTCCCCACCTACACAGCTGCCGATGTTCCCTGGGGGTTCTCAACTGGTTCTGCCAGGCAGTAAGTGGCGTTTGAATACATCAAACGGAGACTGTGTCTATGCAAACAGGGAGACCTGTGAAATGTCGCAGTGGAGCTTCAGATACGAAGAGCCGGGAACTATCTTTTGTTCTGGATTCTGAAAGCATCCAGAGCTTGTACCCGAGTGAGGTGGGGCTGAGTCAGTCCCTGAGCCTCTCCAGGCACCCTCTGCTAAGCGACCGCAGAATTGCCCCAAATTGGACTTTAAAGCTTTCGGCACAAATGCCAGGGCTCTGCTTGCAGTCTGGTCTGTATGCGCTGTTCGGTCAGAGTCTTTCAAAATTATCTTTTAACGTTTTCTGTATCAGTTTTTAGGCAGAAAGCTAGGAGGAAAGGTGGGTTCTGGATTTGTATATTTTTGTGCAAGTTGGGAAGTAGAGGGTATTATCACCCCTGTTCCTTGATTTCACAAAAGAGAAAAATGTGTGTATGATGACAGGTTATGGAGAGTGAGACGGTCAAACGTTAAAGTTTGCTTGCCAAGTGGCACAGGAGGCATGCAAGAATTAACATTTCTCATCAGCAGAGGAAGGACTGGCCCTGTTACCAGCAGGATTTGGACCTGAATGGCCCACATGCCGGGATATTCAGACTCCTTTGCTGCGGGAAAGCTTCTGCTCTGCCTGTGAAGTGTGATGGCCATCACCCTCTCTCCTCTCGCTTGCATTTCCCGGTGGGATGCATGCTGTGTTACTGCCGTGCAGCCTCCCATCTTCGCGGTTACATCCAGCCCTGACCCCACGGCATGGAGCTTGTGAAAGTTAAACAGAGACCACCATGTACTGGGGTGAGCGCTTGGGCTCTCTCATTGTGCAATTCCTTTGGTCAGGCCTTGATCTCCTCACATGTGCTAACTGCATAATTCAAACACAAATTCTGACTATAGGTGGAAATTTAAATGATGTACAAAACTTAGTCTACTTTGAATTCACTCCTTCTTTCTTTCTTTTTCTTCCTTTTTTCTTTTTTCTTTCTAGGAACAAGATGCCCGTGAAGTTTAATTTCTCTTAGCCTTAAAAGAAAAACTGGGGAGTAAAAGTTATGGATCCTTTATACTTTTCCAACACGTTTAGCACAGAAGCTAGTTCCAGCAATGTGAATTCCTCACTGCTGACAAATGTGACGGAGAATGGGACGCTCTCAGAGCAGCCCTCATTCAAATACATCCACAAAGTCCTGATTCCCATCTGTTACCTCCTTGTATGTGCAGTCGGACTCAGCGGCAACACATTGGTCATTTATGTGGTTTTGCGCTATGCCAAGATGAAAACCGTCACCAACATATACATCTTGAATTTAGCTGTTGCCGATGTACTCTTCATGCTGGGCCTGCCCTTCCTGGCCACCCAGAACGCCATCTCCTATTGGCCTTTTGGCTCCTTTTTGTGCAGGCTGGTTATGACTGTAGACGGTATTAACCAATTCACTAGTATTTTTTGTTTGACTGTGATGAGCATGGACCGCTACCTGGCAGTAGTTCATCCCATTAAATCAACCAAGTGGAGACGTCCCAGGGTGGCCAAGCTCATCAGCGTGACTGTCTGGACATTCTCGTTCTTGGTGGTGCTTCCAGTCATCATCTTTTCAGATGTGCAGGAAGACTTTCACACCTGCAACATGAACTGGCCAGAGCCCGTCAACATCTGGTCAGCAGCGTTCATCATTTACACATCGGTCCTTGGCTTTTTTGGTCCTTTGTTGGTGATCTGCCTCTGCTACTTGCTGATCGTGATTAAAGTCAAATCTTCAGGGATCCGGGTTGGGTCTACGAGGCGCAGGAGATCAGAGAGGAAGGTGACCAGGATGGTGGTGATCATTGTGGTGGTCTTTGTGTTTTGCTGGCTCCCGTTTTACATGATGAACATTGTCAATTTGATATTTATACTGCCAGAAGACCCTGTGTTGGTAGGGGTGTACTTCTTTGTGGTGGTCCTGTCCTATGCAAACAGCTGCGCCAACCCCATTCTTTATGGATTTCTTTCTGACAACTTCAAGCAGAGTTTTCAGAAAGTCCTTTGCCTCCGAAAGGGCAATGGTGTAGAGGATGGTGACCCTGTTGAACACAGGCAAGAGAACAGCAGCCGCTTGCAGGAATCGATGCTAACCCACAGAAACATTGAATTCAATGGACATATGCAAACTAGCAAGGTCTAAGGGCATGGTTTGGTACTGCAAAGCACTTGTAGACCTGGAGAACTTGAGGACTTAAAGGAGAGAGGAGTTCATAGCAAAGCTAAGATCTGGAGGCCCACAAGCTCAAATAAATGTACAAAGACTTCTCTTCACTCCCCTCCCTTTCCCAGCTAAAAGTGTTATGGGCTGTACTGGGCTGTGTGAAGTTCTTACGGTGTTTTAGCTGAGTCAGACGCGTGTTACCACTTTCTGTACTCTAGAGAACTGATTTACTGGTACACGCTGCCAGCTTTGTACTGCTCTAGTGATGCAAAACAACACTAAACCTGTTTTAACTGCCTTGTTAAGCTGAGTTTATGGCTGCTTTGCACTGTTGGGATCAGCTCAAAGCAGAAAACAGCTCAGATAATATCTTTGGAAGTCTTCAAGGGGATCTCTGAAAAGAAAAACACTATTTCTTAAGAGGAAGTTTCATAGAAAAGAGGCCACAGCACTGATCTTAAAATTGTGTATGAGCCATGGTTCTAGAGTGCTGTGTAGTCCATTTACATTGTTTTACTGTCATTAACCCATGGAAGAGATTCATAGTGTTCAGGAATCTTTCAAACACAATAAGAAAGAATAAAAACAAGACTAGGAAAACGTTGTTGAAAGGATTCGATGTATTCATAATACTTTCACGTTCTAAACCAAACTGCATTTAAAATGTAATGTAACCACTTTATTATTATGTAAGTGACAATGGTTGTGAAGTCCTGGAAAGCTGTTGTGTATATGTATTGGTTCTGAATGTAAGTATGGACGTGAATATAAACTGTATTTTCAGAAATTAAAAGAAGTTCAATCCCCTTCTGACTACCCCGTTCATGGCTTCGCCAAGCACTGTCAGGCACCGCGCAAAAAAGATATAGCTGAGTCTTTGGTGCTTAAATCATCGTAGGCGCAATATAGTTGAGTACGGTAGGGCCAAGTACAGGCACGTATGGGGTTCTGTCCTGCTCAGCCACCAAAAGGAAAGTCAGTGTGCCTCATGGTGCTTGGGAGCTCAGTAGGTACATAGAGACCAAATGGCCGATGTGAGACCACAGAGCAGGATGAGGGGAGTAAGGAACAGCACCCAGACCTGATTCCTGCCTCTTATCTGATCCAAACTACTTGCACTGTAAAGCGAGGACTCTTCATACACGAAAAGGAAGAAAGCAAATTAGGTATTTGTTTTAATCCAGGCAGATACTATTTGTTCTCTTTAGAAATTGCTTTCCACCACCACTGTTACCCACACAGGTCAAACAGTCCTTCTCTAAGGAAATTTATTTGTATATAATAGCAAGCAGGGCAGGGGATACAAAAGGAGAGGGCATCTCAGCTGTCCTTCCAACCTTTGGTGACCTTCTACAGCATCTCTAAGGGACGTGGCTGAGCCCCGGCACCAGCAGTAAATATCAGCCTGGCATTTGTACAAGCAAGGCAGATCGTTCAAGTAACTCTAAACAGAGCATGATGCTGACATGGGTCCCCCATAGAGCGCAACCCAGAGAAGGGTGGACAAGAGTGATTAGAGTGAGAGGCCCCGTTTTGAAATTACTGAAGATTTGGGAGTTGGCGGCCTTCCAAAATGAGATCCAGGTTGCTGTCCTTTCCCCCTTATAGCTTCGCAAAGGCTCAGCAAGTTCAGCAGAGGAGCCTGAAGATATTGTTTCAAAGCCAAGTAACCGTTATCAGCTCGTCCATGGCAGCCGGCTTCCACGAGTCCTTTTGCCCAAGGCCTTCAGGACTTCCTGGGAGCAGAGACCCGTTGCTTCTCTCAGCTGTCCTTCTCAGGAGCTTGTAGTTCCCAGTCCAAACCACGTCCTGGATTTTACACCGTGCAAAATCTGCTCATGTGTTGGGTCACTTGCACCACAAGGTGCTAAAAGCAGGTCTAATTTGTTAAAACGTGACACTATGGTGCACAAATACTTCTCCTTAAAATGCGCTGCAGGAGGAGGAGTTAAATCACTGCCCAGAGACCTAGTCGTTGGGCTTCTTAACAGGCTAAAACTGACCCTGGATCTACCCACCTTTCCGTCAGCTCTAGCAGGCAAGTCCTTTTTGGATTTGTGATCATACCTAAGACATTTCTAATTGACGTCTGTCTTAGGTGGGGAAAGCATGTGTTTCTGTTCAGTGATATATATTCTGGCCCACCATGGCTGGGTCCCAGCCAGCCCATACATCTATCTTCACTTCAACAACCACAGTGGAGGAATGACAACAAGCTCCTGGGAGGGGGAAAACAGAGTAAAATCTGTCCATCCTCCCAGGCTGGCCTGGGAAAACATTGTGCATCTGCAAATACAAACAGCAAAATTGTGTTATGTCCAATAAATCAGCCTGGGGTGAGAGGTAGGGGTACTACAGGGAGATCCCATGATGGGCTGTAGAACTGAAATGGTCTGTGTATGAAGAATGGAAAGCAGGACAACAGTCAGAACAAAACATTTTTTGCTCTGTAGGCTGACTCCAGCCAGCAGAACCTGTAGCTCAGGGTAGGCAGAACCTTTGCCCAAGGGTGTTGCCTCTCATTCACGCAGGTGGAGAACAGACCTGAGGACCCAGCGCACCAGGCAGGGCAACAGGCTGAGCTAAAACCACTCAGGCCTTGACACTACTTACTCCTGATGCAACTATTTAACATGAACTCATAGGATGGACCAATTCTTAAATAAGTTCTTGCTCCTACCCACTGTTACCGTGTGTATATATGCACCATTTTCCTTCTTCATGCCATTATATGTGGCCACACTCGCAGTCCGCAAGCACAAGAGCGCAAGAACTCACCAGATACAATGAGAGACAATTGCAGGATACATCCAGAGCCTGGTCCTTGGTTTGGGCCATTAGTGGGTACATTTAGGCTTCTCGCAGTAGCAGGCTGTAGCCCACTTTCCATACACCTGCGCTATACCGTGGCCATTAATTCAAAATCACAGCACAAACAGGTTTACATTGATTAATTAAGTCATGCAATATCTATTATTTCCGGAATTATCAGGCTGTTCCAGGCATAAATCAACTCACTTATCAGTTCTTGAGACACATGGAGTAATTAGTGCAGGCCTTTATGTCATCTCTGCCAACTCCATCTGCCTCCAGTTGATTAGCCAGAAGTTCTTCTCCAGTGACAGAATTAGAAAAACCCATTTTAGTTCACAGATCATTTTGCAAGCAGCAGTAATAATTGATGCTCTCACGGAGGGAGGGTGCCCCATGTACGCAGCATTGGTAGCTTGCTCTGCAGAAGCACAGGGATGCATAATTCAAGTCAAAGTGTGTTGCGGAGTATATCTATGCCTTTGTTCATCACCAGCCTGATCCTCTGGAGCAGCTGAGCTCTTAAGCACAGGGAAAATTAGCGGAATGAAGAAACCAGAGGGTTGTTCACACTAACAGCAAAGCTGAGCAATGCTGGTTGCTCTCACTGGCTATATGCTATATTAGTATTTGCTATGGAAGTAGCAAGACAGAGTTATGAGCAGAGAATAGCCGAAATGCCAGGGCAAGAGGCTGAGGCTGTGAGACTCCGCCTAAGTCACTTCACCCATTATACATCAGTTTCTGTTTCTGTAAAAGTGGGAAGAACGGCACTGACGTCTGCCATGCAGCATTCAGGGCTGAAAGTCGGCGCCGAAAAAAACCCTTATAATTTGCTGTCTCCTACCAATGTGTTTGGAGCTCCATAAAAATCAGAACTGGCAGTCCTGGAGAGAGGCCACTGGGGACCAGAGGGGAGGGGTGTCATCGCTGCCTGTCCTCACTAGTGTTTTCCTAAGGCTGCCTGAGAGAAGGGCTACTCGGGTATCTCAGTCTTCATTTTTAAGAGAAATCATTTCACTTGGGGATTATAAAGTATTACTGATAAACTTGAAGCAAGTGCACCCAACAGCCTCAAAACCAGCAGTCCAGCAGAAACCTTTGATATGCTTGGGACTGGAAGCAGCACGAACAGAATTAAAATATACAAGGAGCAACAGTCTCATCCTTAGCCTTTTATATTTTGAAATAAGCTTATAGGTGGGGCAGAGACCAGCGTACGGCATAGAGAAGTTGTGAGCTGGGCACTGCTTTGCCAGAAGGCTGCTCAGAATAGAGACGGGGGAATTCAGAGTCAGCCAAAACCGCCAGCAGACTCAGAGTGGTGGTCTGAGGACAGAGGGCAGATAGCAAACCCAAAATGTCCCTCCAGATATTTCATCCCAGCATCAGACACCTCTTTTAGACATCTTTCAGACTGAGGTGTATCAGACCCACAGGGACTGGGTGAGTGTTACTTTAACACAAAAATAAAACCACGTTGCTAAAATAAGTCACACACCTAGAGATTAAGCAATATAACGAGAAGCAGATGGAAGAATAAACTCCAAAATCAGAGGAAAAAAAAACCTCCTCAGTGGATTAGGTAAGAACACAGAAGAACTGAAGAATACTCACAAGACCAACACTTGAGTAAAAATTGGCAGAGTTGAAATATTGATGACTTCTGGGTAACTTCTTATTTTCTCTTCAGGGAAAAAGCTAATACTCATTTCAAACCTTTCTGAGCATGGGACAGAGCTAAAGAGGTGTGATAAATGAAGATCCAGGGTTTTATTGCTCTGTCACATTAATCTAGTGCAGTATCAGGAGACACCAGTGTAACAATAATCTGGTACATTAGGGATGCTCTGTTTTTCTTTCCATGATGATTTTATAACATGCTGGAAAGAAAAGCCAACAGTGTTTCATGCCAAGATGCTTTATAAACATTAATATTGTGCTAACAAAAGCATAATCTTTTACGACAGAGGAAGAGTTTTAGTGCAAACTATATGCTGTTCGTGTACCCAGAGAAATTTCTCTGTTCTTTTTCTGACTCAAAGTCAGGTCAGCATGTCCTGTGTGGAGTCACCATGCACTAATCATCTTCAGTGGTCTTCAGGCTTATGCTACGGAGATTGTCTTCGCTTTCCTCTGTTAAAACATTCTGGACAAAGTACACAATATATGCATCGAATGAACCAAACCCCCAAATTGTCTACATATTTTCTGAGTCCAAAAAAGTCTACTTTTCAAGTGATCTGACTGTTGCTTATGAAGGTAACTCTTAGGTCTCTCACGGGCTGTGAAAAGCCCACCCAAGCCCCTCTTGCTGGGCTGTTATCTCAGCCCCCAGCTCATTTCCCGGGTGGTCGCACTGTCCCCTCGGGGACACAGAGGCTTCAGCCCCCCGGGACATCAGGGCTGCTCTACTGGCATGTCCAAACTAGCCCTGGAGCTTACTCCCACATCAAGATTGAACAGAAGTGGAGCAAATCAGTGCTGATTTCAGTGTGAAATCAAATCTGCAGTCCATGATGAAGGGTTATACCTTGCTCATCACCCATTTCTTTCAATGGCCCTTTCGATGCTCTGACCACACGTGAGGATCAGAAGGACACAAAGGATGCTGAAAAGCACTATCTATATGCTGATCAAGCCAGGGATTCTTTTCCCCTTGATTTCAAAGGAAACCGGTCTTGATAAAGCACTGAAGATTAACTGCTTGCAAGAAGGAATGGTACCAAAATGCGGAAAAACTCAGAAGTATCTGAATTTCTTTCTGATTCTTCTCTTGACTTACAGCAGGGGAGCAGAACTTGGCTTCTATTAATTTGCCATAAAAAAATAAAGAAAACATTTTAGAAATGTGTGCAACATGTACCCATGAGATTCAAAAAAGCTTTCCATTAGTCTAATGACTGATTTGTTTTCTAATTTAAAAAAAATCAGAACTAATTTTACTTACTAAACAGACAGTAATAGTCACGCTCCAGTGAATGAATAAATGTGCATTTCAGAAGGAATTCTTGTTTTGCAAACACATTTAGTTTAATGCAATATGTTCCTATAAAAACAGGGGAACTAATGAGGAAGGGATGACTCTGTCCTGTCATGCACCCTCTGTGAAGAAAAGATGGGCTTGTACTTGTGGTGTCAACTTAGGACTCCACAGATATTGGTTCAGTTCCTAATTTTAACCTTACAACTTTGTTTGATGTGAGGTAGGCTGTGATTCCCAAAGTTTTCCGTCTGTAAAATTAACCCAGTGCTTCCTTTCTCGCGCCTGTCCTACAGGGCAGAGAGATTTGAAAGTCCCACCACAAAGTGCGTGTTCAGTGCCAGTACCATGGAGTTTACATCAGTTTTGTTAAAGTCTTGCAGGAATAGTCAATTTTTATGAAAAGGATAAGTTCTGGTGCATAGATTTTGTGTCTCTTTGACATAAGTCTCCTTTCCATTATTCAGGTGGGGGTTTCGCTGGTAAAAGCTGTGCTAGATGGACCATCAGGTGGCTCTCATCGACAATGCATCTCCAGAAAATTTGCAGCTTGGTCTGGGCACTGCGACCCTGCTTGTCATTACCTTCTCCAAGAGGGACCACTTTGAAAGAAAATTGCATTTCGGTGGGGCTCTCTTGGGGCAAAGAGGATTGAATAGATCACACAAACCGGGCCTTGATGGACCATCCAACAGGTTAACACGCTGTCCATCAGTGGCACGGCCAGGATGAAGATGCTAAGCCATGCCAAGCAATACCCCCATGGAACCTGGGTAAGTAATCAGTGTCACGGGTACCGGCCACGTGCAGTACTCGACAGCCACAATAGCGATCAGGCAAATGGTATGTGAGTCAGATAACTTTAACCAGCACTTAGGCGTTGTATGTGTGTGCGGTATAGGCTAGAGCTAATATTCTCACTTTATGGAGAAAATGCAGGTAATTTGTACACGCTGACAGAAGAGGAGGAATGAGGTCTGGGTAAAGCCCTGGGAAATCACATCTCTGAAGTACGTGAAGGAGCATTTCAGCATACAGCATGAAGTAGGGTCTTTGATATCCTGAATGCTGCAATAGGAATGAAACCCAGGCTGCCGGAGCCTATCTTAGTCCTTCCGTAGTCAGACTTGCCCCTGATATATGCTCCGTCTTATCTGTCGTGGGCCATGTTCGATCGCACCCAGCCTCGTCCGCAATTTCCCTCCCTATCTCTGAGCCATGGGCATATTTCCTGCCCTCCGAGCAGATACGTGAGCAGGGTGATGCTGTGCTTTGTGTGCTGAGGCACTTCACTCAGACCTCCTCAAGAGCCCTACGCTTGTCTGAATTAAAATTAAAAAGAAAAATGAATCCTTCCTTTCCTCCTCCCTGCAAATTGCCAGTGTAGCCAGGCACTTTGGGCTTTTATAAGAGGTTTTACATCCAACATCAATGCAGATTTTACTCTTCAGCAGCCTTTTTGGAGCTTTGCTACCATCCCGTCTGTCAGAGCAAGATAACTCTCACCAAGAGGGCCATAGTACCAGGGACCTTCAGTGGGTGAGTTATCAACCTCCATCTGCCAGGTTGTACTGATGACTGATTTCAAAGCACAGGCAGTGGAAGGGTTCTGCCAGTGCTTTATAACCAACCATGCCTTATCTAAATAGTATTGACTGGTTTTATTCTGCGCTGGTTGCTAATGACTGGCAAATAAATGGCTGACTGTGCTGTGAAAATACAGAAAAGATTACAAAGTGGCAGCATGATCCGTGAGAAATATGTCATTTCTGTTGCTAAAATAATAAAAAAGGCGAGGAACTGTTTTTGCCAATTTCTCTTTATATGCATTAAAAAATAAGGCATGCTCCTAATTTGCATTAGAGCAGAATCTCTGGTTAAATAGATTGAGCAGAGGACACGGCAGGTTTTCAGCCAGACTGACTCATCTCCCTCTCAACTGAGGCATGCCCAAAAACCAAGGGGCTACTCCTCATCACAGGAGGCCAAAGCAACCAAGTCAAACTATGATTTTTCCTGCCCTTCAGACAATCCAGACTAACTCTGCTCAAGCCAACGGTCCTTGGGGTGTCACTAGAAGTAAAGCGTGTCCATGCTGAACGACCATCGTTGGCTCTCCTGATCTGCAGTGAACATCATCCTTCTTGCTGCTAGCGCGGTTTGCTGTGGTACAGCAGCTGGAAAAGGCGGTGTGTCATTTCTCTGGATGCAACCCAATCCCCTGCTTTGGACAAGTCCTTGTTTGCAAGAAGAGTGTCCACACTCTGTCTTGCTCAGTGTAACGTGACTGTTGCTATTGGGCCAACTTTGGAATTGCCGGTGCTGTAAGCCCAAATCTTTGTGGGCTTACAACTCTTTGTGGTCTGAGCTGGAGGAGATGCAATACTGCAAAACAACATACCCCAGCATCCAGATTTTTGCTGGCTGCCTGATGTACTGTGTCTCCTTAGGCATGTAAAACACAGGGAGGAAAAAAGAGTATAAGCTGAAAGGGTTGAGTCTTGCTCTGGCTAGACGTCAAGGCAGGGTTTACAACAACTTCACTGGCAGCTGCAAACAGCAGGAGCTGCTGGCATGCGCTCACCGAGGAGCAAGATCGACCTTGCACTACAGCCCAGGCGCAGGAAGATGACATTTTCTTTACATGGCACAGTGCCTCTTACTTTCAAGGGATGAGGATTGTGCTGGGGAGGAGGAGAAGCGGAGATCAGCTTGGCCCCAGCCTGGCTTTGGTGCCTTTCGGTGACTTACAACAGCTGCAAATCGTCCCCAATTGCAGCACTGAGGTGGCAATCAGGAAAATAGAAGCTGACAGTGGACAACGACCCTTTAGATGTCAAAAAGCTGCAAGTATCAAAGGACTCGCATCATAGCAAAGCTGAAGCCTTTTCACTAATGCCAGGGAAATCGTAGATATCTGGTTTCTGGGGCGGGCTGCTGGGGAGAGGGGGCTGCGGTGCCTGCTCCGTGCAGACCCTTCCCTGCCACCGTGACCTCTTTGCCTTTCGGTTATTTCAGTGAAGGCCAAAGGTACCGGCCACGATCAATGACTGTCTCTTTTCATTTGGCAGAATGGTGACATTGAATAAACGCTACCTGCAATTAGGTCATCCCTTTAATGAATTAAACCATTAAGGAAACAATTAAGAGAGGGAAGCTTGGTTTGAGGGGTGCAAGACAACCGAGACTTGGCGGGCGTCTCTGGCTGGGTGAATCGAAGCAATTATGCATTACTTGACAAAGGACAAAAGGGCTTGCAAAATGAAAGGGATGGCTGCAATGAGCAGGTCCATGTCTACAATGATGGATGAAGGGGGAAGGGTGTTCTGGGATAAAGGGACGGTTCTTGCAGATATTTTTAACTGTTGAAACCAAGGAAGAAGTGCTTTCAGATCCAGCTGCAATCCAGTTCAACACTGGGAAGAAACCTGGCTTTACATCTTTCCCTCTTCCCCCATGATCTAGTCTCCCACCAGATGAAAACTAAGGAGGTCTTTGACCCTATCTAGCCATTTCCCATGTTAGGTGATGGGGGTCAGGATCCCTCCTAGAAGCTCAGGCATGGGAGATTACTATAAAAATTCAAGCCTGGGACAGTTAGGCAAGCTAAGAGCCGGGCTTCAGGACTACCTGCTTAAGCAGGCTTCCAAAGGCTGCCCAGTTAGGAACAGAAATAGGTTATTAATTTCTCTTTTTCCCCTACAATGACAGAACAAAAGAGAACGTATTTCTTTTCCTCGGCCACCATTAACCATTTCAAGCTGAGCCCCTCTCCAGCCCAAAGGCATTTCTATGCAGCCGTTGTTCTCTTCAGCCTTTCGCTCCACTGCAAGCAAGATTTATGCTCTGAAGGATGATGAAAAGGGCCATATTATTAATCAGGAAATCCATCATCTATCCCAAGAACCTGATGGAATTGGTCCCACAGAGGTACTAACGCTCTATTTGCCAACTCCTGAGATTTCTCCCAGGAGCCCGGCTGATTTGCCTTTGCCTGTTGGCAAAGCGCGGGTGTGTGAAGTGTCTGCCTGTGGTGAACACACCTGCCACACGCAACAGCAGAAGGACAGGGCTGTCCCACTGGAATCTCAGCCCCACGGCCACTGGGGTCACCTCCAGCTGCCAAGAAGTTGGCCGCGGTCCCACCTCACTGCCTGTCTCTGGTTGGCAGCGGGTGATGCAGCTCCCTGCGGCTGTAGCAGCTCAGGTGGGCCCTCCATGACCGATTTCAGTCCAAATCGGACAACTTAGGAAAGATTTCTTGCTGAAACACTCACCTGGGCTTCTGACTTGTCTTCCCAAGTCACCGTTAGGCGCGATGGAGCCCTGCTTTCCTGCAGATGGCTGGACACCTGCCTGCCCATGGAAAGTGGGGGATGAATTCCTTCTTTTGCTTTGCTTGCCTGCGTGGCTTTGGCTTTACCTATTAAACTGTCTTTATCTCAACCCACACATTTTCTCACTTTTACCCTTCTGATTCTCTCCCCATCCCACCGGGGTGGAGTGAGTGATGGGCTGCGTGGGGCTGAGCTGCCGTCTGGGCTTAAACCACGACAAGGGTAAACACAGATGGGGCCATCCCATGAGGCTCCAGCCCGCAGAGACGATATAATTGCACTCAGAAGGAGGTGTAACAGGAAAAGACAGAGGTGCAAACTGGTCTGGCACCATTTTACCACCCTATCTGAAGCCTAAATTAGCCATCATGCAAGTACAGTCATGTAAATCCAGCTTGGCTGCCCCATGACAGCTGTTTTACATTTCTGGTCAATACTGATATAACTACTGATTTACTGCACTATTTTTCACTAATACTAGTGAAAAGCCAGCTAGCACTGAGCATGCTCATTGCTGTAATGCCTGTGCTGCAAGAATAGTGCTCCTTCATGCTGGGAGCTGCACAAATACAGAGCGGAGCCCCTAAGCAGCAGGTGATGGAAGAAGCAGGGCACCCCACGAGAGCAGAGCGGTGCTGCTCTGTTCGTGCACTTACCAACATAAAAAAGCATTTGGTCTTTACCTGGAAAAGGTGTAAATGAGAAAGCATGGGGTGAGGGATGGGGGATGGCAGTGAGACAGGCAGTTCTGAGGACTCCTGAGTCTTGTACGCATTTCAGGTTTTCATCTCTGTCTTTCTCCGTCTCCACGCAGCTTGTGATTAACATCAGTAACCTTCCATCAGCTCATTCTGTATGTGCATAGTTTATGATGAGGCATGTCTTGAGATTCTAGGTAACAAAACAGAAATGACTAAAGCCCTCTGCCTCACAAGTCAGTAGCGAGGGGGATATTTTCCAGAGAAATTTGTGAGAGTTGGGGCAGTGGGGTGGGAGCCAACATTTTAACCATTCCCACCTCCTCATGAGGACATTTGTGGACTTCAGGATTTGACTCACGGGGTGCAATTCAGTTGTCTTTTTGGGATGTGTCCCCCTTACACCAGCCCCCCCCTTGGTGCATGCCTGCCTTCACCCATCCACTCCTCCCGCAGTGCTTCTCTGCACCCTGGCCCTAAACTCTTCCTCCCTCCCATACTCTGGCTCATGATCCTGGATTTTGCTGCTCTGCAGACACAATAGGTCCCTGTGTTGAATTTTTTCCCAGTCCTTGCTTTTGCCTCCTGCCTGGTCCCAAGCTGTGCTATCCTACATCTTATCTGCACTGGTCTCACCTAGGGATCCCCCAAAAAGCCCATCCCTCTGGTTTTCTCTGATGCCTTTCTCTGACCTCTGGCAAGATGGGGCGGGGGGGTGGTGCAGCATTTGGGCACCAGATGTGGGGCAGGGAAGGGAATCCTTCCCCCGGCACTGCCAGAGTGAGCGCTTGGCTGTGGAAGGTGGTGTTACATGGTTCTAGATGTTCACAAGCGGGAGCTGAATTTGCGAACCCCTGCGTTTTGGTATGTTTTGGGGTGTATATACCCAGCAGTGAAACCACAGACAGCTCAGCATCCATGGGAGTCATCTGGAGAATGCAGCGTGTGGCTGGCCAGATGATAACTGAAAACCCAGCTCGGAGGGAGCGACAGGGCTCTTTCGCTGGCATCGGTGTGTAACTGCTTGCGGATTTTACAACCCACTTATTCTGGCTTGATTTATGAATTCAGCCAGGAACATCTTCTGCCTCGGAAAGAAAAAGGACTTTAATAAATGAAGATGTATGGGAAAGAATTAAAACTTGGCATTGCATTAGCAGAGCAAAGATTATTTCTCTCCTTCCTCTGTAGGATTTGATTGTATCTGGAATTAACCAAGAAAAGTTTTATCTGAAGGGAATAGTGAGACACCTGAAAAATAGGCTGATAAAACTGAGATTAAAGCAGGGAATGCAGAACTCGTGTTGCCCCATGCCCTTGTGCATGCATGGAAGCTGGCTCGGTCTGTCCCCCCCAAGCCGCTGTCTGAGGCGGAGGTGAGACCTGCCTGGCAAAACAGATGGTAATTGTGCTTTTGTGCTGGGGTTCCTAATTTTGCCATCCTTCCTACTGGCAATCACAGCCTCAGGGAAGCATCAGAAATCAATTGGCCGAACAGCCGGCTCGCTGTCAACCCAAAGTGTGGAGCTTTATTTCAAACCTGCTATTGCCTGGGCTTTGAGTGTGCAAAGCTGTTGTGAAAACAGCTGCCTGTGCAAGGGCTGTAAGCATGTTTTGGGGAACAAGAGGATGAAAACTGCTTTTTGCCTCTTTTAATGCTTGCCTTTTAACAGAATAGGGAAATATAAGCAGGATTCCCTTTGGCATAACAATGCACCTGACACCATCCACTACTGGAGGAAGGAAGCTCGTTCTCACATTATCCTAATGGTGGAAACTGTCTGCCCTGCTTTGATTCACTTTCAGCCCTGTTTCCTCTGGTCCCAAGTCAACATTAATCTTAATTATGTCTCAGCTAACAAGCCTCTAAGAGTTTATTAAACAGGCTTTTGTGTTCCCTAATTGAAAATCTCAGTGCAAAGCATTTCAGCGCTGCTTCTGACTCTCACGCCGCTTTGACAAATTGCTACGAGAGGCTGGCGGAGGGGAGAGGGGACGGGGGCACCGTTCGTAACGCCGCCGTTTCGCTTGCCAGCTGCTGCTGCGTCCGGCAGGGGAGCTGATGGGGAGAGCTGGGAAGTCGGTCTCAAACACAATGGTCCTCTTGGGAGGACCGCGGTACCTGAAACGTCAGCCGTGGAAATGCCTGATGTATGCACACCGCCGCACCCGACCGCTAAATGTCTCTAAAAGAGAAGTACAGGACTGCCAGGGACCACACGTGGGTTGGAGGGCTCTTCGTATCATGAAACGTGTCCCAGATCCTGTAGTTCCTGGCAGGAACAGTAATGTCCTGCCGGGAGCTGAGGTCTTTCTTCTAGGGACAGGACATTTCTTCTTGACTGCACTTGCTTTGCCTTTCCTTCAGGTCTGACCCAGTCCCAGAGACACCCACAGGCATTCCCACACCTTCTCCCAGCTCCGTCATCTCTCCTGCAACTTTGGCCTCTTCTTTTCTTCTCGCCCTTGGATCTGTCTCACCTCCATCGTAATCCTGTTGTGTCTGTCCTGCCCCTTGGAGGGATCTATGGACCTGACCTGAGCCATGCAGGGATTTTTGCCACAGCAGCAACTGCAGTCGTAGTGTCACATCATATACTACGAGAATTTACAAAGAAGGTGGGTCTGAAAATGTCTAATTTTGGGTCCTGGTTTTGAAGAGGGGCCAGACCTACCCCACCTCTGCTCCCACTACCCCTGGGCCAGGATTGGGACCACAGTGGCCAGAAAAATAGATGTTCCAGCCAGAAGCCTGCCTGCCAACATTTTTGTTGATAATGTTGCAATGCATCATATTTAATGAGCAAATTTAAGAAAGCTTTCAACGCATCCATTTTGAGATAAGACAGTCAAATGACCTTTCCAACAAACAACCATCTGGGGAATTCGGTTTCATAACAAATGCCTGTCCCCAGCGGGGGTTACCGGAGGAGGCACAGTGGCAGCTGCAGCCAAGAGCATACGTAGGGTCTGCTGCCCACCCCCCCGGGAGAATCCAGCCTCTGGGTCAACCCTGTTGGGCTCTGAGGCAGCGTATCCTCAGCGTGGCCCAGATAAAGCAGTTCAGTGTAAATTTGGCAGCTCTTTTTCCTGGCCCAGGGCCTTTTGTCTGGGAGCAGCTCTGCTCCTTGCAGGGCCCCTGCACGGCTCCTGCAGACCATCTCCCCCGGTGCTGTGCAGCCGTTGTCCCGCGGGATCCTTTCCTCATCCCAGGAAGACTTTTCTCAGACTTGAGCTGTGCCTTCAAAAGCTCCGCTCGCTCTTTTCCCAACGCCCATACACTGCTCTTGGGGAGACACGGGTTTCCCCAGCAGCTTGGCGGTGGATTTCTGAGAAGCCAGGCAAGCTGACTGCATCCCTGAACACATTTCATCAAAACATGTCATGCTTTGACAAAGACTGACAAATTCAAATGAAAATCTGTCCTCCCAGCCAGCCATTCCCAGAAAGCAAGAGACAGAAGTGACACTCCCCAATGCAGTTATTTTTTTTACACATTTCAAATCCAGTCACTAAGCCTGAGGGACTGACTGACATTTTTAATACCTCGACAGACAATTCTTCAAATTAAAACTTCCTATTCAGCTTTAAATACTCCTTTCTTGGCCAACCCTTTGATTCATTAAAGTATTGCAAATGTTAGCTCTCCTGCTGCGCTACTGAAAACAAACACCCACCTACACATGAAGGGCAAGGAAACCTTGCCCTCTGCCCATCTGACCTTCATAAGGTTGCAAAATATATTTGCTTGCTGCCATTTCTGTTTAAGTCCCCAGTTATGAATATTCATTGAGATTCATGCAGACCTCTCAATAAACAGGTTTTCAACTACTGGATACTGAAATGCTTTGCTGAAGTATGTGTGCAAAAGTAAAACGAGCAACAGCTGGGATAAAGGAGCGCCTTTCTTAAGCCTATGACTTTTTATTCCAATAGAAATGGGTATAAGTGAGGGGGGAAAGTCACATATTCAGTTTGTACAGGTAGCATTTGCAGAAGGCAGCAATTCCAAACGACAGCTTCCAGGTGGATATCTCAGAGGGGTCAGGATTGACCTGGGATTAACGTGCTTCACCCGTGACTTCTGGCCTCCTGGGTTTCAGTAGGGTCACCACTGACTCCACCGGCACCAGGATCTCCTCTGGTTGCTCTCTAAGGGAGGCAATACCAGGCATGTATCCGAATTGGGGCCTGAGGCAGGAGCATACCCAGAGACTGATGGATTTACATCAGCGTTAGAGCAGAGCCAAGGATGGTACTTTTACTCCTTCCCTCTTTGAATTGCAGCTAAATGTAGTCTAACTTCCAAAATCAATATTGCTTATGCGTGCCTTAATGCAGACCTCTCTGGGACTAGCAGGATCCTAAGAAACCATCTGTTAAAACCAGGTATCTGTTCCCCGAGGCTCTGCACGCTGCTGGCGGCAGGGACTGGGTTATCACTGGGATCCAAATGTTTCCTGCGACGCACGGTCCGGGCACAGCCTTGGTACACGCAGCGGCACCCTTCAAAGCTGCCAGGCCATGTTTCTAGCATGTGCAGGCAGTGCCTTTCCCCTGGTCCTCCTAGCTGCCCGTTACCTTTTGCAACCAGAAAGAAGGCAAAAGTTGCTCATTTTATACTTCTGTGGTCAGGTCCCAGAACGGCTTATCCAACTCCGCCATCTCTGTTACCTGAAATGTCTTAGTTGGTCACCTCAGCCTGCACTTTGTTTTCATGTCACATTTATTCCTGCACATTTTTGTATTGTTTGAATAACTCCGTCTAAATGCAGCCTTGTTGCTATGAGATGGATGGTGCTCTGGGGTTTCTGTGTTCTCTTTCTCTTTCCTGCTGTAATCTCGTAACACTTAATCCTCTGTATCTCTTCATCTTTCCCTGGAAAGTCACTAAAGGTGAAAGCTTTCTCTACTTGGTCTCTTACCATCTATATCTTGAGCCTTTAAGCTCTCGATCCAGGTTTCTGACCTCGAGCAACGAGTTGTCCCAAACAGCAGATGTGTCCTGTTCCCTTAGCCCACTCTCCATTTCCTAGGATGAACCTTCAGAGTCGGTGTAGTATTTCGTTTTTTTCCAACATGGGTAATGGAAAAGCAATAGCCCTTAGAAGAAGTGGGTGCTACAGGGGATGTTCAGTCCTGTCCTCTGATGATGTGAGGTTGGGTGATGTGAGGTCAACAGATAAGTTTGCATCTGAATTTGAATCAACAGCCCCCATGTTGCAAATGTACGCACAGCACAGCCCTGGACCTGCAGCACGGCGGTGGTCGGGGAATTACCATCAGGGACAAGTGTTTCACTCTACCTTTTCCTATAGTTAGGCTGTCCCTCTGTCAGGCAGTCTAAGGCGCAAACTGAGGACCTGGGTTTTATATAGCTTGTGCAAGTGAAGAGCGTTTAGATGGGAGGTCCAGGTGTGCAGCCATCACTGGTCCAGAGCATCGGCCACTGGCTTCCCCATCCTGACACTCCAGAGGGAGATTTTGGGCTTCCCCTCCCAGTGCTTCAGGGGCAAGTCCCACCACGTCTTTCTGCAGAGAATCTGGAGAAAAAAAAAAATTGCCCTCCCAAGGTCTCAAGTATCTCATGCTCTCCTGGCTTTTCCCAGCATAACATCCCTTTGCCTTCTTGAAATGCGAAATAAAAGTGTTGCATCCTGGGAGTTAACAGTATGCCCAGAGAGCACAGACAAAACCGGGGTGGAGACAAAGGGCTTTTAGCAACACCACATAGAAGGTCCAAGGCTTCAGGAGTCCAAGTCCATCACCCAAGTTCACCATCTCTCCAGCAGACAGCACCTTTCAGTCTGTGCTTTACCGTGGTATCTAGCCCATGAACCGACAGCCACCACAAAATAATGAGTGGGATCAGAAACGTATTTACTCAAATTAATAACATGACGTGTTGCGTGGGCTCTTCCTACCATCTCAGACTGACACGTATAAGTCACGGCCGTCACTAACACTTTGGGGCTGCAGCAGCTCTGCGCAACAGGAGAGATCGCGCATGTTGCACCCTGACTTCTCTGCAAAACTGCGGCTTCTCTGCAAAACTGCTGCTTCAGACAAGCAGAACAAAGACAGGTAGCACACGCCAGAGCAGTGTCATGTCACCAGAAGAAACGCTGGCTCTGAAGAGATGTGATGGCAGTAGCTCCCGTAGGCTGGGGGAATTAATTGTGCGGCTTCCAGAATTAATGCGATCATTCTGCTTTCCTGTTTGCACCGCTATTAAGCCTCACACCACAGGCTGCGTTCGCTTTCTGTAGCCACATGTGTGAATCCAGTCCCATATGCCAGGTGATAGACAGAGGTCTGATGGGCCTCACATCTCAGTCTTGCAAATAGTTTCTTTTCTGGCATTCGTGTGCCTGACTACTCCAGACAGCAATCAGCACAGCAAAGTGTCATTTACATGGAATAAATTCATGTTACCAAATTGTATTTGGATTTCTCCAACACCTGTAAAATCTTATGTGGGGGAAATGCAATTGCATTGCATTTCTGACCTGAGGTAGCCATGATATAGGTGTGGAGCTGAGTGGCACATACGGACCAAGCCAAGCAATGTGAAGAGGGGGTTTCTGCACCCCTGAAATGGATGGGTTTATTGGCAGGGTAACATCAGCCCTGCCTCCCGCTCTGGGACTCTCAACCAGGTTCTGCAATGCCGGTAGCCAGCATGATAGATACCAGCTAAAACCAGCATGAATTTAGTCTCAGATCACTTCAGGCAGTTCATTTAGGTTAAATTCACTGCTGTGCAAAAGGCAAGAATGAAGTCTCTGAACCACTCACGTCTCACGATGCCAGACCTGGTGCTGGCTGGCTGTGCAGGAGTAGATTTCATCCTTTGTGAATCCCTCGAGAAATTTTCCAATAAGATATTAAAACACCTCCATATTGTTCAGTGAGCAGGAGCCAGCATTGTCAGAGATGCACTTAGTAAAGAGCATTTGCAATTTCCAGAGAGCACAAAAAAAGAACGTGGAAAATGGAATTGTATGAAAAGCCCATACATGAAGTTGTTTCTCTTCCTTTTTTCCCCTTTTCCAACCATCCTCCTTCCCCAACCCTTAAAAGGTGCAACCTGAAAGCTGAGGCTGATCCTAATAATCTAATTAAAAGGCTGAAAAATTTCAAAGCACAGCATATGCTGCACATCAAGATGAAAAACATACAATATTCTCAAGATTATTGACCCTGCATCGCCAGCTCTCTGATTCACTCTGGGACTGCGGAGATCTTCGTTTGAGGAAGACAAATCATAAAAAGTAACTGAGATGCGTATGACACACAGCTGAGATGTTTAAATTCAGCCTGGCTGAGACAGAGCAGTGTGCAGTTGACCCTGGCCAGTGGCTTGGAGTACGTATGTGTCATCTCTCAGCAGGTACTAGCTACGTTAGATTTTAATGTGACAAAATCAGAAAGGAAAGATGCAGGTTCTGCAAAGTTTAGTTAAAAATTGCTCTGAACGGATTTCTTGATGCCACATTGATTCACCAGGCTTGGGACAGCTCGGCACACACCTGCACTTCTCACTTGGGCTCAAATCAGCATCGGGGATAACCTGCTCTGTGGTCAACTGGGCTTAGCCAAATGGGAAGGGGGGCATGAATTACACTGCGAATGTTCTGGTTTGGACACTATTTTTCGGTAATTTTGCCAATAACACAGGGTAGTCTCCTTTGTGTCAAAGGCATCATTTTATCTGGGATATTTTGTCCTGTTTGGCTGCACCACAGGTCTGATTCTTAATAGTGATAAAGACTGAAAGTCGCTGTTATTGCTAAGTTCTTGTGAGTGTGAGCGTCAAGGTGAGGAGCACAACAGGAGCTTGCATACACAGACTTTCACTGATACTTTTCCAGTCAAACTGAATTTCAGATGGAAATGAAAGCACAAATTTGTGACACTTGACAATTTAGCAAGTGTCATTTCCAGTGAATAGCAATCACAGCAACCCCAAGAACCCTGAAAGAAACTCTTGCCGGAGCACAAGGCTGGGAAAATACCACTTTGCTCTGTGGCTTGTGATGTGCCGTCACACCTGAAATTCTCTAAGGGCCTTTTTCAAGTAGTCCTTTGCATCAGGACTTACTATGCACAAGCCACTTTGCACAGAAAGTGGTGGTATATTCAATTTGGTTACAAATGTGAATGCACAAACAAACTCCTTTTACTCAGCAGCTGGTTGAGGCTGCAACCCAGTAGCTGGGGATACGAGATTACAGGACACTTCCCGAAGATCCAAAAGAGATCCCAGGCAGAGAGAGATGAATTCTGCAGTTAACTTCAATAATAGCAGCATCCTATTCAACTCATAAATCACGTTGGAATGGCATTTTATCTAGTGCAACAGGGTACTGTTCACTGCGAAACTAAAAGCAGTTGGGGAATTTTATATTGAGTGCCGTGGCTCTTTTTGCATTTTAAAGACCTAATGCTTGACTTGCAAAACCATTCTGCCTCTGACGAATGCCACCTAATCATAAAAGCGTTCGGTATTTTCCTTTTCACTAGTTTAGCAAAGAGACAGGCCATGAGTCAGGGCAGTAATTCAGAGGCTGTGGCACCGTGGCAGGTTCAGCCCGCGGCATCGTCACAGCTTTTCCAACTCCACAGGAGAGGAGCAGCCCAGCGCACCCTGAGGCAGCGGCTCCGGCCACAGGTGAACAAGCCCCAGCAAAACGGGAGGGACCCCTGTGCTGCTGCTGATTTGGGGAACAGATCACCTAGTTATTCTTGATCCTGCCCATCACAGGCTTGCCCTGAGATGCTGCAGATTGGCTTCCAGCTACCCAATTCTTGATGGAGGCACTGGGTGCAGAGAGGCTAAATCGCTTTGCGTGGGCAGAAGAGGGCTGCGGGCCATACGAAGTGGGGGAACTGTTTTGCCCCGAGCCTCAGTGGGGAAGGAGCTTTTCAGCTTGATGGAGTACATGGTATCTGTCAGCTCTGAACACCCACTGCTTTCTTCTCCGAAACCCCTAACAAATGACATCACCAGTAATTAAGCAAATGCAGTTAGTGGTTTTATGGCTGATGAATTGTAACTGCTATTCTTAATGAGCAGACAGACTCAATTAGATGAGGTTAATATACCAAATAAATGCTATTTGCTCCACTTCGGAATCATCCAAGGTGAAACACTCTGGCACTGGGAGACACTGAGCACAAAATAGAGCCACACCAGAGACTCTGATGATTGAGCATTTGCTAACGTGCAAACCATTAGGAGATGTGTGACTAAACACCTGAAATCCCGAGGACACAATAACTTGAACCATCTCCAATAATCTCCATAATGTCCAATGGGCCAGGTCTGATCAGTACAGGCAGTGCTGGCTCTACGACCCAGGCTCCATGAAATCCCTAAATTCAGGCCAGATTCCCACTATCTGCTTGATTTTACTTCATTCTGGTCTCAGAGGTATAGCTAGGGGAATGACTGGGGATTATATTGGGTTGAGTCACAACTTCTCCAAATATTTCAGCTGTGTAACCTGCACCAGCCATTCCTTCAGCCTTCACAAACAGGAACGGGGCTGGAGAGGAGTCCTTGCCAAAATCCTGAGTGTACCAATACCCTTTCTTAGCCCTGATCCGCTTTCGCTTTAGGTCTTGAGAGCACTAAGCTCTTCTGTTTCTTAATGAGATACTTTAACACGTTAGCTGCTCAGGTCTATTCTAAGTGTCCCTGGTTTAGCATGGCAGAGAGCAACTAAAGTCACATCCACTGGCAGAGCTAAGGTTGTGCAAGGTACCTCTATGACTCAGCATGGTTGTTGTAGCACCCCAAATTAAATGTGCCTCGTAGGTTTTTTCATGTTTCCTGCATTACATACTCCTCCCAGCCCTGTATTTCCATTCCCAGGAGAGCGGCAAGGCTCACTCTCTCTCTGCAATGTATAATAAAGCCAAGACACGCAGCACCGCTGCCACATGGGCACAGAAAACATAGCAGGAGAGAGCAAGGAGGAGCTGGCATCCACATCACCTATCCCAGCAGTTCCTTTTGTATTTTGTTAGATCTTGAAAGCAGCAGGCGACAAGTCTTGCACACAGCGAGCATCGCTGCAGCAGCGCGACGCTGCTGTGAGCTCATTTCTCCACCCTGGGGAACAACTGCCATTAGCCTGTGGTCTGCGGGAGCACTTCCTATGGAGAAGAGCAGGTTTCAGGGCCAGAACCTGTGTTTGTTCACAGTTGTGTGTTTTCAAAGCTTTTTACTGGAGTTTGAAAGTCTTGGCGTTTACCTTTCCCTCTGGAGCTCTTTCTGAGCTTTTCTCTCCTTAATTTTACCCAGGACTGAAAGCAAAAGCGATGGGGATTCCTGCCCAGGCCACTTCAGAGCAATTCCTGTCAATGGGATCCAGGCACCACAAATAAGAGTGGCAGACCCCCCAAAAGCAGGCAGACAGTGTTTAATTCCCTGGATGCTAATGCTTGCCTGGACTTGCCATCCAAGATCTACACAGCAGCGTGTGATTTACACTTCACTGTACAGGTGCCTTTTCAATCAACAGGAGAGTCAGAATTCTGCCTTAAAAGGGATGAAAAGCCCAGACAGAAAGAGAGGGGAGAATGACCTTGTCGAGTAATTGATTTACATTCTTCCTTGCTTGGAAACAGGGCGATGTGATACCCTGGGTACGTGCAGGCAGCAGCTTGGCTGCTGTGCTGTGCTGGCACTTTGCATTAGCAAAAAACCAAACCCAGTGACAACTCCTCTGTTTCCTGCAACAGAAGTTCCAGTCCGTAAATGGCTTTTCGGTGGCAAAGGCAGGAGGAGATCTGCCGCTTGCTCACGTTGCAGCGTTCAGGTCCCTGAGCCAGCAAAAAGGTGTCTGCTCCCCCCACGACCGAGGGAGGAAGCAATTTCTTTGTGAGTTGGCTTTAATGCAATTTTCCCTGGAAGAAAAGAGTCGCAAATAGCATTAGGTTGTCATGCCCAACGTATGGCAGCAATTGCCGGGGTGCCCAGATCCTCTGCAGCAGCTTTTGGCTGGAGCATGATGCGGCAGCTGCTGTCGGGAAAATGTCCGCTGGTTTGGGAGAGGGGAAGCCAAGCCCAAATCACCGCAGCACCCGAGAGGCTCCACCAGCTCATCCTCCCTGTTTGCCAGTCCCTGAGCTGGCGGAGGGGACAGAGCTCTGCCCTCGGTTCTGCTGTGGCCAAAGCCAGCCCTGCAAGGACACGAATAACCAGCTCTGAGCTCTCCCCACAAGAAGCGAGGTCCTGCCCCGTTATAGTCACACGGCATGCGAACTCTTTACCTGGGGACTTCTATCTGAAGACCTAGCTAGGCAGAAAATATATAAAAACTCATGACATCGGGCAAAGAAAAGGTGCCGAGGAGCCAGGTAGCGCGACCTGGCAGAGAGAGCACACAGCTTTGCAGTTTCCAGGTGCTGCAGCTCGGACCTTTGCCACGAAAGCTAAAGCCACCATGGCAGCTGAGGGTGCAGGGGGAGCAAGAAGCATCACCAGGCTTCGGCAGGGACAGCCCAGCAGGGACCAAGAACAGGGAACCCCCCCGCCGTGTCCTACCTCTCCCCGAGCAACTCACTGGGGAGAGCATGGGGGGGTCCCCAGCCTGTCCTGGGGCACCCCAAACCAGTGAGCTGGGAAATGCCATTCCCAACCTTCTACCCCAGCAGACCAAAGGGCGAGGGTGGGGGAATAGCCGATGTCTGCAGAGCATGGGCAGGCCAAAGTCTCCAGCCATTTAGCTATGTATTGCTCCCTGGCTTGTAAGTGGTTTCTATTTGTTTTAACACTTTCCTATTCTATCCGCTGCATTTTATCTGCTACTTTAAATCTTTGTTAGTGAATAGGTTCTTACTAGAATCATTAAGTTCTGTTCAACTCATCCAAAGGCAACCCATTAGCTTTATTTGTTGCCTGGTTTCCTTATCTGCAGTGATGTTATCTGCCTGTTCCTGTTGTAAAAGAAAAGTTTCCCTTATTGAGAGGAAGAAAGCAGTTTCCCCAAGGCAGAGGCTCCTTTTGCACTTACCCTGACAGACAGAGAAGGATGCTTCCAGAAAGCCAGGAGGGATGAAACCTCACCAAAACCAGCCTCTTTACCCCCAAAAAAGGCTGCAAGAAGGTGGGAATGCAGGATTTCTCGGATATTCCCGCTGCAACACATGGCAGCACCCCTGTGACAGAGGGAGGTGAGCACCGTAAGCAGAGCGGGAGGGATGCAGCGAGGCACCGTATGGAAATATTAGCTTGTTTTTGCAATATTAGCTAATCCACTGAGCAGCTGATATTTAAGCAGCAGGTAATCAAAATTCCAAAGTTCAGAGCAAACTGCTCAGTGCCTAGACAGGCTTCCAGCACAGCCCGCCCGAACGCTGCGTGCCCAACACGGCATCGGAGGAGCAACACTAAACAGCTGCTGGGCCGAAGCGTGTTTGCCATCAGGTCCCATTCTGAATATTTCCAGGCAGAAAAAAAACACACAAAGAGCTAGAATTTAGGGGAATTTAACATTTTGAGTGAAAGTTGGCTGAGTAGGGATTTTACCAGCCTCATTTGGCTGGGGGAAAGCCTGATTCACACCAGCTCACAGCCCTTACTAAGGTTCTCATCAGCCAGAAGAGAACCGTGATTACAGCAGTTGCTAAGGGATGGCTTCTTGCTGCAGGCTGAAATCAAATCAAGGAATGAGGCTATCTTTGAAGAGCACAGCTGAAAGACTGAGCACAGAGCAAGATTTCGGGCTTAGCAGCACCCCTAACCCTGGCTCAGGGAGCAGCGGCAGGACGAGCACAAACTCTCTCCAGGACAGCACAAGCACAGCAGGAGCAGGGGGGGGCACAGGAGCCAGATTGCTGCAGTGCTTAGCTCAGGGGACAGTGTCAGTCCCCCCAGGTCCTCTTCTCACCTGGCTTTGACTACTCATTACCATCCTAGGGGTGCAAGGCAATTAACTGTGCTTCACCTTCCCTGCTAAACCTAGAGCAAGCTGAAGACCCAATCTTCACCTGCTGCTCCATTTATTGGGAATTAGAAAGTGCTATAAGAAGGGCTCTCTTACAGGAGACGCCTTTTGCTTTGCAGCTCACCAGAACAGTCTCAGGGAGTCAATGAACGAGTTCAGAAGTTTAATCGACTTAGACAAGACTGACAGTACAGAGCAGCAGGCTTTCACCAGGAGCAAGCATGCAGGAGCCGAATAATTAGGAGAGAAAACAAAGAGCACACAGAGGTTTTCAGTTTCCTTGATGCCATTTGGCATCAAGAGCACTAAGCACCAGCCCAGTCACCAGCTCTGCCAGGTGTAATGAGCTCTAATAGCCCTGTAAGAGCTATTAACCTGAACACTGCTTGTTTGTCACAGCCAGGATTATAAGCCCTTTAACACCTCTTTCAAGAGAGTATTTCTGAGTAGTTACAGCATTATTTAAAGACTGCACAAAGAGGCACTACATTCTTTAAGAGCAAGGTCTTCTGCTAGGCCAGCAGAAGTTGCAGGACCCAAGAAGGGGCCCTGTAACAGCTCAGTACTGCTGCAGCTCATCACAGGCAACAGAGAAGCTGTAAGTGCACTCAGTGTGCTGTGAAGTATAGTGCCTTCTCTAGCCCTCTATTTAATACTAAGGGAGAAGTCTCATCTCTAATTTTTTCCCCAGCACCTCACTCATTAACTCTACACAAAACTCACCTACCTCAAAAATACCCCAGCCTTTACTGGTGCCTTATATAGCCCCTCAGCTTGTTAAGGCAGACTCAGGTGGGCTCTGAGTAATTTGCTGTTTCTGCATATAAGGAGTATTTCAAGCACCACCCCTAAATTCTGCTTTAAGAAGAGAAAAAGCAGGGGGAGGAAGGGGAATGGAAGTCTGGACTATTTTAAGCTCCTAAAGAAAAGAGGGTCAGACTCTTAGAAGTCAGATGCTTCCGTGTTTGAACTCAGAGAAGTGGTGGTTTTAGGTTAAGTCTGCAAGTGCAAGGATTTTTTTTCTAGTCTTACACCTGCAAAGGTAAGAACAGAGCAAATGAGCAAAACCAAGTTATGGAGCAATTATGTAGCTAAATAAGGACTGCAGAAATCCTACAAGTCATAATGCAATGCTTCATTTAGTGCAATCATGTAAGGAAGGGTAGTGAATGAGCACATTTGGAAGTCGTAAGACAGATTTAAGCACAGGATTCAATGGGGCAGGTAGATCCCCAGTAATTCCTGAGCTGTGCTGCAGGATTTCTTATGTGTGGGTTTGTGATATTGGAAATTGTAGCTGAAGCATATTTAAAGTAATGTGAAAGCAGGCCTGGCTCAGCTTCTTCATATGGGGATTTTTAGTGGGAGCTGTTTCTTGTGGCTTTTTCAGGCTTTTCTTAATAATAATAATAAAAAAAGCTGAAACTTAAATCTACAGGAAAAGAAGGTTAAAGGGTAGTGTGCAGCTATGTGGTGCCTTCCCCTGCTCTAAGCCAGAGCTCCAGAGCTGCCCTTATTGTTCCTGGCAGATCCTAGGAAGCCATCGAAGGCTTCCAGGGATGGAGAGCTTGTCTTTTGTGCTGCAGCCACTTGCAGAGTCTTGATTGTCCTTCTACTTGAAGTGTTTTTCCTTATATTGAACATAAATCTTGCCCTATCCCCAGTGGATACGGGCAGGTCATTTGCTTGCTCTCTTCTGTTCATCACCTTTCTGGCACAAGGACAGATGCTGTCCTGGCATACTCTCTCCTTTTGAGGAGCTCTTCTGGGGCTCTGATGCCAAAGAAATGAAGGAGAGGATGTTAGATGAGTTTATCTCCTCCCTATTTGCCGAAGTTTGGGTTGGTAAGTGTAAATCTCGTACAGATTTGCAGTCAGAAAGTAAAAGGTATGTTGTCTTAAAGTCTGTTTTAATCTGCCTATGCCAACCAAAAGAGATTTTTGGGGGGTAGATGCTTCTCATCTGATGTTTTCTGTTATTTTCTGTTGTTATAGAAGGCTGCCATCCTCTATTTACAGCTCCTTGTACATGATCTCAACAGGTTCCGCTGCTTCTCCTCTTTCTGGGCCTGCCCCAAGGGCAGGTAAGGTTATTTTGGCAAATGGGTTTATTGGTGCTTTGTACCATGGGGTCTTCATCTTGCACAAGGATCTTGGGGTGAGAGGGACCTATGGGAGAGCTAATGTTTCTTAATAAGATGCACCTGGGATTTATGGCAGCTAAGGCAGTTTTGTCATTTCTGTATAATGCTGTTCACTGAAGGATTTGGAAAAAAGATTCTGTCAGATCCCTGATGACTTATTTCAAAGCATAAAATACAAAGTGCCAATTTAGGGAAATAATTGGAAAAATAAATACGAATTAAGTTTTTTCCTTTGCATTTAGATTTCAGTTCTTAACCCCCCCACTTTCTTGTCTTCAAAAGAGGACTTAAAAAGCTTTTTCAAAGTTTAGCTCTCCAAGCCACATATTGCTGGGAAAAAAAGGGATTTAAATTCTGTTCCTATAAGAGAGACCCTGGCAGGCTTCCTGTATGTTGATGAGCAGATCTCAAATATTTGTGCTTTGGATTTGGCTCATTAAACTTCTCTAAACAGGGATGCTTGTCCCAGCCCTTGAAGTTGGAAAAAAAACCTGATGGATGCATTCAAAAGGTGGCAGTAGGAATATATTTGTATGTTAGACTTTTTAGATATTTTAATTTTTCCCCAAAGAACTCGGCAGGTTGAGACTTCTAGTTCTTCTATGGTATAAATGACTGATTTGAATAATATATACAACCCAATAACCTCTTTTATTATTTGAAAGGTTATTCTGTACCTGAAACCAACGTGGCTTTAATGATTTACCTGCTTATGCCACTGGCATATTGGTCATGAGCATTTAGAATGTGTCCTATTGCTTCAATAATCAGACTATCTCTAACTGTGTGTCTGGGTGTTATGGAAATATGCCTATATAGTGATATAGATGGATGGATTTTTGCTTGCTTCCTAGTAGAAAGTAACTTTTCTGAAATCAGTGCGGCTTGAACATGAACATGTTCTGGGTTTGTTTTTTCCAATGCTGGATTAAGCACTGTCAATAACTCCAGCTGGGCATGACATTTGAAGAGGGCTGGATAATTTTTTTTCTTTTTAATTATAGTCAATGCAGCAAACTGCAGATGGGAGTGAGCCGAAGCTGTGGTGAAACTGGTTGATATGTGAGGAATGTTAGCGAGCCCTGTGACATCAGCATCAGTGAATGATCCCTGCTCCACCGCAGGCATCTCATGTGGTGCTCTCCCAGTGGTACCCTGCAACTGGAGTTTGACTTTCTGCAGCTGCAACATCTAAGCCTGGGTGGGGAATGATTCAAAGCTAGGGACAAAGGAGGGCAAAAAAGATTTGGAGCTCTCAAATGTGGTATGTGGTTGGGAAAAAACAGTCTGCAAATGCCTTCACTGAGTCCAGCGTAGTGGAGAGGTTTCTACATGTGCATGTGTTTGCTCAGGGCTGGCAAATCCCTGCTAGTGGTCTCGGTACTAAGCAGTGTGCTGCCAATAAGCAATGCAGCCATTAGGGCTTTTGCCATCATCCTAATGAAAGCAGCTGATTAGGAAACTTTTTTAGGAGGGTGGGAAGGAAATGCTGTGCAATGGCCTGACCTAAGCAGCTGGTATATCTGACAGCAGGCCAGTGGAGAGTCTGCATAAAGTGCCCTTGGGAGTGTTTTTTAAAGCTGTGTGAGTTTCCCACTTTTCAGGGCTGGAGGCTGTGATGGAAGCAGGAGCAGACATGATGTTTCAAGGCTTGTAGACCCATTTTCATCGTGCACTTACTTCACAGATAGGCTACTTAAAGTTCCGATCTTCACGAAGGTTGTGAGATCTCAAAGATTTGGCATTTATTTTACAGCAAGTGGTCATTAACTTCTGTCTACCCCTCCTGATACTTGGTGATGGCTGTTTACTGGTCTGCAAGGAGAGGAGTTGGTGTCAGTCTAGTTTCTGGAGTCCTTTGGTGTTAAAGTTACTAAAATTGCCACCTGAGACTGTTATATGGAACTGGATGTTCAGTCTAGTGCTTTTAGACCTGTATTGTGAAAAAGCGCATGGAGAGAAGATAAACAAAACCAGGGCACTCAAAGCACGTGTACTAAAAGCAATATCTTTATTTCAGCTACTTTTCCAAAGAGCTGTGGATAGGCAAGGTACAGCAGTGAAGCAGTTTGCCTAGCAAGAACTTTTTGCATATTCTTCATACAAATGGCTTGGGATGTAAACAAAAGGCTGGGGGAATGGGCAAGGAAGAACTGGGGAAAATTCTTTTTCTTGCTGCTGCATGTACCTTTCCACTGTTACATCAATAATTTTTTAGGAAAAAAGAAACCAAATCTCCTAAAATGTCACTGCTTGCTGTGAAGCACCTTTTTTCTTTCCAGTTTTCTTCTCCACTTTCCAGAAATGGGGGTGCTATAAGATGGTAATTTTCAGACATGAGCATGGCCTCCTCAATTTCCAGCTTGGTAATGAGCACTCTGAAATTGGAACCTAAGGCAGGGCCCACTATTTTCCCTAAAATGTGAAATACATACTTTCCCAGCCATGTTGGAGTGTGAGAAATATTGCTAGCAGTACAGAAGTCTAGTGAAGTTATAGTGTGGCTACTGTACTTAAGATGTACTTAAATCTGCGTGCCTCTGAAAAAGCTTTTCCATATCGATCTGCTGTTATTTATCCAATTCTAGCGTTATGCTATCAGAATATAATATTACATGAAATGGAACACAAACATAATTTGGGGTAAATGTACTGTGCAAAATATTGTTCTTAACGCTGGTGTGTTCTTGTCTACCTGAGTGGAGCAGACCTGGTGTAGGTGCTGGTGATTGTGGGCTCTTATTAGCAATACTGCACCCTGCAAAGATACCCAAGTATTGTTGTAGGAGTAATGACATTCCTTAACTAGCACCTGGATAACTGGCACCTGAAGATGATCCTTAGATACAATTAAAATGCCTTCTCTAAAGCAGAGCAAAGAAGTTAAATTTTTGCTACCAACTTGGCAAACTCTTTAGGGATGTTACTGGGAGTCTATACAGGGCTACAGAACTGGGACCTTCTGCATGTGTCTTCTCCAGGGCACATGCGGGCTGAAGCCTTCTCAGTACTTGTGTAGCTTGCATCAACCTTGAAAGTCACCTCCATCCATAAAAGTGTCCTTGGCATGGACAGACAACCCTGTCAGCAGGCCAGGAAGCCTGCAATCCTTCCAAGTGGAACTAGACATACGCGTTTCTAAGAGGGAAGACACTAATGTATCTGCCAAAGCTTTGAGCCTAAAGCTGATGAACGGCTACTCTACGGCTGGCTTGATTAAATGGCCATTGAAGATGATGTAAACATCAGACTCCTCACTATAGATGGCATTTTCTCGCTCCCGCTTGAACATCCTCACCCAGACCTCCTCTCCTTCCTGCAGGTCCAGCATCAGGCTCTGGCTCTGCATGATGCTCCGATCGCTGGGCTGGGCGTAGAGGATGGCCACCTCTTTCTCATTCTTCATCAAGTGCAGGTAGGTCTCCTTGAAGTTCCAAGTGTGGACGTTGAGGCTGAAGTAGTAGATTCCTGCCACATAGCAGAAGAACTTCCCCGAGAACATGTTGAAGTGCTTGTAGAGGTTCACGAACTCAGTGTCAAAAGTGACGTGCTGGAAGTAGTCTGAGCTATGAAGGGGTTTTCTCCGACCCACTGAGAAAGCCGCATAGAGCTGCTTGCAGGAATGGCCTTGTGGGCCAGGCTGGCCTTTCTGTCCCTTCCGTCCATTAAAGCCACGTAGTCCTCTTTCTCCTTCCTTCCCAACTGCTCCAGGATACCCTTTCTCTCCCATTTCACCCTTCTCCCCTGCAAGCATAAAGGAAAACCTTGTCAAACACAACTATATGAAGCCCAAGCTGCAGACACATCCTGCTGGAGACAACCAGCAAAGCAGCTGCTAAACCACTATTTTCCCAGCGCAGATATCTGGAAGCATTGGTCAGACACCAGCACCTTCCAAATTCTCAGAAGGATAAAAATGCCAGGTGAAAGCTTGGCTCCACTGAGCTGGTGGTGCCAATGTTCAATGTCCAATACTGGAACTCCGTGGCCTGACCAGACTGGTTACATGAACCCAACCCCTTCGTGCAGATGTTAGGGCAAGAAAAGGTATTGATTTTCCTGAGGTCTGATTTGGGCCTGGGAGAGGTAGTTGGGTTTGTTGGGTCTGCATATCCCTGCTCACAGGACTCCTGGCACGTCTCCTGTGTTATACGCTTAATTTTTGTTTGTCCGCCTTACTGAGACAAAACGTGCAATGGAAAAGGGAGTGAGAGTCTTTCCTAGTTTCTAATCCTACCGTTCAGTAATTCTGCGATAACATTTGCATCTGGTTTTTAGTGTGACTTAACTTGAGTTTCCAGTGATTCTGCTTTTTGATGGATTAGAGCCTTTTGCCAACTCTTCTCACTTGCACACAATTACAGCCTGTGCCATGTCACCTCTTGGCCTTCCTTTGGGTAAATGAAGTGGAAGAGTTTCTTGGTGTGCAGAAGAGCACAGCGTGCAAAATGAAGGTGAGCAAGTAAGATAAAGGATGTTATCGCAGCAGTCAGCTTTACCCACCTTTGAGGATGGTGATATCTATGGTGGGCTGGACTTTGGGTACCGAATAGGCAGGGTCGCTGCTCATCCTTGTGTATCGTGAGGAGATGATGGAGACGGGCTGCTCTGAAGGCCCGCAGCATCGCACGCACGAGAGACGTCGCGGTTCCTGTCTCGGCAGACCCTTTTCCAGCACCGCGCCGACGTTCGCGGTGGACACCAAGAGCAGGAGAAACACGGCGCTCATCTTCAGCGGAGCCAGCTGGATCGAGCAAAGGAACAGAAATTATTAACGTGATGATTCTAATCAGAGCTTCTGATGGGCCATCTGTTAATGTTACCACAAGGTGCGTTTCTTCTGATTAATTATTAACTCATCTCATAGTGGCACCAGGAGATTCCAGGTAGGAAGGGTGCCCAACTGCGTACTGTTTACAAGCAATGGAAAAGGCAATCCCTGTCTCTCATTACCTACGGTTGAAATATTTGACAAGAGACACTAGGTAAACAAAAGAAGAAAAAAAAAAAACAAAACCAAACAACAAAAAAAACCCCAAACCTGCTGAGATTAGAAGCTAAGGCTGAGATGCTTAAAGCTGTCGTAGCAAGCTCTGGTCAAGGCACGCTTGGTGCCTGGCTGCTGTTGGGACAGCTCTTGCAAAAGGTGCTGGGTAAAAGACACAAAGTGTTTCTCTGTTGGTTTGTTTATTGCATTGCCATCCTGAAAAATTCAAAATCACATGCAGAAAATGAAACTTTATTTAAATATAGAACCTAAACCTGATTTGTTTGGGGGGTTTTTTTGAGGAAAAACCTAAAGGGAAATGAAACTAAAAGAAATCAAAAGCATTTGTCTCTTTAGATAGTCTCTCACAGCCTCCTGCTGGTAACCTCTTTCCAAGGTGACTTTGCCAAGAAGTTTGTGGCTTTGACCATATCCATGTGCTCTTCCTAGCAGAATTTCTGTGTATGCTTTCCATTTTTATTTTCCAATGTGGAGAATGGAAACCCGAATAGCTGCAACAAACAGACTGAGCTGGGATTTGCTCTGCACAAACACTAGTTTTTAAGATCACCTCTTACACTTTTATCTGCTACTGGAAAGCTCCAAAGGCCCTTAGTACTGGGTGAAACGAAGAGAAATAAAATGTTTCAGGTCATGCAAGGGAGGTGAGTTTTCTCTAGCTCCCCATCGACCTCCTTCCTAGGGAGGGATTGGAGCTGGAGACAGGCAACTGCCTCCTCATATCACGTATAATTAGGGTTATTCTACTGATTGCAGTGGTGTTTCGTAGAAGACAGATTTTGGCCTGATGCCTTTTTGGACCTTATCCAAAGTCCAATTAGTCAGATGGACTCTTGTTGACCTCAGGCTGGGAACAGCTTTTACAGCTCCTCTTCTACCAGCTTTAATTCCTGGAATAGGTGGGGAAGGTAGTAGCTACATGTCCTGGCTTTCAGAAATAGCTCAATGAACACACAGGTCCCATCCGCAGAGGGAGGGAATCCTGTCTTGGAGGTCTACAAAGGCTTCAGTGGGCACAAAATGGACCAGCTGAGAAAAATATGGAAAAAAAGTGTCAGTACAGGGCAAGGTACTTGGATTGTACTGGCATTCTTGGGAGGTGCTTTCTTCTAGTTCTTACCTGCCCCAAAAGAACTGTCATTCATGCCTTTCATTGCTTGGTGTAATCCAGCACACTGGAAACCTGATGAATAGTTATTAGCAGCAACATAATAACTTTCCTTCTGACAGTAGTGAAAGTTACTTCGTCAAATCTGTCCTAACTTGGAATGATCTTTCTATTCATAATTGTACCTCATTCTAGGTACTGGGCTGAGGAGGGATTAATACTCCTTTTATAATGGTGTTCAGGGCCTGAATCTTGTTTCCATTAAGACCTTTTTAATTTTCATTCACTTCTTAAGCCATCTTTGTGCTGCCAAACAGCAAAAGAAATGCAATGCAAGTCTAAATGGGCGGCAGGTCATAAATAACCAGCCCATACGTGCCCAGAACTGAAAGTTTGCACCACAGAGAGCATTTGGGGTCTGTGTGATGTTTCTGGGGTCTCTTCTGCAGTGATTAAAGTTTGTGCATATACATAACGGTCTAAAGAAGACCCCAGTTTCACTCAGAGTCCCAGGCAATCAGGACCCACGTATCCTCTTTGGGACTAAAAGTTATTTAGCCCTTCTCAGGAGCGTGGGTAGTCAATAACCTGGAGGATAAAGTATAGGGCATTTGATTACCTTATCAGAACATTAAAACTGGAGGAACTAATTGCTCATAATACCTTCATGAAGGAGAAAGAGCATTCATTAAGAGGGGTATTCATAATAGGCGGAAGGGAAAGGATTCATAAATATAAAGAAATTACATTTTTATAGGCCATTATTCTCCCTAAGATGAATTACTTTCCTATTTTTAGAAGTGACTTAAAGAGGAAAAAAAAAAAGTCTGGGTGAAAAATCAGTGTTCAGGTTGTGCATGTTTCGCATTACGGTAATCCAAGCACCCATTGAAGAAATCGTGGCCACTTGCATGATTCACGAAGAACACTTATTCAAGTTATTGGCTAGAAATTGCATTTGGAAGAAAAATGAAGCAAATGCTGCAACAATCAGTCGGTTCAGGGCATTCTAGAGCTGACCCCCCCCATTTTCATTCAATAGTTAGTGAAGTTAGTTCACTAACATGGCAGAAACATGTATTTGGTTGCAATATCTGTGGTTAGGTGAAATCTTAATGATGTATGTGAATAAAGTTTCAGATTTGCAGTCTGCTCATAACAAACAAGAAAGGACAGGAGAAGTAAAATAGGAAAGTGGTGGAGAGAAAGGAGTCTGAGAGGACTGCAAGAAAAGAATGATGAATTCAGCAGTGTGGGATTATGTTTGAAAGACATCCAGCGCAAAACCGGAGATCAGGTGAAGGAAAACCTCAAACCAGAGAAATCAAATGTGCAACAGGAAAGGAAACAAACCTGGTAAGGATTTTCTTGTAAGGAGATCATGTCAATCCAGAGAAAAGAACGATTTGAGCCAAATTTCAGAGGAGAAGCAAATATAATTCTCGTGGTGGTGGTGAAGTCAAATCTGATGCTTAAAAAAAAAAAAAAAGGATGAAGCTCAAAATTTAAGATCTGTGAGGTGAAGCAGGGGTTGTTTTTAGCCATTTGCTTTTTCCCTTAAAGAGAATTATTGTGACCTTATTTTGTCAAAGGTGGTGATGACGGATTTGACTTCAGCTGCATAGGTTTATCTTCTTTAGAAGACAGCAAACAACAAACAGGGCTTTGCTCTGCCATAGCCACGACTACCAGAGCACAGGCTGGGAGGCTGCCTCTCCTGCACATCATTCAGATCCCCGCACGGGAGGGACATCCATCCTCCTTCCCACCACAGCCCGACAAGCTCGTTAGCGCCTGAAATGATTCATTAGTACTGCGCTGAATGTCCCAAGGCTGCAAAACGGAGTACGTTCCTCCTTGGTCATCCTTCACGACACCTCTCCAGAGATGGACGGGAGCATCCTGAAAGCAACAGCTTAAAACTGGAAGTATAAGTTATTGTCTTTGTGTTCTGTATTGGGAACACGAAATTCGCCACCTGGTTTGATTCAGAAATCTTGTTTTTCCTATTTGGTAGAAAAACCCCAAGGTGATGACAGATGCGCAGACATCCTAATGGCTGGGAGGAAAACTCATCTCCTGTGTTTGGAAACTTTGCAGTCTGTAAATGTTTCACCCGAGGATAAGAAGATGGTCTCAGCCATCCCTCTCTCAAAACCATTTTTTTCAGTTCAGCTTCTTTGGCTCTGCTTTAGCTTGGGTTCATTTTGAAACAGTTGATTGACAATTGATGAGTTTGAAATGTTTCAGCTGAAAAGCTTGTGGCGACATGTAGAAAAGCATAAATTGTTATGATGCTTCTGACACTTCTTGCAAAATGCTTGCGAAGCAGAAAGTTCAACATGAGGCTGAGCACAGAGCCCGTTTGGTTGCAATAGATAATTTCAAGATAAATTATATGCTCTTCCCATGACACTTTCAAGCCTCCCCACTCCAAAACCATGAAGCAGAGCACAGGTCCCAGCCTCTGCAAGTGGATCCAGGATAAAACCCAACAACCAAGCGTGAATTTAATCGGATACTTAGGAAGAAAATCTGCACGTGCTAAATAGGCAGATCTATCTTTTGGGCAATATTTTGGCAAACAAAATGAAAATTTGAGTGATGAAATGAGGCATCTGAACCTGATGAAAAGGCAGTTAATTTCAGTGAGATTTGGTGATGAGGATGGCTGGTGGTTGTGTTCATTATAACATTAGAATATATGTTATTGTTGGAGACCTGTTTAAATGTAATGAAAGGTTTCTTTGACTGAAACCACCCTTTAGCTAAGGTTTAAAAAGACTGTTTGCTTTTTCTGTCCCCTTTCTTCCCCTCTGAATTTCTGAGTAGAAAGACAAGATTAAAATATTAGTGAAAAGGATTCTTTGTTCAGGTATTTCTGCCTGGCCCAAAACAAGAAGAAAAAGCAAGGGAAAATACCAGTCTCCTTGCATTATATTCCAACACTCCCGTTGTTCAGACCCTTTTGCAAGGGAGTGTCTGTCTTTCTAACCAGAGCTGGCGATATGAACCCTTTCGCAGCTGCTGCCTCACAGTGCTGGTGAGGATGCAATGCCCAAACCAGGGATGCTGCTGTCTGCCATGCTCAATCCAAGGCAGAACAGATAATTAAATAATGTATTTTTGTTTTGCACTGACCTTGGAAGTACCCTGACTTAAATATAATCCATCAAGCTTTTTATTTATGCAATTTTTACCCGCTATGAATAACGTGCATCGAAAGTGCTGGTTTTCCAGCGACACCTGGCATTCCCCGTGTCTGCCAGCGAAAAAAAGCCATATTCCTCCCATGCAGGGCTTCAGAGATGCCACAAACCTTTGCTAGGGAAAGGCAGAAACCATTAGTTCCAGTTCAGGGAGTTAAATAATGTGATCCTTTCTTCTTGTGTGCAACTTCTTATTTAAATATATTTGCTTGACAGTATTACAGCTGGGGAGGACCTTGATTGGGGTTTTTTTGGTGGTTTTTTTTTGTGTGGTGGGTTTTTTGTTGTTGTTGTTGTTGTTGTTCATGATTAAGTTTAATCTTATAGCTCAAGGTAGACAGCTTATGTATGAGGTGCATTTGCTCATGCAAAGCATTTTAATCATTGTGTACCTGAAGACTTTTAACGCTTTGATATAAAGTAACACATCTGGGCAACAGAAATGGAAGAAATCCCCACAATATCTTCAAAAAGAGCTTACTTGCTCTTTATACAGAGAAAATAAAGCAAGAAGGCAAAGCAAGTCAGCCTGGAGGCTGGACCAAAAGGTTTTCCCTAAGGTTAGCAATGTGGAGTTTGCAACCTGAGCCCCGAGCTTGGCCAAACCTCGTCTGCTCCATTGGCACTGCAAGCAGCCCTCGTGGGATGTATAGGTCATGTCAAAGGTACAGACCTACCTTAACCTACCCCAGGCCGTGTTTTCACTGGGTACAGTGGAAGTATGTCCTTACATTGCGCAGATGCTCGAAGAATAAATCCAACTAATAACTGTGCTGAGCTCACATGCTGCGATATTGAGAATTTCAAAGGCAGAAATTGCTCTTGGATCCCTGAGCCGCACTTTAAACTTCTGCTAACATTTTCCTTCCTGTTATTCCTAGGGCTCTACTCAGAAAAGCAATCTATGACTATCTTTTCTTTAAATTCACGGCGCACAGGACAACGCCAGCCACTGCCCATTTTAATTAGTGACAAATCTTGACTGAAAACCCGAGAGGGCAGTTAAGACTAAAACCTTTCTTGCGCCGCAGAGATGGAAAACACATGGATGTGTCAGCCGCGAACCTCGGCATCATTCCAGGGACAGAAAATATTCCAGTTCTGCTTTTTTACCTTTTGTCTTCTTTCAAGCCTCGACCTCCTCACTGCTCCAGAGCTCCTCGCGTTGCCAGCAGCAGGAAACGAAGCATCGTCAGGGCCGGGTTTGTCTGGACACTGGACTTCCTCTTGGAAATTATTTGTTCAGAGGTTTGGTTTTTTTTTTTCTGTTTTCTTCCCCAGGAGGATCTAAAGTTTCTTCACGAGCAACTTATTGTAGAAAAGCCAAAAACGCTGAAGGAGCTTGTGCGTTTTCCAAGGCAAAGCTGCGACAGCTCGTGGGTTCCTCTGCGGCGGTGGCAGAGCCGAGCGCGGGGCTGCTCCTCTCCAACACGCCGCCGCGGAGATGCTTCGCTCGAGCCGAGCAGCAGGAGCCTGTCTGCAGCCATGCAGTGATTTGAGGGCTTGCAGACAAGACTATTCACATCCCAAAAAGCAATGTGGTTTAAAAATTTCCACTGTCCGTAGTGGTTTGCAGATGACCAATGTTAACGCCCTTTTGTCCACCGTGTTTCTACAACGGACTGGGGTGATGCAGAAGAGGGGCTGGGAGTGCTGCTGGAGACAACTGGGTTGGTTTGAGCCCTGTAAGCTGCGAGCGGGGCAGGAATGGAGGCAAAGCCAGGATCTGGCCGTGGAGAGCTCCAGGGATGTTAGCTGCATCTATATTTGTAATGGCTTGAGTGAACATTTGGTCAGTGAGTTTGTAGCTCTGTTTCTAATTATCTGGGGGTTTTAAATTTTTTTTTATTTTTCTGTTGCTTTTTTAGCATATGCCTATTTCCAATGTGGGTGAATTGCCCTAATTCCTCCGTCCCAGGAGGAGGTATCCCCGAGCAGCACTGGCTCGTGTGGTCGCCACGTGCTCTCTCCAGCTCCGATTTCACCAACCAGGCATGGGAAGACATGAGGATCCCAAGCAAACATCCCTTCGTATTACCTGCACCTGCTTAGACCTGGGGGATTGTGTGGATTTAACGCAGTCCCCTGCAGGCACTATGGGAGGAGAGGCTGTGCCTGGATGGAAACGGACCCGGGCACCTGCCTTTTCCCATGGTACTGCCTTTCCTGGACTGCGGCAGGGGCTGTTACCACACTTTTCTCAGCGCAGACAAGGAGCAAAAGAACGTTTGCTGGTTCCTAAGCAAACAACCCTTCCCTCTCTCCTTCTCCTCATCCCCGCCTGCACCTCTGATGCCAGGAACATGCCTGCAATGTCCTGGAAATGGCCCTGCTCCAGGCTGGGTGGCTTTTTGAAAGCGCTCCCATCTCTGCAGCAAGCCCAGACAGTGATTCAGCCCGGCGCTGCCGAGGCACAGGGCGAGTTACTGTAAATCATTCCCAGGGCAGGTTCTCTGATAGATAGAGCCAATCACCCTGACGAAGGAGATGGCACCCGACTCTCCTTCGTCCTTCCCAGTGCGAAGGCAGCTTTCCTGTGACTTGCCACTGCTGACTCGGTCCCTCCGGGAACTCGGTTTTCTGTGTGCCAAAATAAAGCAGGCAGAGGTGTCCCTGCGGTGGGTCCCGTGCGGTGCTGTCCCACCTGGGTGGGTGGAAGCACCAGGACACGGGCGCTGGCAGCGGCGGGACCGTCCCATCCCATCCCATCGCTGCCCCAAACCCCAGCTTGCAGCTCTGGAGCGAGCGGAGCGTTTCAAACAGCAACAGTTCCCCGGCAAGGCTGGAGAGACAGAGTCCCCTGAAAGTTTCCATGTCTGCGGAGGATGCCAGGGCTTTTTTCTGCCCTGGGCTCCCGCAGCAGCGGGGGGAGCCTGCATCAGGTTGGGCTCCCTCCCTGTCCCATGGCTCAGCCCCGGTTAAGAGCAAAACCAGACTAAGAAGAAAGCTAGAAAGAAAACTAGAAAGAAAAACTAGAAAGAAATTGTTCTGGAGTGCTAAGGGTGGTTAACGAAACGCAGAGTGTTAGTAGGAACAAATTAAAGCCAGCTCAGCAATAACCTGGCCTTGCACTTAGTTTGCCTGCTGCGGGGAAGCAGAAAAAGTGAGACGAAGCAGCGCAGGCAGAGACCACCTCTTTTTAGTCCTCGCCCAAGTGACCTGCTTCTGCAGGGTGGGAGCACTTTGTTCCCTATAGCAACTGTATTTTTTTTTTCCCGAGCTTATTCAGATCCATTTAACTTACCTTGTGACTCAGACCCCTCTTTCTCTTACTTTCCTTGCTGTTGCTTAGCAGGATGCATAATATGAAAGCTGCTGTTCATTCAGGTTTTTTAGTTCTCAGTGGCGGCTGCAGCTTCCTAGCTGGAGTCCAAATGAAACACTGAAAGTCAGGCCGGCTCCTGATGAAAACCAGCAGCTAGGTTGTTTGCAAAAGCAGGGTTTTTTCTTGTTTCTTTGCTTGCTTCAACTCGTGCTGGGTTCCTGTGCTTTTGTCCTGCTATAGCTTCCTTAGGACTCGCAGCCAGTCTGTCGGGTTGCACGGTGCCTCTCACAATGATGGAAATGAAGACCAAAAAATTTGTGAATAATAATAATAAAAAAAATATCAAAAACCACAGACCCAAAACCACATCCAGTGTTCCAGCCAAGAGAGAAAGTACTGGGATCACATGGAAATAATTTCTCTTTGGGAGATTTCAGCATCTTTTTAGGCAGGAGAAAGGAATAAAAAAAACCCAACCAAACAACACAAGCCTGAGATAAAAGCTCTGGCTTTTGTGCATGAGCTATGAAGGTGCCAAAGGCATCTCGAAGGGGTGCAGCGATAGAACCTGCCCCTGCAGTGACACTGGGGGAAGGTGTGGGTGCACGGCCAGGTGCCTGGGGACAGGCCAGCGCTCAGGGAAATGTCAGCCCCGCTGTCCCGTGCACCTCTCTGCTGAAAAACAAAGCGCTTTGCTTCTGTGTGAGCAGATTTGGGGCCAATCTCAGGAAGGCGATGTGCAGCCGCAAGATGCTGTTTTCCCTCCCTGCTTCACAGGTTTAGGGGATAACACCTTATGCCAAACCATCCGTGGCAGGATGGGATGAGTATTAGCAGCCTGCGAATGAGAAAGGAAGGGAAGGTCAAACGTAAGCACAAGGGTGAAACTTCCTCAGCGTGTATCTGCAGGCGGTCTTCTCCCACCACTACCCGTTTGCTGGTGGTGTGGTTTGCACTAACTCTCCCGCGACACCCAGAAATGGCTGGAGAGCAAGTTGCCACTATTTCACTTCCATTGGGACTGAACTACCGGCTCCTCTGGCTAACTGCAGCAATGACAGCCGGGGTGCCACGAGGGTCTGCGTGGGACGGGAGGCGTGAAGACCGTCTCTGAAGGAGGCTGAGCAGAGGGCATCTTCAGAGGAGCCATCCTGCCCACGCTGGCCCATCTGCAGAGGAGCACAAGGTGGTCCTGGGCACGTGTGAGTCCCTCGGGAGGGCTAGTAGCCACGGTGGAGCGAGGAGGCTGCAGAACTGAGCGCAGCGCGGCAGCAGGGTCACGCATGCTTCGTGCTGGCAGGGTCATCCCTTAGCCAGGAGATAACGTGGGATGTAGCGCAGATGGTTCTGGTCCACGGGACTGCTGAGACAAAGTCACTCAGCAAGGAGCAGACACGGGGGTTTCAGAGCGTGCTGAGCATCGCGCATGTCCCCAGCCCCGGGGCAGAATGGTGCCGCACCAGTGCTGTTTGATTTTTAGTGCCCACACTTTCTTAGCTGAAATTGCAAACTTGGTTATTTCCAGCCCTTGGAAAAAAGCACATTGGTGGCTTTATTTAAAACCAGGTTTGGGCTCTGATTTTTTTTTTTTTTTTTTTGGCGGGGGGGGAGGTTCTTTCTTTTTTCTTTTTCTGTTTTGCAACTGCCTCCCACTAATTGTAAAAGAGGAAGCTAAAAGAGATGGGTACCCTATAGAGTGCAAGCTCCAGAGTCATTCCTGCCGTAAGACTGAAAAAGAAAAGTATCGCTTTTGATTGTCCTGAGAACATCAGGAGGGGAAAGGTGTGTTTTGTCCTCTCGCAGTGCCCTTCCCCACTTCAGGTCACAACTCGGTGCTTTAAATACTCCTCGCTGCAGCCCTCCTGCTCTGCCGCCTGCCCTGCACCAGACCCCAGCACTGTGACACCTCACCAGTCCATGGGGGCACGGGCTGGCCGGGTCATGCCTTTTTTTTTTTTTTGGGGAAACAGTCTCTGCCTTACAGAAGGAGGGATGAGATGTGAGAGCGCCTTGGGAACCTCTCTGCTTTTTCAAAACCCCTCCCAAGCCTCCCCATCCCTCCCTGACCCAGCCGGGCAGGGGACGTAGCCGAGGTCCTCAGAAAGGTCTCCCAAATCTGCCGATGTCCCCCAGCTCCTAAATGCTCTGCCCCGCCGTACCACTGCCCACAGTCACCCGTCCTCCAGAGCTCAGAGCCCTGCAGCAGAGGCAGGGAGATGGCTGTCATGGTGGAAAAGGGGGTTTTGCACGTCTTTTCAAAATTAAAGAAGGGATAAAACAAGCTTTAAAGCTGTAGGTGGACCTGGGTTATAAAAAGGAGATTTCAAATTGCTTACAGACGACTTATGTTGGGAATGTTTTTATACTGGTGGTGTTGACTAAAACTAGAGGGTGATTAAAACAGACTGCAGCATGTTGTTGTTTTTTTTTTTTTTTTAATTCAAAAACTTGCATCCAGAGTGACGAGGAGGGGGAGTATGGACTATTGGGAGCGAGGGCTGCCCCCGTATCAAGGGGGAGGGAAGATTTACATGCGCTGCTGGTGCTGTGCTTGGGAGACTCTGCTAGCAAGGGCCAGCGAGGCGAAATGTAGAGGTTTGCTGCTGTCCCAACATGAACCCAAGCAGCGTCCAGCTCTCCATGAGTCACCCGCTTCTCCAGCCCAGCCCTCCTGGACCCCCCCCCGCCCCCAACCCCGGCCCCCCCCCCCGCCCCCACCCCCCCCCCCCCCCCCCGGGGCCCCC
>JANXJC010000063.1:17603551-17651496 GCA_027564655.1 Leptodon cayanensis | reverse complement strand
GAAAAAAAAAAAAAAGAAAAAAGGACACCGAGAAACTTCAGGCTGAAAACTTTATTATCGGGAGGAGTCCCCATCCCCTCCCACGGCAGCAGTGGTCCCCGTCCCAGCCCCGCGCGGACGGGCAGGAGCAGGCTGTGGTGGGCAGAAGGCACCTGGAAAGGGGCACACAGAGCCCAGTACAGCAAGGGGAGGGGGGGGGATAGGGCTGCAGCCTTTCCAAAGCTGCCAGGAAAAGAAAAACCTTACTCATCCTCTTTTTGGAGGGACCTCAAACAGTCTCTAAGTAAAGAAATGACTTCGCCTCACAAATGCCAACCAAAAGCCTTTCCTGTCATCTTCACTATTCTGGATTAAACACCAAATTGTGTAATCTTTTCTCATCCACCGTGTTTCCCAGGCACCCTGCTCTCCTCTCGGCCCTGGTCAGAACCTTTCATGGAAAGGAGAGCTTCCTCCGCACGTCCTGCACCCGTGCCTCCACGGCCGCCCCGTTGGAGCTGCTGCATTCATTTACTCGGTCCCACAAATAACCTGAACTCCAGAAGCAAATATTCTGCATTAACACATTTGTGTCATTGTCAGTAGAGGCACCGCATGAGTGACATCGATGCCTTTTCAGGATTTGGGTCTGTCTGCCTCCCAAAAGCAGAGCAGCAGTGCGTCCTGAGCGCCCTGTGCACACTTCAGAGAGTTTCTTTCCTTCCTTTATCATCCAGCAAATATTTATAATTAGAACACAATTAGTAAATAATACCTATTACCCCTGCTGAGACACGGGAGCTGCTTTGCATCACGTACATCCTTGCAACAAGAACGGATGCAAACAAAAGCGCGAACGCAAACGCCAAAGCACTTAAAGCGGAGGGACGGCGGTCTGGAGATGGGAGTTTGGTTCCTGGCTCTGCTGCTGACGGCGTGGGGTTTTGGGAAAGCTCCCCTCCACCCGCCTGGGGATGGCACGTCTCTTCCCCCATTCTTCATCGCCTATTTTTAGACTAAGCTCTTCAAGGCAAAAAAAAAAATGTGTAATCGGAATGCAACCGGGCAGAGCTCTGGTTTCACAGGGGGGTGTGAGGCCACCGCTGAGAGCTTACTTGTATGGATATAAAAATAGTTTATAGATGTAACTCAATAGAAAGAGTGTTTGGGACTCCGAAAATGATATTAGCTGGTCAAAAACTGTCCAAAACCAGTCTACGTGAGATATTTTTATTTTTACTCTGAAACCTAGGACAGAAGAAAAATGTTATGGTAACCAGCACCTGGCATCAGAGCCGGTGTCTCAAGATTAAACAGGTTTTCTGCCTCTTAAAACGACAGCCTCCTTTTTCGAAATAATAATCACATTCAAGGAAGAAGGATATTTCTGTTTACACAGTTGATTTATAAAGCTTGGCTGTTGTCCATGCTAGGAGCAAGGAAAAGAAAAAGAAAAATCACCTCTGCACACTGCTGAAGGCTTGCAGCAAATTAATAAGAAACTCTGTGTGTGATAGAGCAGCGAGTTCAGGGCGTGCTGAGCGTCTGCCTCCTCTCTGCAATGAATCCAGTAAGAGATTAAACAATGCTCAGCTAGAGAATGAACACACCGGTGGTAAATTTAAGGGACACAAATGATGATCTGGCAAGGCCACGGTTTTCTTCGCAGCCTTGGTGTGCTAAAACTGGTCTGGTCTACGGAGAAGTGGATGCTTCTTTCTAACCAGTTAATTGATGAAGTGCCTGGGTTTTTAGGAGGGTGCTGGCTTCGTGCTTTGAGGAGCTTTGCCTACGTGGGAGAGCGTGCTCGAGGGTGAGCGTCGATGGCTTGGGAAGGACACCCAGAGACACACCCCCCCCCCAGCTCTTGCTCCAGGTGGCCGATATTAGTGACCCTGTGCTGAACCAGGGATGCGGTCAGCGGCGGCGTGCCGGGATGCTGGAGCCTCCGTGCTCTGCAAACGCATTTCCCCGCGTGGTCAGACCACAGTCACAGCTCTGCTTGCGTAAAAAGGCATTGGAAACGTCTCAGCCAGTGTCCACAGGCATGTTTATCCTTCTCCTTCTTTTAAGTGAAGGCATATCTTTTATTTTTTTTTTAGCTTTCAAACACACCGTATATAATGGCTGAAGTTATTTGAGTTGTAACCAGCTCTTTAAATGAAAAGGCATGTTTTATATGGATTTTTCCACCGTGCTGAACTCAGTGAGAGTGATGTGTGCTTGCTCTCTCCTCCCGCTGAAGGCTGGGGCTCTATGCCATGACAACGTCTGCACCACGTGGCAGAGACACGCACAGATGATTCCTATGGAAACATTAAACATTAAACTAAGTTTCCTCCTGGCTTTCTGCTGGGGTGTCTTTCTGGATCACAACAACCCCCTGGCATTTGCAAAAGGCAGCCAGACCTCTGTGGTGTTTAGCTGACAGCCCAGACGATGCACAGGAACCGGGAGGGTGTGTGCAGAGATATGATTAATGCAGCGGCTGTGCTAAACTCCAAAAATAAGTGGAAAAAGTGAAGAGCAGCTCTCTGTGCACTGCCATGTCAGCCAGGCAGCCCAGGAAGAGTTTTCAAAGCCTCTAACACAGTAATCCCCAACCGATAATATAATTTAATGCAATAAAGCGTGTGTGTATATATATATATATATATATATTCAAGCGTGAGTGCGTGGTGCTTTCAAGTGGCCAATTGCGCAAAGCCAAAAATAATTACGAGCTAATTGGAATTTAAACAGCAGCGCGTGAATGATAATTGGAAACTGCTTAAGAATAATTTACTAAATAGCATGAAAGCTATGATTTCACAACAGAGTGAGAAAACATTTATAGCTAGAGCCTGGTTCTGAGGAGAACTGAAAGCTTTCTGGGTGAGAAGAAATGCTGCATATAATAGGTAACGAGGAGAAGTGGGTGGCTTTCTCCTGGCTGCTGGAGCCTTCCAGGGCTGCTCAAGCTGAGCAATATTTGCAAGGGGGAAACGAGACGACCTGGATAAATATAGGTTGATCAGCCTTACGGTGAACCTGTCAAAGTAACAGAATTGCTGATGATCTCTAATGAAGAGTTAATGGAGGGTAATGCAGCCGATGCCAATCAGCCAGGACTGGTGGGAAATACATCTCATAGACCTAATTTCTATTATACATTACAAGTTTATTTGATGCAGGTACACTGACTTTGGCAAAACATTGGTCTAAACCTTTTAATTAAAAAATGAAACTGATACTAATCCAGGCTGGCATGGAGAGATGGGCGAGCGTGTTTGCAGCAGCGTGTTGGGGAGGGCTGATCTCTCTTGCCACCCGGGCTAACGAGGCACGATGCCACAAGGCCCGATCATGACGAACCGGGTCAGCTTTGCTGGGAACCTGCTGAATAACCAAGCGGTACTCTTAAAATTGACTATAACGGCACTAAGCTGCGAGCAACATTGATTCATCACTAAACCTCACCTACAAGCTGTCAAGCTTTAGACATTTAAGACCCTGTTCTGAAATCTAAATTTGGAAATCCTGAAAGATTTGAATCTTGGTTTTGAGTTAAGCCTTTGTTAAATGGAAATGGGAGTTCACAGTGGTCATGAATAGCATATCCATCTCCCCTTGTACCCACCTTCCCTTTGCATAAAAACCAGCATTGTTTTGCTGAATAATCTCTTAGGCAGGACTTAGAGCATGAGTTTACTTTAAACCCTGGATTTAGTGTGATTAGCTCTAGCTAATCTCACAGGGCTTCAGGCATGTGTTGAGAATGCTCTCTAAGCTCTTTGTGTGCATCACCTTTTGGGGAGAGCAGCAGAGGTTTTAGCCATTCTCACAGCTTCTGTCTGATGGTGGGAAGAGTGCTTGCTCAGGTCTGTGGCATATTATGGAATTTTCACACCATGTAACACAAAAACGTGGCTTGACTTATTCTGTGCATTTTCTCCCCACCCCCCCCATTACTTAAAGTAATATTAGGCAATGAGCACTGTTCCTGCATTTAGACTCTCTTAAAAATCCAATCTGTGACAGACCCAAATCAAAATAGCCAAACCCAGGAAGAAATCCTTGGCACAGCACCAGTGTCCAGATAGGTTTATCACACTGACTGTATTTGCATGGAAACCAAAATGAGCTGAGAAGGAAAATATTTCTCTTTGTTGTTTTGTTTCCAGAACAAAAGAGAGATTTGATTTTTTCACTTTCATTTCCTTTCCAGTTTTTAGATTACTTGTAATTATATGGTGCTGAGCAAATAGACAGTGCTCTACCTTTTTGTAAATGACTTGGAAGTTTTCTTTAATCCCTCGATAGGGTTCAACTGGTACGTCGTTCATCACGCTGCTGCTCTGCATTCCAGCAACTGGGCTCATTTAATTTTCTAGGCTGAACAAAATAGCTTTACCATGCCTGCTTATACAGAAGTAATGATGGGTAGAACCCCTTAGCACATAATAATTACTATTTTCCACAGAGAGATGCATGCACATTTTCAGAATAATCTTAAAAAAAGTTAAAACCCGTGAGAGTGAGACGGGCTGTGGACAACAGAGTAAAAATGATGGAGGATAGTTTTCTTCCCAAATTCTTTTTTTAAGTCTCTATTTTTCAGCTTTAAAATGGTATTTGCTGGTTGAATCGCTGGGCTGTGGGATGCCACGTTCCCCCTTCCCCACGCTCGGCAAGAGCAGCAAATTCCCCACGTCTACATCCCCAGGAACTGTTTCAGCACATTCTAGGTTTGAGCCTCTGACACGCTCATCCCCTCAAAAAAATGCCAGTCCGAAACCCACCTTTCACCTCAGCCTTTTCTGTCGGAAAAGGAAACAGAAAATAGATTGCAATAATTTTTCACCAGGGAGATAAACGCAAGGGATGGGTCCAGACAAGCCCTTTTGTCTGAGGACGCGTTGCCTGGCCGCCTCGGCTCAACCCCACCAAATCTGACAGCGCCTTGACAGCTGTCAGTCACCCCAGCACAATCAATACGCGGACATTTCGGGTCGTCCTCGCAGACCTTTCCCCAGCACAGAGGAGCTCAGGCCGCCTTTGCCCGGAGGGTTTCCCACCTCTCCCTCCCCTGGGCAGCTCAGGCTGCGGAGCTCCGGCGGCGTTTCTGCTCTCGGATGGCTCACGGCTCCTCTCGTAATCTCCTATTAAACACTCCCCGGCCATCGCTGCTCAGGCTTCACACTTATTTCCCGCGCCGTGTCAGGCAGGGCTGAAGCTAGCGGTGAATTTTGATTCCCTGGTGGCAGTTGCAGAAGCAATGTGGAAGAGTTGGCTGAGATACCAATAAACTAAATCTGTCCCCTCCGTTCCTCCGAGGATTATTCTTAGTTTCTTAAATTGAGGCTATTTTATGAAGTCACAGACTTTTGCTCTTGACATTTAAAGAATACCCAGCCAGAGAGTTTTCCAACAGCAAGGACCTGTGATTCAAAAGCGGGAGCGAAAGTCGCTCATCTGTGTGAGGGAATCAGAGATGAGGCAGTTTGAAAATTAAATAAAAAGTTACAGAATGTCCTTTATAAACAGATTCAATGCCAAAACTTTTGCTGCCCTCGTGTTACTCCCGAGTTGCCACAAACCCCAGGGAGAAAGTCTTTGCTTTTAAGAACTTGTAATTGAAGGAAACAGAAAGAAAAATCTTCAGGTGAGCCAGGGGCAGCGATGGGCACAGCCTGGGCAGAGCGCGAGCCGTCCCTGCTCTAGTTGTGCTGGGATGCAGGGCGGCTTTACCGCCATGAGATGTGCACGCTCCTGCCTCACGGCAAATGCTGAGCGAAGCACACAGACTTGAATCTCTCTCCCTGGCATTTAGTTTAACACTTCCAATCTTTCTTACCTGCCAAGGTATGAGCACTCACATAGACAACTCATACGGCTCCGGTGCTGCATTATTCATCGAGCTGGGAACACACCAGACAGGAATCCACGTGCCCATGGCAGCAAGGAGGGGTTATTCTGGTATAATTTCGGAGACTATTTTTTTCATATTGATTTGGGTCTCATTTTTAAGCAGATGCAACATTGTCGGTAGTGTAAGACGTGGATGGGAAGAGGTCTCTCTCAGCTCCAGAGAGCTGGAGCCGTCTGCTTGGGTGGACTCAGCACCAGGAACAGCCACACAGCTCTTTTTTCCATGCTGGCTGCCAGGCTGAGGATCTCAGCTAGGCGCCCTGTACCCGCAGCTAGCAGTGGCCAAAAGCATCATTTTTCTTCTTGCATCTGAAGAAAAAGCGGAGGAAGGGCGGCACGTAACATTGATCTGCAGGAGCACTTGACATTGACATATACCACGAGTATTTTTAGCATCCAAGCGCACTTTTTCTTGGCCACACGGTGACACCTGAGACCACTCCTACAACATCAGTGTAAGGGTAATCATTTTATGACAGGAGAGGGGAGGCACAGAAAGGTTAAATGATTTCTCTCCCTCCGCGCAGTACAACAGCAGCGGACGTGGGAATAAATCTCAGGATCTCCCTGCACCTCCCCACCGCAGCCGCGGAGGCTGTCAGCAGAGCGGCAGTGGTTTGAGGGCTAGCTGCCACTTCTGTCGCCCTTTGGCAGGTCTAATGGAGACCCCTCTGTAAGAGAGGCAGGCCATGCATCAGCTTTGTGACAGTGGCATCCCCAGTGCCCTTCCCAGCTTGGCCAGCGTAGCTCCCATCCATCATCAACTGCATTTCAGCACTCTACTTCCAAAAGCGGCTCTAGTACAATAACTTCTAGGCATAGTAGCAGCAATTTCAGAGCAGTTTGAGGTAAGAGGTGGCAGAGCACCAGGAACATTTCAAAGTGAAGGTGAGAAATGCACATGTTCACCGGCTGAACCTCGTACTCATTGCAGACCAGAACCTGCATCGCTTTCTTGAGTCTCACTCAAGCAGCACTTCAAGTCTCCGATGTACAAAAGTTCAGAGGTTGAATTCACCTGTATCAGTGCCATCAGTTGTCAAATCTTTGGGGCTACCACAGCCTCGATGCAACTCTCTGGGTCAGTGCTCAGGATGGACACAGGACTTCGGTGTCTCCCAGCGCCACGGCGCAATGCTGCCTGAGCTCTTCACAGCCTTCACGGCATTTACCTCCATAAAATTTCACTCCCACAGAGCAGGCAACTGCTACAGATTGGTCTAAGCAACTTGCAAAGTCAGTTGAGTTTTTGGCAGAGAAGAGCACTGAGCTGGAGCTCTTTCGTTCCCACTGGCCTCTGAGAGAGGCTATTAATAGCCAGAGAATAGATAAGAAACAAAGCGAAGAGTTTTAATTGGACATCTTGATATTGAGAAATGGGCCTTTGATGGGAATCCAGTCCTGTGAAATGTTTTGGGGAGTAGCAATGGTCTCCATTCAGGATCTCTCAGGTTAGTGACTTCCAGGCTGGTTTAAATGGGGTCAGTGTGACAATTGGGGGTTGATTTTGTTATGTCCTTCCTTGGCAGTAGCATAAGAGCAAAGCTGCTAGCAATGCTAACCAACGTTATTGCAGCCGCAGGTCTCCTACGGACTGCCTGTGCATTTTAAAACCCTGCTCTTGCACAACCAGCACGGCTCCAATGAGCAATTGCGGCGAGATGCTTCTGTGCTGAGTCTACCTTTTCCTTTATTAAATAAAAATCACGACTCTGCTTTGACATTTCACTGTTGGCCACGGATCACATGCATAGGATGAAGACAAAGCTGCCCATTCGCATGGCCAGGAAGCAAAGTCTACGACTGATCTTAGTGATGCTCGTCATTAGGTTGGGTTCCTGTCTCAGGGCGGCGAGCGCTGATAAAGAAGCGCAAAGAGGAGAAAGTATCTGCCAGGGGCATAATGTGGAGCACAGACCGAGACAGAGCAGATCTGCCTGACCATGAACAGTTATTGCCAACAGACAGATGTTTGTCTGGTCTTAAATTACATTGCCTGCATGCCTGGAAAAGATACTGGCTTATAAATAGCAGTGCTTCAATCCCCTATGGTTTTGCATATTTAGGTCCCACCGTAAGGCATGCAGGTGTTAGACAAAACTAGCTGGAAATGGGCTGTGGGTAGCAAGTGTCTAGGGGTGTCTGGCAGTGGGGTGTCTTGAGCTTCTTCGTGGGAAGGTTTTGGTGAAGAGAGGGGAGTAATTCATCCTTTCTGTTCTGCACTGCACAGAAGGAGAATCCCTGGGAAAGCACCGTATTTCTGGCTGGATAAAAAGGTTTTAAGGTTTTTGGCATTGAAGTGTTTCAGCAAGAGTCCAAATTCTCCATGAAAAGCAGACATTTACCATGAATGTACAGAAGATCCAGGCCGTAAAGCAGCATTTCCTCCACTCCAGCGCTGCCTTCATTTCCTAGCCAGGATCTCAGAGACCTCCAGCTGAGTAACAGCCCCAAAGAGATGCCAAGGATTGAATGCTCATTGCAGATTAAAACCCAAAAAAGAGCCAGATTCCCAGCCCCGAGCGGTGCTGCCGGGAGGGTTGTTCCCTGGGACGGGGTGCGGATGATCCTGCGTGGTGCTGCATCTCCGGGCTCACGACTGGCAGGGTTAGCCTCTATCTCTAGGAGATCCACCTACGAGCTGTGTCAAACCGCCCAGGAGTGTGGACCCAAAGCTTCATCTCGTGCCGGTTGAGGAGGCAGATGATGGAGTTGTGCTGAGGCAGCCGACTTGCACAAACGCCCGGAGAAGCGGGACTGTTTTCTACTTCCCCGACCTGCCCCAAACTCTCTCCTTACCAGCGGGCAGGGCTCAGCTCTCCTCCCGTGCCATGCCGCAGCCCCGCTCAGTGCTAACGGGGGCTGTTTGCCACGTATAACGGGCTCCTTATGAGCTGCTCCCCGTTTCGGACCTCGAGGCATCCTGTCCGTGCTGCTTTCTGCGAGTAGCCGTTTCTGCGTATTGTACGGGCAGAAAAACAAATGTCGTCTAACGTTTTGGGGAGAAGGAGGGGGACAGCCGGTGCGACTCACCCCTGGGCTAACCCCAAGCATTCTGCATTACAATTTAATGTGATGGAAAGCTACAATTAGCTCTAATTAAGGCAGCCTCATTGCCTCGCTGAGAGCAGAGCTGCTGTCAGTTCCATTTTCTTACCTTTCCACAACACCGACACGCTGCAATTCAACAGATTAATACTCCTGGCATGAAGTATACTCCCCATGTAACACTGACGAATGGGCGCTAAGGATTTATTACTAGTACACTGCGGTGGGGCCCAGAGGCACCCCCGGCACGGGGCTCCCTTGGATACGGGGAGTATTTATTCAGGGTAAAAAGTCAGAGCATGGAGAGTGCGGCTGCAGGATGCGCCCAGGGTGACACAGTCCCTTGGCAGGGCTGGGATAAATCCGCCTTCCTCTGACTTACCCGCAGTGATGGACCCATTAGAGCACAGAGCCTATTGCCTCCGGGCATTGCAAATTGAGTATCATTCACTGGTGTGTGTCCTGAAGAGTCTCAGTGACATTTCTGAGCTGGCGTCTCAGAAAACTGCTAATAGAAGGATAAAACCCAGAAGTTATTATAAAGCATATCTCATAAATGTTTGTCTCGGTCAATGAGCATCACTGGGCTTCCTGGAAAGAGCTATAAGATCCCTTTCACATCCTTTCTTAAGCTGATCTCTTTGCAAACTATTTCATGGGCAGATAAGGCATGTAACCTGCACCTCTGCCTGAGGATGAGTGAGCATTTCTCTCCTCCGCCGTGTGATAACAGCCAGGGCTGCTCTGCTCTGTATTCAGTGCAGTCATGAGCACAGTGACTCATTCTCATCTGCAATGCACTGTATTCAATGAGCAGAGATGCTCTATTCTTGCAATTAAATGTAATTTCTCTGTTGCCCTAGAGAATACAGAACCTTACCTCATTACTGCAGCCAGTCTTTCACTGATGCCAGGACAGGATTTTATTATAGCTGTGTTGCACAGGACACTGAGTCTAGACTTGCGGCATTTTGGGTCATGTTATTAACTGAAAAAAAAATCTCTGTTACAACAGAGGGTGGATTCACATCCGCAGATATTGTGAATCTTTTCCTGAAATCAATCATCTTCAGGGATTAATACAGTTCTGGTTATGGGAGTGTCAAAGCCTCTGACAATCGCGTTGTATCTGTCTGCACACTCTTGGGCTTGGCCAGGAGCTGGATACCCCCGTGCAGGAAATTCCACCCCATTTACTCCTTATTTTGAAGCAGAAAGGAAATAAACATAAGGAAACGTTGTGATTCAAATGCAATGCTTTATGTGAATTTCAAACTTCATAAAATCATAGACTGGCTTGGGTTGGAAGGGACCTTTAAAGGTCATCCAGTCCAACCCCCCCTGCCATGAGCAGGGACACCTTCAACTAAATCAGGTTACCCAGAGCCCCGTCCAACCTGACCTTGAGTGTTTCCAGGGATAAATATTGGTGCATAGAATGAAACCGTTTCATTTCAAAATAATAAGAAATGCATGCATTCCCTCTTGGGAGGGTCCGAAGAGGACATTTTGACACGGGGTGGCTTTCTTAACTCCTCCACAGAGCAATGCCAGGACTTGGGGAAAGGGTCCCAGGGGCTGGGCAGCACCAGGAGCTCGGTGGTGACCAAGGAATTCGGCTCCACAGAGGGAAAACCCCCGTCTCCCATCTGCAGAGAGATGTGAACAGCAGAGAGAACTAACTGAGACCCGACAATTGCACGTCATTGTGGTTAATGGCTTATTGATGGGATTACAGCTTTGCTTTCCGTCATTAAGATGCGAGACCTGGTTTTAGATTTTTATTAATTTGTTTGTTCGTAACCGTTCAATAGATCTTTTCTGCAAACATGCTTCAATCTCTGGGTTGTTCACAAACATGTTTGCTCAATGTATTCCTGTTCGCTTAATGAATTCCAGCTGTTCATTAGTATACCTGTCATATGATATTACTTCTGTTTCCCGAATGGATGCAATAAAATAGATACACTAAATAAAAAGTAAATGAAATAAAAAATGAAGGGTGGAGGGAAAAAAAAAGTTTTCATCGATGTTTTCAGGAGGAAGAAGTAAAAAACACATGGACTTTATACTGAAGAGGGCAATCTTTCCCCTGTGGAGGCAGAGCAGCGGGGCAGTGGTGAGGCAGTAGCAGACACACTGCATCAACCATGGTCCAAAGCCACAACCCGGAGTCATGATGGGTCAAAACCATGGGAAAGTGACAAATTTCAGTGTTCACACCACTAATGAAAGCTGAATCTGCTCTGTATAGCCTATTTCACACTGCACTCTCATCCTCACCGTACAAACCTCAATCGCAGTGTAAAGCTTGTATCTCAAGCAGAGTAGATGATAGGAAAGCACATTTCCTATCTTCCTAAGGAGCTTTTAGGATTTCCAAGTGGTTTTCCACCTTGAACCTGAGAGAGGATGGAAAATCTCAGGGTTTTTTGTGAACTGGAATCAATGGACTTTCTAATTTTGGCTTGACTGACAAGCTGTATTGATTTTAATTTTATTTTTGTTTCCCTAGGAAATTACTTCTATTTCACAATGGAAATGAATTCAGTTAGAAAAAAAAAAGACCCAGTGTGCCTCCTTTCCCAGGTGCCGTTCTGGCTGCTTTGACAGGTCAGTCACATTTTTGCCCTCGGGAATTTTTCAAAATGGGATATTTGTGTACAGAGATTCTGAATCCTGTCGTGCAATCTATGTTGGCAGATTTAATTTTGCAATAAAGAATTCTTTCTATTAAATGAGTCTACTCAAATACCAAAGGATAGCTGGCAGATGTGGGATTCATCCCACCTCAGTGAAGCCACGCATATCCCAGCCACCCATACCCCAGCGGACATAATCACGGCTGCAGACTGGGGAGTATTTCAGCAGAAGCTGGAGTGTTTTGGCACTCTTGCATGAGTGTGTTTGGAATATATTTTCAGTTCCTCAGTGCACCTTGTAATTGAATCAGATAAACATGTGGAAGGTACAGCGATATTCAGGCAACGCTAAGCACTAGTTGTACGATTATAGCAAATTTTTCAGCTCCTCTGAGCTCGCTGACAGTGACTTATTTCTGTATTTGTAAGTGCTGCTGTTTATGATGGAGGAGGTCACAGGGCAATAAACGGGATAAAAAGCCAGGCTGAAGAATTTGATTACTGAAAAATCTATTTATTTCAAGTATACCAGTTATTTCTATTATGGGACATTTTAGAAATAATTCTGTGTCTTTAAGTAGTTTAAAGAAGATTAATTTTCCAAGGAAAAAAGCCTTTCTCAAATCCATTTTATCTGCTTCTCAGACAAAGTGTGAAATTAGGAGCTTATCCAAAAATCACTGAAATCAAAGGCGGGTCTTTCCCTTGACTTTAGAGGGTTATAAATCAAATTGGATGTGAATAGCTGAGCAGTAGTGTTGTAATGGATAGCTGGTGCACAGAAGAGTGATGGGGCTGGAGATGTGCAGTACCAATAAACATATGGGTGTAATCCGAAAAAATGTCTTTTTCACTGGATGGGTGGCGGAGATGCCACCTGAGAGCTTCAGAATCTGGATCAAGATTATTTTTCTAAACCTGGTCTCTTGTACATTCTGCCTAGCTAAATGACATGAAACCTTGAGAAGTGGGGTAAAAGGGACAAAATGGACAAAGGCTTTTCCTTTACTCTGAAAAAGGAAAATAGGAGGGCAAATCCCATACTCTGGGAGGTGGCAGTAACATCTTCCAGTGCTCCACCTGGACCCAAAAGACCCCAGTTGTCCCCACCCCTAGAAAAATCCAAGAAACGAATTTTCAGGCTTCCTTACAGGTTCCAGCTGGTTGCAGGAGGCTGATGCTGAGGCCATTTAAGCTGCATTCCCGCGGGCAGGAGCCCCGTGGGCTCTCCCCAGGGTTATTCTACAGCCCATACCTGAGCTGGCTGCTCACCATGTCCAGTCCCGCAGAGGGCTGGAAGATGCTGAATTTACGCACCAGGAAAAAAAGCTCTTGGGCTTTTCCATCCCTGTTTCTGCATCATGATCACTGAGGAAATTCTCAGGGGTTTCCCACAGATCTTGGGACTGTGTTCCTGTGTCTGCTGCCAGGGAGTAATATTGACTGCATCTGAGGGGTTTGAGCCCCAAATCCACAATAGCTTAGCTGTAAGACTGATCCATTGGAATCCTCTTGCTCACAAGGGTTACTGATGCTTCCCAACAAAAATTTTTGCATTTCAGTTACATCCTTCCTTTTCAAATACAAAACTCTTGCCAGATTCTCTTATAAATTTATGAGGGGTTTTCGTCTGAATTCCCAACGTTAGTCCTGAAAAGAGTTGATGTTTTATCAGAAACCCTCACTACTGCACATGGGCTAAATTTTCCCCGGATTTCTGATTCGTTTTGATGCTCTGCTCTATTGTTCTTTATATTAGACTGACCCTTTTGCTCAGTCTATTCAGTGTACTTATTTTTCAGCAGCTGCCTGGAAATATTCACAAAGAAACCACAAAAAAACCCTCACTGCATCAAAGAACACTTCTATAGACTATTTGAGAAAGAAATTAGAAGTAAAATAACCAAGAGGTGGCAATTAATAAAACATAAAAACAATCTTCCTGCTAAATGGCTTTTAGTTACATTTTAGGAAGTGAAAAACATGGGGGTCTTTGCTCTAATCATTTATCTGATGGAACAGATTATTTTGTAGACATATTCAGATCACTGTTGCTGCTGCAGCAGCAGAGTTAATTCTGGCTGCCTGTCAAGGGAAAAGGCTACAATTACTTTCCTACCGCTGCAAGTGCCCTGCTCTGTATGTGTAAAAGAGATAGTCCTCTCTAAGCAGGTGATAATAATTACTATTGCCTGGAAGGGCTGTCCGGGCTAGGTCCATAACAGTGCCGGTGTTACAGATCCTCTTGCAAATCTAAGGTTGGTAAAAATATTTTCCTGGGGCAGCAGCAATCCACGGTACCCCAGACCCTTTGGGTTTTCCTGCATTGGCGCTGCTGATGTACCGCAGGATGCCAGGCGTGCACCGTATAGACACGGGCAGCTCGCTCTGTGTTTGGGCTCTGTGCTCCCCGTACAGTGTGAGGCTTCTGTTGTAGCTCACCTCCAAAATTAGCCCACTTCTACTGTACAGAAGGCTTTTTTTCTGCTAAAATTAAGGGAGATGCAGGGGTTGATCGCAGGCTGGGGGAATCTTGCTCCTTTGAAGTCGGTTTATAGTATTGGGCTACAACAGCTGAGATCTGTTTCGGGATGGTCTGACTTCAGATTATCAGGGAAGCACTGTCTGAGTGTGCTGCTGAAGGCATCGCCTCCCATATCAGTGCATATTAATTATATCCTTCAGCCGAACAACCCACCTTCGACAAACACCACTTGTGAAGTACAACCCTGTGGGGCTCGCCTTGATCAGAAGGGACAGGATGCTGAAAGAGGAGAGAACATCTCATTGCGAGGATGTGCTCATGTGGGAGCGCACTGGGGAAACCGGGGGGGATAAATGCCATGTTAAACTTGTGCTGAGCTGTTTACCTGATAAGTCCTAAAGTCTTCATTTCTTAATCCAGTGCTTTAATTTAGCTTCTGAGTTTAACCGATCAAAGGACAAAGTGAAGCCGAGTAAGATCACACTTACTGGTGGAAGGAACGATCTATTCAATTTGACAGATTTAGACATAAAATGGTCAGGTTTTTTCCCAAAGAAAACACAGTCATTCATTCATTATGTTTAACCTTAATTTATTAATGCATTTTCTCTTCTTTCAGAAGCTCTAAAATTCCTTCTCAAGAGCTGCCTTCACTGCTACACTGTCCCTTCCCCTCTGCTTTTCTCCAATTAGTGTGTCTTTCTGTGCTTCAAATCTGTCCCCTGAAATCTTGATATGCAAAACTGCCCTATCAGCGGACCCCGAGTAACGAGCTCTGCACAACGAAGCGCAGACCTTGGCTAAGAAATCTGGATTAAGGCATCTCACTAAAAACATTTTGGTTTTCATTATTAGGAAGAAGAACAATGTTCAGATTAGCATTCATGCTTGGTGTGAGTGTAGGGAGAATAATTGCAGATGGTTAATTTATTCAAGCCTAATTCCTATTCCTAATTCCTCCCAAATAATATTATCTATATAAACCTCCCTTAAAGAAGCATAAGAGATATTATTTTCAATTGTATGACTAGAAGGAAGAGCTTGTAACAAAATACAAGTCTGCTGGTGCTGGCTAATAATTAGGGGAAGCCAAAACAGCCCTGAGAGCTGAGATGGTGCCCGTTATTCTTCCAGCCTTCACTGGCCCCAGGCACCGGCCGTGAGCTCTGCCCTCCTGCCCTCCCAGCTAACGCTAACCTTGTGCAATGGAAAAACACCTACGTGATGTGAAAAGTCATTCCCCGGCTGCCACGCTGGAAGGAAATCCTTTTTTTTTTTTTTTTTCTTTCTTTGGGGCAGTGTGGTTTCGGGTTGGATGGAGGGCTTGCCCGTCGGGTGGGAGCCGTTCCGCAGGGCAGACTCCTGTCTTGCTGCAGCAGTTCCCATCTCCAGCGAAGCAGCTCGCAGGTACCTGCCCTTTTCACCCAGCAGGACTTTTCCTGCCTGATCCTTCTCCACCGCTGCCTGCCCAGTCTGCCAGCACAGGCAGGTTGCTGATCCTGCTAAATCTCTCTCAGGCAGCAAAATCCCAGGACCCCGGCCGGCAGCATCCCAGCCCCGTCACCAGCCTGGGACGAGCAGCGCTGGTCTCACCCCAGGGCCTGTCCTCAGGGTGATCTCAACTCTTCATCAACAACATGGGCAGTTTCTCGCAGGTTGAAGTGTCATTGCTCAAATTCTGGACATTTACTCACTGCAGGTCCGGCTGCACCGTGCAACGTGTTCCCCAGGGTGGGGAGCGCCCGTGGGTCTCACTGAGTCCATACTGGCGAGGCATCAGCAAAGGGTCGGGGATTAGATGGATAAGTCTCCAGGCACCCACTTCAGACTTAAGCCAGCTAGTACCGTGGTAATTAAAAGCAATTTAGCTAAATGATTTCCCCCCCGGGTGCCTGGTTTTGCTATATTTGGAAACCAGAGGCTGAATGAAGGGCTCAAGCACCCCTCTGACCCCATGGGAAAGGGTTCCTGCGATCGTTGCAGCCTTTGCTGCAAACAGTTCGTGCTCTAAATGAAAGGAAAGCAGGAAGGGAAAGCAACCAGATGGCAAGATTTGCCTGTGGCTGCAAAACTGGTGATTAAGAGAATGAGGAGGAGAGCACCGGTCTCCTAACTCCCAACCCGAAGCTGCTTGTCCCTGCGGTTGTGCAGGGTTTTCCAGCCCATGGCTAATTTGTCATTACTTTTCCTGTTTGACTTTTTTATTATGCCAGCTCAAAGCTTCTCTCTCTTGCTGATCAAGTCTATAATAATTATTATAATCTGAAAAATTGTGTCTGTCTTCCTGGGAATTAAATATTTAAACTCTCAGACAAATGGGCCTTGCTTATTTCTGTTAAAGGTTCATGCTCTCAAATGTCACAGTAAGTTAAATGTACCTTGAAAAATAATCTCATTTCTGGTTACTTTACTTTTCATTCCATTTTACCTCCATATAAATTACCCATACTAACTCAATCAGAGGGTTTGACGCTGCAGCTCCCTGAGTGGACAGCTGGGAAAACAACTGTCACCTCTGATAGGGAAAGAATGAAAACGGTTTGGTGAGAAAAGCCGACAGGGGTGAACACCTCCCTTTGGGTCACACACCAGCCCCGCGACGCTTCTCAGGCTTCCTCGCATCGTTGCTATTTTGTTATGAGCATCTTCTCTGCTGGGGAGTTAACCTCTCGCTGCCGATGGACTTGCAGAAATGTCAGCACGTTACAGTGTTCCAGAAGACAGAATAGTTAGGTGTATGCTCTTTGGGTTTCGCTTTTATAATTTAATGAGGAAGATGGAAGGTCACACATTGTAAAGGCAGTTAGGCTGTGCCCGCTGCAGCAGCTCTGCGGGGTTTCCCAGTTGCACGATGGCGAGGGCTGGCTGGAAGCTGCCCAGCTCCAGCCGTGATCTTGCTAACCGGCAGCTCGGGGCTGGGAGAAACCTCCAGGTGAGAAAGTCACTGCAATCACCGCCACAGGCTGTGACTTCATGGCCCTGAAGGGGCTAAAGAGGTACTGGCACAGCCTGAAAGCTTGTGCGAGATTTGGTTTCTGAATCATTTCATAAAGCATGGTTAGAAAGTCTCTAGTTTAGTGAAAATTGACATGTAGCTAGAATGGAATGGCATGAAATGGCATGCAATGGCATAGAATAGAATAGAATAGAATAGAATAGAATAGAATAGAAATTTCAGCTGGAAGGGACCCACAACAATCATCTAGTCCAGCTGCCTGACCACTTCAGGGCTGACCAAAAGTTAAAGTATGTTATTAAGGGCATTGCCCAAATGCCTCTTAAACACCGACAGGCTTGGAGCATCAGCCACCTCTCTAGGAAGCCTGTTCCAGAGTTTGACCACCCTCTCTGTAAAGAAATGCTTCCTAATACCCAGTCTAAAACATAGACTCTGATAACCTGGATATTCTGCACTCAGCTATTCTGAAGCAGAAAGCATGCTGCCGTGGCCTGCTAGTCACATTTAGTGTACCTCAGTGTATAAAATCTCATTACCAACAGTGTCTGTTGCATCTGGGTATTTATTTTGTTTGCAGGAGGAAGGATGCTGCCATTCAGCCATGTCTCCTGGAAGATCCCATGGCTGGATTCGGTGAGGCAGGATTTGATCCATCAGTCTCTGGCACTGCCGCCTGCAAGAGGTGTCCAGGCCGGCGGCCCGTAGCACATTGATATCATGATTGATTTGGACATACTTTGCTGGCAAAGAGCCCCCAGGGAAACGCTTTCGTTGTGCTGCCACACGATGCTCAAGGTTTGCTGATAACAGATGTGTCGTTGCTTTGATGCTTCGGCTGGTCACGCGCTGTTTCAGCTCGAAATGCCGCAAAATGGCAAGAGAAGCTCGGTTTTTAGCGACAGAGGGAACGATCTTCAACTGAAATAGCTAACAAAGCACAGGAATCCTTAAAAAAAAGGTTTCACAATCCTTACTCCAGCAAACCTGCCAGGTCCAGAGTCCTCCACAGGTTTTTCCCTTCTGGCAGCGCACAGCTCAGCACCTTCAACCTGCCAGTCCCGCAGCGCGGCAGCGGAGGGGAAAACTCATCCCTCCTGCTACCGAGAAGAGACACGATGACAAATTACCCATCGCCGCATCACCTGCTGCTGCCGCGGCCGGTGCCGAGCTCCTTGGGAGCCGTTTTCCCAGCCCGGCATGGAATGAGGAGCTGCAGCTCATTCTAGTCTCACCTTCCCCAAACTGCCTGGGGAAAGGGCAAAGCAGAGAAAAGTTCATTTCTGTGGGACGAGAAGCAAGCGGCTTCCCAGCTCACGGGACCTTGGGGATGTGTTTTAAGTGATGACCATGTTGGGTCCTTGCACAGAAGCCTCTGGGTGCTCTACCTGGCTCCTGCTCTCCGGCCATGTGGCTCCAGGGATTGATGCCAGAGGTAGGAGTGCTCCTACGAAAAGTCTTCCGAGAAACCCTGTGCTCAGCAGCTGCTGGCGTGTGAGCAGGATGGGAAGAGGAAAGAAACTCCCGGGGGGAGTTTGTAGACAGAAAACCATGTAGGAACCAAAACTTAAGAAAAAAAAAATCCATGATTAAAGAGATTTTGGAAGTGGTAACACTGCATTATTTCAGTCAATTCATTTGACACCCACTCATTTCGAAGTAATTTATCACAATTAAGATAGGCATTGTAACACGGCGTTGAAAACTCTGGCAAATTACATACCATTATGCCATTCAGTGATGTTTGCAAGCCTACATTTTTTCCCCCTTTTTTAAATAAAAGCACCACATTTACATAAATCATTATATTTGAGTGCTCGGAGCCAGAGCTCATCTTCAGCTGGGGATGTGGGCTCCGGGGGGGGAGCAAAGCCCTTCGGCTGCTGCTGGTCCTTCCCTGGGCGTTAAACTGGGAACCGAGGGCAGCAACAGGGTGCTGGGGAGCCATCTCCCCACTTTCATCTTCACCCATAATCACTTCAGTCATTGCTGCTAAATGCCTTTGAAAGCCCAAGCCCGAGCCCTGAGGACCCAATCCAGCACCGGAGGATGTGCTCAAACCAATTCCCATCAAGGGCCAGTGACTGACATAATTTGATGCGTTGCAGGGCTGCTGCTAGACATGGAAAAGCCAGAGGGAAAACAACCTGATGCATCCCCCACTGCTATTCCTCTGCTAATATGCCCTGAAGCTTTCCTTTTTAACCAGTGATAAGAAAATCCACTTGTTTCTGGAACTAAATGATATTCTGGGGGGCTGAGCTGGGGAAGTTTAATAATTTCTGCTAAATTAAACAAAGCTGCAGTTCCCCTGACAGCCAGAGTTATCTGTGAGTGAGTGATTGCAGAGAAAAATTGAAAGGAGTCAGGACGTTGCGTTCTGGCTCTTTCCAGAGGAAATATTTCCATCTTGAAAATTACCAAGTATTATTTTTTAAGTAGGGAGGGTCAAAAAGGGTCAGGATCAGTAAACAAGCCAAGCCATTTCAGAGCAGCTCACACAATACGTTTTACTTGACTTGTAAAAACATACTTTCCCCATGCCCAACTTTCATTTCACTGAGGCAAACATGCTGTGAAAAAAAAAAAAATCTTATATCAGCAGAGGATGACAAATGTGTTTTGATGTTTGGGTTTTTTTCCCCAGCCCATTTTTCCATCTTCCTTTACTTATTATTAATTAAAGGCAGTGGTTTCCCACTCCACGGCCCCACCTTTCATGTGCTGATGGCTGGAGGCATGGCGAGGACCGACACTTTGCTGACTGCAGCCATGGAGAGATCGGACAAATTCTCCTGCAATCTTTTCCCTGTCCTACCCACAAAAGTTTGGAAGATCTTTGTTGAAAAAACAAAAAAGAATGTGTCCTGGAGTCTTTTCAAGCTGTGAGTTTGCTCCTTTCTTTAAGTGTAAAAAGTGTGCAGGAGGGAAAAACATAGCTCGTTGTTGCAGTTCTTGGGTTTGTTTGTTTTTTCTTTAATTTACTTCCTCTTCATCCACTAGCACTGCAAGCAACGAGAGTGGCTAAACCAGGACAGCAGGATCTCAGTTGCTCCATTTCTTTTAAGTGCTCCTCAGCTCAGCACTCAGTTCGTGATGAGCTGTCAGGGAGAAAAACGTAACTCTTGTTCAGCATCATAACCAGACAAACAATTTGTAAAAAGCAATCTTTTTGACAGATCATATTCCTTTTCCTGCATGAAAACAGCTTGTGGGCTTTTCTTTCCCCTTCATCATCCTTTTTTTTTTTTTTTCCCCCAAATGCTGTAGATGAGTTGAGTGGATTTCAGCGCAGCGATTCAGAGATTAAAGTAGAAACCTGGAACTGTTTCAACAGGACACGCTGACGGGCGCTGGCTTCTCTGTTCCCAAGCACCTCGGTGCCTGGCCATTGCGAAACACGGCACGGACCGGACCTGAATGCAAACCCCCCCTTCCCCAGCATCACCCAGCATCACCCAGCTCTCTGGCTGTAAAGGCACCAGCGGGACGGTGTATTTAAGGAAAGCTGATACAGGAGCGGTTTTGGCCCCGACAGGCTGAATGTGCTGCATATCGTGAGCGTTCACACCGCAGCTGGAGACGGGCACGTGGTGGTGGCCCCCCTGCATCCCCTGGGGACGGACAGGGGGACCAGAGGACCAAGACATCACTGGGGTTTGACCGTGCACAGTGCAGATTGTAGATTGGTGCTTTACACGTGGTTTTTGGCTTCGAGAGAGCTTTCTTTGAGGGTGAATGGAGCAAAGAGCCTCCGTCGTGCCGGCTGGGGTCCATGCAGGGCTGGGAGTGGGGCTGAGTGCGGGGGGTGATCCCCCCATGGCTGGACCCAGCCTTGCAGGAAAAGCTGGCGAGGCTGATGGTGGAGAGATGCCTCTGATCCTGGTAAAAAAAGATGAGTGGAGTTGAAAGGGAGAGGCTGAGGAGGCAACTCTGGTTTTAAACAGACTAGCTAATAAGTGGTTTCGGCACATCTCCAGCTGCCTCTGGACCAGCGGGTTAGAAAGCCGGTGGAAAGGCTTTGCGCGCCGAGAGTTTGCTCATTAATAACTCAGAAATGGGTGTGTTGGTTGAGCTGGGCTCTCCCCGCTGCTGTGCAAAGCTCCAGCCCTCCATCAAAGCCCAGGGAAAACAATCATGGCCCGCTCTGCCGCCTGCCTCTCTGCAAAGCTCAGAAATCGGAGCTCGGGGTCTGTCCCCAGTGCACGGTCTGTCCCCAATGCAGGGTCTGTCCCCCTGGGGAGCAGGCGAGGTTCCCGCTGGGGCTGGGGGCAAGCACTGGCTGTGGTGAGCCAAAAACCAGGCTCATGCAACAGACATCTTGCTCCCAGAGGAATATTTTTAGGCCAATCTCAGCACAGGAGTGGGAATAAGAGAAAGATTTTTGTGATCTTTCATTTACCTCTTGTTTGCACAGAAGTGTCAGCTGGGGCTGACGATGCCCAAAGGTCCCAGAGCAGACCCAGGCAGGCTCAAACCTCAGAAATAGGTTCAAAAATCTTCCTCCAGAGACTACAAATACAGAGCAGTGTCCTATGGTACCTGTGTGGGAAGGTGAAGTGACAGGGAAAAGGCCGCGTCTCTGCTACTGGTGGAGGATGGCAGGGACAGCGCAGGGTGCCCTTGCCCGGGGCCACTGCTGCTCTCCCTGATTTGAGAAAGTTTTTATTTCAGGTATAAGTGGAGCTGAGCATTCATCAGCGTGAAAAATAATAGCTGAATCAATCATTTGAGTCAGCCTGTAGGCCACAGGGTAATGAGCCAGGGTCAAATACTTAGGGAAGCATTGCAGCCATTTTGGTGCAGTGTTGCTTAAACTCCTCAGAGCCGCAGGAATTATTTGGTTCAAACTTAGGGCAAAACTCCAGCTCCATCTTTCTTTGTTTCCCTTGAAGCCATTTGCCAAAGAAAAACATTGTTTATCTAAACCCTGCTTTCATTCGCAAGGTGATTTTTAGCTTTTTGCACTTACCACATCAGTCTATGGAAAGTGTAAGCAGCGATTTTGATTTAAAGAAATCTTTCTTTTTCCTGCCAATTGGAGGAACCTAGAAGAAAAAGATGGCTGTGAGCACTCGGAAGTCTCCCTCCCCTACGGTAAAACCTGACCAGCAGTGCCCAGAGAAGGAAAGATAGCTGGTAAGTCAGTATGAGTAACTAATGAGGATTTGAAAACAGTCTCTACAAAGATCCTATTCTGGAAAATCCCAAAGCTGACATTCGTTTACATAAAACATATAATTGAAATGTCAGACGAGAACAATTAAAAGCATCAACTGACATGAATGTCAATGGAAGAAGTACCGTGACTCTGCTTTCTGTGCAAAGGGAAAGATGGGTTCGGGCTGGTTTTCCCTTTTCATTCATTTCCTTGATCTCTTTTCAATGCACCGAACGTTGCGATCTACTAAATACGATGTGTAGCAGAAGAAAAAGGTTTTAGCCTCCAACACCTCAGTAGATCTTCCTCCAGCAGCATGGCCGTGCTCTCATACTTACTAGGCAGTGATGGCTTTTTTAGAGTGTAAATGACATTTTCCCACATGTGCGCAAAGGACTGGAGGCATCAGGGTGATGGTCCATGGGATGCCCCATCCTCTGCAGCCCCGCAGATGGCCAGGACAGGGTCTTGCACAGAGGCAGTAGTTAATCATTTGTTAAAAAACATTTGCAAAAATGTTCATGGCAGAGCTGGCTCCCTCCGGGTGGGATTTCTGCAGCCCGAGGCTGAAGCCGGTGTGAGGGCAGCTCCAGCCTGACCTGGGGCCGCACAGCCAGAAAAGATCCGAGAGGTGGAAGACAAGCAGAAAGGACTGCAAGCAGCAGGGCTGCACGTTCCTTGGGGGATTTTAACCCGGCAGAGGTGGCTTCAGGTTTGTCCTTGATTTCTGCGGCTCCCCCTCAGCTTATTCCCTCCTCTGTAGCTGGAAGATTCCCAGCCGGTCTCACAGCAGCTGGTCAGACAAGGTCGTGTAAAATAATTGCAGCCTGTACAGAGTACCTGGTCTCCAGCCTATTGCTTTGCTGTAGAACATCCCTTTATTGTACCTGACCTTCAGGACACAGTTGCAATTCTACAGCAATGATAACAATATTCAAGAGATGATCCTTTTGGCATTTCTGGTTGATTTTTCACACGTATCAGGAAAAAAAAAAAAAGCCATTCTTACTAGCACCACATTTTCCAAAGAGACACCTAATGAGACCATTAGCCCAAGTGGTCTGTTTGTTTGCTCTATCACATAATTCCGCACCGGAGCCCTCCCGTCGTTATTCTGGTTTCCCTTATTGTCAGAAGGAGATTTGCACCAAGCTGATCATCAGAGGGCAGTAAATAGGGCTGAAAGCGGACGTTCCCCACAAAACTCTTAGTTCATTGCAGCGTGCGATGAGCGGCGAGGAGAACGTGACAGTAATCAGAGCTGGCAGCAAGCCGTAGAAAATGTATTTGTAAGAGCTTTGATTAAACTGTCAGCTGGAATTTTGGAGCAGATGCAAAGCATTTAAACATAGGCTGTTTAGTGGTGGGAGGCCTAATTCTTTTAATTTAAATGTTGGTTGAGGAGAAAAACTACGGAATATGTTTGCCTCAGTGCATACACGTATCTTGTGCGGTGACACTAAGTGAGAATTAGGAGGCTGTGTGTATAATCGCAAAGGCTTGATGCTCCTGTTTCTGAACACTGAAAAGTTTCCCTTTCCTCAGCACCAGCGTACAGCCATGGGGAAGCGTTAGGGTAAGAGGAGGAGGTGACATTTGTGACAAACCCAGGCGGTGGCTCAGCCTGGGCTCGCCCCCAGCCTGCGGACCAGCCCGGGTCAAGGTTGGAGCAAGGTGTGACCTAAGCTCTGGAAAAACTTGCGCCAAGCAAGTAGGAAGGTAATTAGAAATCGTAAATGATTTTAGAAGGTTTTAGCAAGGTGGTGTTCCAAGGAAAGGTCAAAATTAAAGATGATGCTTCCAAAGGTCGGTGCCTGCAGCAGGAGTGAGGCCGGTGTCTCTGCAGGGTGGTCCCTGAGCTGCAAGTCGTCAGCGGGGCTGGCTCTCCCCAGGGCCAGTTGCCTTTTTGCACCCAAAGAAGAACGGTGGGATGCCAGTTTAAAGGATTATATTAACGGTAATGAACAGTAACGATTACCAACATGTTGGCACATAAGGCTGTAAATAAGTGTCCTGTTTTGATCAACCTTAGAACAAAAAAAATCCTCCCTGCTTCTGCCTTCACAGGTGTGCCCTGTGCATCCCGGGATGGGCACATGAGGCCATTCAGTCTGGCCACTTCTTTATAAGTAAAAAGAGTCCTGGGAAATGTAATCTCCCTGCTAGAGGAGGTTACTTCCAAACTTTCCTGCTTTCTCAGCGCCTGTGGGGTTTTGCTGCGGTTTTCCCCTTGCAGGGACATCATCAGCAGAAAGACACTGAAATCATCGATGTTGCTGCAGCATTTCACGGGAGGTGCCGGTGCCCTGCTCCCCTCCCTCGGCTGAGCACCTCGGCTGGCCTGTACCCCCCTGCGTCCCACTGGATGGGATATTCAAAATTCAGGAAAGCACTTAATTCCCAGTGATTTCGGTGGGACTTCAGCCCGTGTTAAAGGACACTCTGGATAAGGCCACATAATGCAGTACATTTACTTCCATTAGAGGTATCCAGCCTGGAAGGTGACGCTGATGCGGGCGGGAGAGGTTTGCTGGGTGCCAGGGCTGGCCCGAGGTGGGAAGGGGAGGGAGCAGCACGATGCACACGGGATATCAGGATACGGGACCGGCAGAGTCAATTCCAGCTGCGTTTGCCAGGTGCCTGTCTGCTCTGTCACAGACTTCAAAACCACCAGATTTGCCTCCCTTTAATTCTTTATTTTATTGAAGGAGACAGCTGGATAGAGTTTTGCATCATCAGCTCCAGAGACACAGAGACCTTGTAAAAACCATTCTTGCCTGTAAAGCAAACCGAGCGTGTAATAACTACAGTGACCAAATAGTAGTGTCGCAGCCGGGAAGAGGACAGAGTAAGGGGTGCAGGAGGAGGGTGAGGTTTGATCCTCCCCAGCACAAGTTTCAGGGCAGGGAGCACAGACCCTGGGGAAGGTTCTGGTTTAGACCCATGAGTCCCAGGAGGTAGGAAGCAATAACCTGAAAGTAATTAAAGATAAGAGCTTGCTTGCTCAGCTTTACCATCTCTCAGCATAAACTGAGCCGCACAGGCAAAGCTCTGCCCTCCTCTTCTTTGGAAGCCAGTAGAGACTTAAGAAAAGTTTTTATAGCTGCTCACTTGTTTTTGTATGAAACTTTCCACATTTGTTTGGCCAGAGGGGTTGAATGAGGCTGGTCTCCTGGGAGGACAAGCCCTGTTTGTGTTATGTGAGCGACGAAGAAGTTTGCTCACTCCCCCGCTCGCTGCCTCCAGCCCGTTCCCGAGCAGAGTTGCCGCCGAGCCGCTCCGTAGCGATGGCCCGTGGGAGGCAAAACTGTTCCTCCTGTGTCTTGGGCAGCTCTTGTGAAGTTGCTTCGAGAATATCCTCAGCCTCGGCGCCTTGGTCCATCTTCTGCTGTGAAGCCTCATCAGCTCTGCAAATTCCGCTGTAACTCAGCACGGTTGCCCGTGCCAGACGGGGCGCGAGGATGCTGTCCTGCGAACAAGGAATCCTCTGCTGAAAGTGTAAAAAAGCTGTTTGCTGTGTCCATCGGTTGTGCAGACACTACAGCAAACCTGCCAGCTCTCTGATTTTTGGCAATAGACTTTGGTCAGCTTTTAATGGTAACCTGCCGCCAGGTTTCCAGACAAGCGACCACTGTGCAGGGGCAGAGAAAGTCTCCCTGACTTTCACAGGAAGCACAGAGCAGTTTTACAACCAGACTGGCCTTTGCAAAAATAAATTGGAATTTGCAGACTGAGATAGATGCACACAGCCCCGCATTAATCTCCAGCACGCTTGAACCCATTCAAAAGCCTCTCCTATGAAGAGCTCATACACTGCAGCAATCATAAAAATGATCTTCTATTTACAAGGCCTGAAGGCAATCCTTAATCATGAGCCCGCATCTGAACAAGGCACTCCATCATTATGGGCTAAGTGTATGAAATGGAAATACAGCCAAGGACTTTGCTGGATTTCAATTTATTCGATGCGTAATCCTGCTCTGCAGTTCTCAGCCCAGGGGATGCTTCCACGTCTGCACACCCAAAGCTGCAACAGGCAGCTTGCTGCATTGCCCACAGCCAGGACCGCAGGTGCCAGCACCCAGCATGGGCTGTCCCCAGGGTGCTGGGCACCTCAGGGACCGCTGCTGCGTCCTCCTCCTCTGCCAGATGTGCCCCACTGGGGACCAAGAACACCCCTGGGCTTGTAAGTGGGTGAAAAAGGACTTTGAGCTGCTTTGGTGGGCTCATGCTGCAGCGGGTCATTTCACAGCCTGGCAGGAGAAATGGTCCCAAAAGGAACGGACCCCTCCATATTCCTGTATGACTGATGTCTCTGACCAGCCTTCTCCTCCGGGAAGAGCGGCTACCAATTAAATTTGTGACCTCTCCCTTTTGCTCTCTCTGCGTCCCACCTCCCCTGAGCTGCTGAGTAGTCTCGACTCAGTTCTGGCTGATTTAATTCCCTCCAGTAATGATTCACTCAGTTAATAGGTTCTCGAAAGGACTTGGTTAAGGAAGGAGAAACTGCAAACATTTCCAAATAAAGAAAAGCTCTTACATTTAATCTCAGTGGTTTTGTCACTTTATTCCCCCATTCCATGTCAGGGACAAACCCCCTATTTTTGCTCAATCTGTGAATGCAGTTCAAATGAACTATGTGATATTTGGCAAAAAAACAACCCACCCCCATGCTGTTGTCCCCCTTTCCATTTTCTTTCCTAAACAGACATGAAATGAAAAACTTGGGTGGTAATTCATGGTCTAGACACTGTGTTGCCACAATACGCGGCTACCGCTGAGCTCCGCAAGAGTCCTGCTGGCTCGAAGCTTGATTGTGCTGTTTCCTCTGTGACTTCTAATGGGTTTTGGAAAATGTCTACACAGCGAGAAGAGCTCCCGCTAAGTGCAGCTACAGCTGAGTAAGAGCTGATTACAGCCCCACGATTGTCAGGGACCGTATCTTTTTTTCCTGGGATGACAGTAAGCCCCTCATGCTGGCAGCATGGATGGGCAGGAGTGGCCACAGTCCCTCCTGGAGGAAAGCTCCTGCCTTGGAGGAAACTCCTTTCAAATATCCTGAAAACTCAAAAAGAAAGACGGGAAGTTCATTAACCCTGCGGGAGGGGGAAGCTCAGCATCTAGGCAGGCTTCCACCTGGTGTCCAAGGGGTGATGGAGACATTTGGGAGAAAGGTTGGGAGAGAGACCAAGAAGCAGCCAGCCCGGCTCCACGCAGCTCCGTTTTGCCTCCCACCCTTCAGGAGGCAAATTCTGCACCTCACAGGTACGGCAGCTGGGGATCGTCTGCAGATGTCCCGCCTGGGAAGGATGTGTTGGCCAAGTCCTGCCCAGAGTCCTTGGGTGCCCAAGGGTCACGGTGGTCGTTCCCCACCTCCTCATGCCAAACCGAACACAATACTCTGCCTCTGCCTTCACCCACGCTGCCAGTCTGTCCTCTCAGGAGTTTTCAACATGTGCCATTGATGCCTTTCAGCCCTCTGGAGATGGCCTGGCTTTGATCCAGAGAGATTTCGGGTAACAATTTTACAGGTCTCGGCTGCCCTCCGCTCCATCCACCTCCTGCCCGTCCTTTGGCGGTGAAGCCAAAACCACGTGCAACTCGCAGGTTGGGTTTGTTTTGCTGGTACAATGTGTTTTGTTTACAGCTCTTGAAATACATCTACAGAGACCTAAGAGCTCTCTCATGATTGCAGCCTGTGACTGATTCATATGGATGGGAGTTACAAGGCTTTGTGATCCCTCCCTCCGTTTTATAGATTTGAATTTATCCTTGGGCAGAAGCTGGTGTCATAAAACGCCAGGAATCTTGGCGCAGGAGAGCCCACGTCCTGTACCCTCTCGTCCTGCAATTACTGGGCAGATAATGTTCTCAGCCGGGGAACGTCCATGGGAGCGCGACGTGGCTTGAGTAAATGCCAGCAGAGCTGATGCAATCGTTCACACGCTGGGGCTGCACTAGTAAAATGTGCTACAGTCTTCTACCCGTTGGATCTATATAATCCCAAACCAAGGAGCAGGAGGGAGAGCAGGGGGAATGACAGCTGACTGGCTCATTGACATTCTCCTGGAGTCTGGTGACCCATCTCCCGGCTCTCTGTGTTTCCTCATCCGCAGGCTGGCAGAAAAAGTGCGAAACGTTGAAAAGATGAGGATGAAAGGATCGTTAAAGCTTGTGGAGAGGAAACCTTCCCGCGCTGGGAAGGACAGCGGCATTAGCACCGATTTCAGTCTGCAAAACCCAGACATTTTCTGTCTGTGGGGTGCTCAGAAGTGCTGGTCTTGCTCCGCTTCGTGTTGCTGGCGTGAGGCCTGCTGCGCTGGGAGGGTGATGGATTCCCACAGCCCCTTGTCTTCTCAAGTCTGAATCAGAGCTGTTCACTGCTGCCTGCGCACCTCTGGCTGTCCACAAGGCATCAGAAATAGCTACCAGCTCCTGTCAGTGCCTGCGAGAAAGCCAGGAGGAACTAGCAGGAACTGGGAATATTTAACAATAATTTGTAAAATTGTGGATGTTTTTTTCCAGTAGCAAGGGCCGTTCCCTTCCAGGCTACCTGTGTTTCAGCCTTTGCTATTCTACATGTTCCTGTTGCCCTGAACACTGAGCAACAGAGACAGGGTGTTTTCTGGACATACCTCAGATGGTTTGGTGCTGCTTTGGTTTAAAGAGATTAAAAGCCATTGATCTGAAAGACATCTCTGTCCCCCAGCATGGAAGGTAACTGGCAACATTATGAATTTTTAAAGGATGAAACAATCAAGATTTTAAAGAATTAAGTGAAATTTCTCCCCATCTTCAGAGTTATTTTCTTTCTGGAAGATTTTTTTTTTTTAACCTCCCAAATTACCCTATGATAGACATTTCAGTCTTCTTGATAACTGTGCATGACTGTGTGAAAAGGTCATTCAATTTTTCTTCCCTGTCATTATGTTTATATAAATCCCCTAAGAATTAGCAATAAAACTCATCATCTTCCTATTTCTTTTAAAAAGAATCATTTTGTTTACCCTCTATGGCCCTTACCCTGAAGACCTCATCTTTTCCTGCTGCTGTTTTACTTTCAGAGTGGCCAGGCTTGTTGAAACGGCAGTCACTCTTGACCTTGGTGCAGCATTTGAAAGGAGCATAGATGTTCTTCCATGGAGACTTGACTTATGGTCTAGCTTCTTCATTCTCCAAATAATAGATAATAAAAGACATTTAAAGAGAAAAGATAAAGTTTCTCTCCATGTATGAAGAAGAATCACAAGCAGAGACATAGCATGTTCGCTATAACTGAATTGCAAGACATAAAAGAAGAGGAGTAAATGGGGGAATTGAAAGGGGAATAATTCTCCAGCAAATTGCCACACTTCTGCATTTCCAAACAACAGGTTACCACGCAAACAGGCTAACTCCTGCAACTGTGTCCAAACCAAAGTGTCTCCCGGCGTGGTCTGCACCTCAGGTAAACTGAGGCACACTTCCATAACCCCAGTTTGGAGCTGTTACCATTGTTTAGTGTTTGGGGTAAAATCCACCTCTGCAGGAGAGGGTGTTACTGCAGCCGCTGATTTTCCTCACAACACAACAGTACTACAGCTGATGCAAAAGTATAATTTTCCTAATTCCTGTCAAAACCCATGGGATTGAAATATTGTCTTAGGAGCGAGGTGTCTAAAAATGTTTGTCAACATGGGCTTGCTTCAAACAGGAAATTTCTTACCGTCTAGTCCTCCTAAATACTCAACTTGCTTACTCTTCCTATCCTCCTTTATTTTTTCTTCTAAGGAAAGCCCAAGAGGAACTTGTAGGACTAAAGTGCACACGCCTGGCACATGTAACAAGTCGTAGTAATCAGAATATCCCTCTGTACACATCATTTTCTGAAATAGGGGTGCAGTAGTGAGGTTGTCGCAGAAACAACTGCATTTGTCACCCCCCAAATGGTAAGAACAGGCTGTTGTTCCTCATTCGGAGAGGAATGCGGCCAGGATGTGATCCTGAGGGGCCATCACTCCTCCTGAGACAACGGGCAGTAGCGGGTATGAAAAGCCCTCAGCATCTCGAAGGATGAGCTCTCATTCTGGTGCATGGTGAGTGTTTCAGTCTCGATGAAGACATTACGAGGTGCGATGCCTGTTCCCTGAGCAGACTAAATGTCGGAGTCCCACTGAAGCCTTTCTTCAGGCAAACTTTCTTTGAAAGAACCGGATGCAAAACTTTCGATGAGATAAGCTAGTTCTCATCCATTTGGTGATGAGTATGTTCCCAGAGAAGGGCGAGCAGAAAGCCTCTACTCACAAAGGAGCCTGGAGGGAGCAGATACTGTAAGGTCGGGTGTGTTGCAGGCAACCTCCCTCGCAGGCTTTCATAACCCCTTTGGTTATTTGTGGGCTTAAGCATTGGTTTAACAGCTTGAACAACAACAGATCAAAGTACAGTTTGCTCACAGCGTAGATTGGTTAGAGTCTGCTTGGGTACTTGGGCACATGAACTATTTTGTATCTGCTACCTTCATGTACATAAACTCTGAACAGGAGGAGAAGCGACAAATTGCAGATAGAAACAAAATTCAAGAAATTTTCAAGACGAATATGTTTACCAAATGCTACTTAGTTACTAAATAATACCCAATTATGTTATTAATGGCAAGTCCAGCTCAGGTTGTTTGTTCACGGACATATTAACCTCACCGACCTTTCGCTGTTCAGCCAGTTCTCCTCATTCCTGTTCAGCTGGGATTTGTTTCTCAATGCTATGAAAACCATCCTGCCACTTTGGACATGGAAAAGGGGATCTAATATATGGAAACGAGCCTCACAAACAACCTTGCAAAGGTCCTGCAAACAACCCTTGTATGAGGAATTTTTGGCTCTGTGTTGAATGTTCTTCTTTGCTCCTGTTCTCAGCCTGCCGTGGACCCAGCGTGCGACCTAGCTATCAGACATATCCTAGGAATAAAACAGGACACTAATGAGCACTGTACAGAGCCATAAAGTTGTTACTGAGACTTTTATTACTGCTAAGACTGATGTTGGGATGCAATTTGCTGAGAGGGGCCAGCAGAACTAAGAGACTACCCAGAAATTACTTGAAAAAATTGCTCAGGAAAAGATTTTAAAATAATTTCCACTTCTCTGTGGGTTACTTTGTAATTATGCTGCAAATTACCTCAAACAGAATCTTGAAGAACAATACAAAAAACTGGCCATGTTCAGGTATCTTCTTTAAGGCCCAGCCAGTAAGGCTGTCCTTGCGGCTATTTACCTTATAGATTGAATTAAAGATCAATATTTTAAGCAGGTACTGTTTGTACCATGTGTCAGGGGTCTAAAAGCAGAGACAGAGTCTTCTGAAAAATCTCACCGAGGTGTCTCAGTACTGGTGTCTGCCACTGCGGTACTAAATTTTGTAGTGACCTGTGACATGGTACAAGGCTGAAATTATCAGCCAGTTGTTCTAAGCTTCAGTCTTAGAGAAAATCAATTATTCATGATAAAAATACTACACAATATTAACTCCCATTTCTCTGTAACTTTCTTTGCTCCCCTTGCAGAATGTCATCTGCTCTTAAGTAACAGGTAAGTTTTTAATGGGTCTTCAGTCTTGGTTTTTCCTGAAGTCCCTGTACCTGGCATTATAAGGTATCATTTATCACACCATTAATTCCTTCTACTACCTGTAAGCAGATGAGAAAACTCTCAGACTTTCCAGAAATTAAACCTTGTCTTCATAACCAGAACTCTCTCAGGGTAATAAACAAAAAAAATCCTCATGAAGTCAAAAAAGTCCACACTTTTCATACAGATTAGAAGGTAGAGCTCAAGACAATTGGAAGCTATAGCTCACCTGTGACCCTAGCTCACACTAGAGCCAGCTAAAACATCCTTTAAAATAGTTCCTGGTAAATCCTCAGCTTAACAATGAATTATGAAAAAAAATATAAAAACATATTTACACTGCTAGACCAGTTATTAATAAAACATTATTTTTTTTAAATCAGTAATTAAAGAAAAAAATAATTACTGAAACTTGAAGTTATTCCATCTGATTCTCACTCTTACAACATGCTTCTATTCATCTCACCATGTGAATAGGGCAGTGATTACACTCCTGCCAATGTATTAGGTTTACCAGGGCAGGATTTTCCTTGATTGGCCTAAAGCAAGGGCAGACTAATTTAGTTCACAAACATAAATTAAACTGATAGGCTTTAATTAGAGAAAGCTCCATTTACAACCTAATATGGGGCATAAGGTTATTATATTCAGCACAGTCTCAGAGAAGATGACAGCACTCTTCTTTTCCCCTCTCAAATTTAAAACTCTTGAATCAAAATAATAATTTTGGGTCCTGGACCTCATATTCTCCTCATCCCATCTGCCATAATCACAACCCAAATTCCACTTTGATTCCACTTTTTTTTTCTTTAGTGGGTTAGTAAGGTTAATTTGAACATGTTGCTCCTTTCTGTACTTTCTGAAAGGTTTCTGTGAATATTCCCATTAGTCTAAAGCCTGGTTCAGACGTACACGCGACCAAAAAAGCAGCACTGTCTACAAGTTGGGGCTAAATGACCGAAACTCTTTTAACATCACAGCTCTGAACACTAGAACACCCTTTAAAGCGTTTTGTTCTTCTGGTGCAGCTGAAGTCAGTTTTATACACAACTGCGCAGTGGTGTAGCTGCATACAAGGTGTGGGATCCACCGGTTAGGCTGTAAGATTTGAGCATGAAGAACAGGCTAGAGTATGCTGCCAACAAGAAAGGTGCCAAAGGTGTTTTAAGAATGGTACAATGAAGGAGAATGTTTTCAGTCTACAAAAACAATCTATAGTAACTGTTTTAAGTTCTGTGTGCAGACAAGCATAGTAGAGCCACATTTTTTTTTTTTTTAAATCTACATGCCATTTCTCTCTAATAAGGATTCAACATCTGGACTATAAAAATATAATCATGAAGAGGAAATTATTAAAAAAGCAAAACAAAACTCTTGGACACAAAGCCTGTAACATAGAGAGTTGGGTCAAAAGCCCTCAGTGAGGCAGCTGGTTTTCAAAGAAATGGTGGTAGCTTTTAGCAGGAGGGCAATTGCTGAATAGTGCTCTGCACATCCTGAGTTAAGATAATACAAATAGCTGCCTGTGAGAAAAACAGATAGGCTAATGGCCTCTCCTCTCCCGTTAACAGAGCAGGGCTATTCACAAATGTACATTGGCTAGGGGTTTTTTTGTGTGTTTTGCTTTTTGAGTTTGGTTTTTATTTTTTCTCTCTCTTTGATCAGCTGCTTTTTAAAAGTAAAGAACTGTAATACAGAAAACCATAATGGAATTCTGTTCTGTGTCATCTTTTCCCCTTTTTTGACATGTCACATATTTAACCAAGTGGCCTACTAAGCTAATGGATGAATGACATTTGTTACACTGCTCTGCTGGAGTAGATGAATCTGATGTGTTCTCCACCATGGGTAACAGTTTAAACACATGCCTTGCTTCCAGGGAATAGTTGGAACAGATCAAGAGCTCAATTCAACATCCAAGTGCTTAAGTTGAAAGTCACGATTGCTATTCACAAGCTGTTTAGGGTTTGTTTTTTTTTTTCCTGAAAAAAACTAAATTTATTGACTTGAAGGTTAAAAATCCCTGGACTCATTTTCAGATTATGTAAGCAGGTGTCACGGCCTGGGAGTGTTTTTGCCAATAGGCAGATTGTCATCTAACCTGTGCAATCCTTTTTTTTTTTACTAATAGTGTTTGAGGAGCTTAAAAGTCTATTGCCTGTTTCCTTGCTGATCATGTGATCTTATGTCAGGCAAGCAGTTTTATTGCTCTCCTTTCAGGCTGCCTGAAACTGCTAGCAAGCTATAAATGTCATATCTACATCTCTGTATATTATTATTATTCACAATACATATTCACTCAACGTATTCACTTATTAGGGTGAAACCCCAAATATCACATACTGTGCGACTAATGCATATATGATATAGATACATTCTAGATGTAATGAATTACCTTTAAGCTGTGTTTTAAACTCCCTATACTTTTATAGGCAACGTTTTACAGTACTTTTAAAGGCAAGACTCAAAGCCTACCATGATACTACACTAATGTATTTTAACTCAAATAGAAGAAAATACAGTGAATACAGTACTTCTGTGTATAATATTATCCATGTATTTTACATGAAAGATTCTAGACTACATTTTTCTTCCACACTTTGCATAGTTAGGACAGAGATTACTACTGGTAACCTGCTAATTTAAGAACAACAGGGTAGTGTGTGCGGTGGGCCATGCACTTTTGCCTATCAATAAAAATACTGTTTGTTTTCACCGCTATTTCTTTTTCTAAATTCATTCGTGTGTCTTCCAGGTTCCTCAGAGACTGTTCAGATTCCAGCAGTTTTTTCTTCAGGGATTCAATGGACTCCGTTAGTTCTCCAACTTCACCAATCAACCTGAACAGAATTATGTTAAGTAATAAAAAAAAGAGAAGCCAGTCAGTGTTCAAAAAGACATATGAACTGTAAGGAGAATAAAGATCAACAGCTATAGAATCACAATACTCAACAACAAAGGACTTCAGAGAGGTCCTACATACTTGGTCAAAAGCAGAGTTCACTTTCACAGCTTCTGTATGGAATTCTGCCATGATTTAGATGCTACCAAGAATGTCTTTTTACACTAAATGCAGTGGAACTATCCATGCTCACCTCCTCCCACTGCGTAGGACACTTGTGCTAAGAATTATCGGACAAAATTGTTAGATAAGTCACCCAGTTTGACTGGATCAGCATTTTGTTAAGCCTGGTTTTTGAAATCTGTTCACTGGTATAAAACTCAAGTATTAAAGATGATACTTGCACCAGAGATCAGAAAACAGTCCTTACTTTAAAAGTGTATAAGCTTTTAAAGAGCAGCAGCACATAATTTTAAAAAAAGCAGCAAACCATTTTTAAAGCAGCACATCATTTCAACTAAAAAGCCAGTGGGGGTTAGGTGCTTTACTGCAATCTGCCTGCAGAGAAGGCACATATTTACTTCCTGGGAAACAAGATTCCTGTGTGCTACGCGAACTGAGTAACTCCAAACAGTATAAGCCTGGCAGTTAAACACATGCCTGTTCAGCAAAGGATTTGCAGGTGTCCTTAAATCCCATTAAAGACAATGTACATACTGAAAAGCTTGCACATGGATGGTTTGCTGAATCAGGACCTTAAATGAGTGTGCCTGAGATGGTATAAAGCATCTGGATTAACTATAACTTCTTCCTCACTGTATAACGAACAGTATATTGGCTTTGAATGTTAGGCACCTTTGCTGCAAGGATATTGTAAGCCTGCAAAAGCTGATTGCTCACTTTTCCTAAGGGTAGGAAAATGTGAAGGAGGAGAATCAATTACAAAGCTTATAATGAGATCAAAACTGACAAATGTGACACTCGGACCTTTAATTTGAAAGGATTTGTTGACCTCCAGTTTTAAAACGGATTATTACTGAAAATCAAATGCCACCAGCCCAGTGCTTGTTATTACTGAGGACTTATCTCAGACTATGAGTACATGCAGCCCATTTACATTCTCGGCACTTGAAGCGTAATTCATTCGGCACATAGTCCACCTTGTGGTGAACTTTTGCTAACAGCAAAAGGTTGCAAGTGATACACATGCTGTCAGATCTTTTTTGATCATCTAAATCAAAAAGAAACCACACAGTTCAGAGAAGAAAGCATAGAGACAACAGGCAGAGTTGAGTCTATAGATTTTCTATTTGTCAATACATTAGGTTAAAATGATATTTTCCTCACAGTGATTTCGGTCAGGTGAATTATTGCTGACTTATATCAGAATCAAACCTAGCAATAAAAGCTAAAGGTTATGTTTTGCCAATAAAAAGTGCAAAAACTGTCTGACATCACTTCTGGATAGAATGGACACCTTGGAGGACTTGTTTAATAGCATTTACCTGAATTGTGCTTCATCTCTGCAGAGCTCTACGTTGGGCCTAAAAGACCTGTCATACAGCCTTGTTTGAGCAACTTTCATTGGAGCTTCTTTGTCTTTGATAGCTTGTTTGAGAGCAGCAATCTTAGCTTCTTGATCTCCGATCTCCTTAAGGATCTACAGAGGATACCCAAGAAAAAGAACTGTTTAAAAAAAGATACATGTTGTCTCTGTGTGTGCTATACATCTGTTCATGGTCCTAGTGAATTAGTCATAGTTTTAACTTCCTATTTGGCCAGAACATAGAAGAAATGGAAGTACAAAGGTGGTTTTGACCTCTTTATTTCTATTACTACACTGAGAATCTGATCTTTGGTCTAAAAAGAAGCAGAAAATATTCTGTAGCATGCTTGAAAACTCTTCCATGTCTCCTGACAACACATCCTACCCCCGTGAATTGCTTTAAATTTAATTGTAAATTTTTAACTGTAAATTATCCAAGAAAATTTCAAGTTATTTTGAATGAGATTGAGAACTGCTGATCAGCTTGGAAAAGCATGGATTTCTGGCATTAGTGAAGAAAATGGAAAAGACAGGAAATTCTGAATTCCTTCTCCCTCATAACAACTGACAGACATGCAAAAAATAAAGTCTACGCAGCTGTCATTACCTACCAGGTGCTAAGAAGTGACTGTTTTTTCCACACTTGCCAATGGCCTAACACAGAAGTAGGAGCTGCTCTACACTGGAGAAGGGACAGAGGCTGAAGACACCTCTTGTCCCTTGCCAGGAACTGCTGCTGATGATACTACTGCAGCACAGCATGGCTTTCAGTCCATGAAAGTGATAATCAAGCTAGTCTGGGAATCCTGGCCCAAAGATCAGCTCCTTGATCACACAGTTTTAGGTTTTAGTTCAGCAAGACATGGAAGTAAGTGTTGAATTTTCTTCATATGCAAGTTCATCTCTCATCTAGGGAAGCACAACAGATAGCAGAAAAAAACTGAACTGGAGCCACAACCTAGCTCTGAGGACTCTTATCAGATACTAAGCTGACACAAAATAGTGTTCGATACCTGACATGGACCAAGACATTTTTTTCTAGAGGATAAATCTACTGTGATCTTCTCAAAAGAGACTATCAATCACGCCTGTAGCCAGCATTCAAAAAAATAACACTTACTTTTTTCAAATGATGCTCTAGTTTGTGTTTTGCATCATCCAGCTCCTCACAGCGTTTGGCAAAGGCCTCATTAACAGCAGCACATTGCATCCTCAGGTCCTCAGATACGTCATGAAGAATATTGTCAATTAAGGCACGAAGATTAATGGAAGCCAGTTTTTCTCGTTCTGCCCTATAGATGTTGTCATGACTGAACTTGGCCCATGTCTCCAGTGTTGAGGCACTGGAAGAAGAGGTGAATGGTATACAAATAGGAACCTTGCTCTTTTGTTCAAGTTGCACTAAAGAAGAAAATCTGAAGCTGGTTATCTCCCTGCAAAAGTGTTGTCAACCTTTATTTGTTTTTGCTTTTGCATGCAGTCTAGACTTACCGTGAAGGAAGAAGACTAATCCTTTATAAAATTAATAAACTCTTGTTCATCTTGTTGCTTCTCAGGGAAGTAATACATGATACAAAATCATCCAAAGTTCTTCCACCTTTAGCTAATACTATTAAGGCAAAAAAAGTATACACATACTTTTTGTGCAAGCACTTAAGTCACCAGCAAATAAACACGTGAATATATACAAGGTTTACAGTCTGTGTCTACTTTGAAACAAAAAGAAACAAGATCTCTGGTTATATTTTGCCATGTTAAGCATCGGAAGGAATTATGTAGCACTTGGGACATGGCATCATATGAACACTGCCTGAAAGGGGAGAGGGAAGCAGCAAGATTTATTGTAATAGTAATCCTCTCTGTGTACAAGAAGCAGCGCTTGCCTTTCCTGAAAGAATGGCATGCCTGCTGATGTCAAACGGTAAGTCTCAATAGGATTTAGATCAGCCTTGAAAAGTATAAAGCCAATTATTTCCAAGAAAAACTTCTACACACTCTGTTTGCATATAGCAAACCAACTTTGCCATCAGTGGTATGCCATGCTGAGATGGTAGCACTACCTTTACCATCCATGTAGCTATTTTAAAGCTATGACTTTGTATGTCCAAAGAAGCACCAATCACACCTTTAATTCAGAGCAGCATTACAGCTTTCACTGACACAAAGGATGTACTGTATCTTACCAGGGTTATTTGTGGAGGATAATGACAGTAACTACTCACCTCTCTTCAAACTTCACTGAACTAGGATGGAATTGGATGTTGCTGCTCTGGTTACTGTATCTTCCACATTTATCATCAATGTTGTATGTTTCAACCTTGTCTGACCAGTCCATTTCACAAACCTCTTTGTGATCTCGATTTAATCTGAAAAGTCATTATTATTACACATTGTTAGTGGAAAACAATACAATTAAAACTATCAATCAATATCACAGACATTTGTGAAGCTAGGCTCTGAGCCTTTGTTTTTCAAGGAGCAATGAGAACATAAACTTTCCTTTTTGTCTTGAAAAATCCTAACCAAACTCTCCCACAACTAGCTGCTAGAAGGACAGTAAGCCTCATGTGTTAACCACTACCCTAGACCTTCAGTACTGTTCTGTGCCTGCTAAAGGCTTAGAGCTCTTATAGCCTGAGACAAAGGAGTTGTTGGACTTTGGTTTTTACATAATAATCTCAAAACATAGAGTTCTTCAATAATGGCAACGGCTGGCAACAGCTGCAGTTATTATGGGGAGAATAGGTAGGAGGTTTGCCCAACAGAACACTCTTCCCATGATAAGACATCAGGTCGTGCTGGTAGAAGACCCATCCTCCTTCTTCGCTAGTATATTGAGCGTGACTCAAATTTAAGACCTCTGTAGAGTGACCCTGTATCATTCGCCGAGCCCTCCTATCTAGCCTTTCAAAGACTGTAGCATGCAGTCAGTGTAATTTGTCCTTGGAAGACACAAGTACACTGATATTCAGAGTTAAAACTGCTGCTTTGTTGTCAATTAAATGAGGCACATGTCACCTAATTAATTAGAATGATTTCAGACTACAAAAAACAGTGGGTCGTTACCAACAGTTAACACCAGGTGTCACTCTCACCTCAGGAATTAAAAAGACGGCAGGCCCCATGATACTAAATGGTACTAAAAGGATCTTAAAACAATTATAAAAAGCAAAGCCTGGACTCAGTAGACTCCTCTCATACTCTGATTGATGTAACAGAACTACTTTAATTTTTTTTGCATTTCTAGACATTTTTTCTAAAAAAAATATTTCATTTTATCTGGTAGAATAGCACAAATTGGAGCAAACGAAAAAAATTAAAAACCTAAAATATCAACGTTTCCAGCTAACTCCTTCATATTGATGCACCTTAGGATTTGGGTAACATGTTTCCAAAGGGCTTGTTATAAATTAAAAGCAAATATTTCTTTAGACATGAAATGAACATCCATACTGATACAGAAGGTAGAGTGAAGTTTCGTATTTTAAGTTCATACTGACATCTGGAGGCAAAAACCTCATCTTGAAAAGGTCCTTTAATCAGATAAATTATTTTAAAAGAGCCTATACTACAAATATAGCACAAGGTGTAACAAGGTAGAGTGATATCCAGATAATACTTTTATTGCACTTAAGTTTAGTGTTGGAAAATTAGAGAACTGAATACACAGACTGGAAACCAGGACTGAAAATATAAAGCAAGGCTTTAGAGCAAGGCTCTTCTCTTGCCTTACCCTATCTGAAAATCCTAAAGTTTCATCACTGAGTATCTCTTTTCAGGTTTAAATGGAATTCACACAGCTCATAAGCCTGGCATTGGTAAGATCTTTATCCCCTGGGCATTGTACCCCTATATGCCAGGAATTATTTGGCTATATAAATTAGCGACTAAGGTATCATGAAAAATGTCTTACCGCATCTGGTTGCCAGCTTGCATCAAAGTTCTTTTCAAAAGCTCCTGGACATTTCTGATAAGTTCAGCTTCCTAAATAAAAACATTGAGACTTCTGTGATATCCAGAGCAGTACATATTATCCTGCAGAGAAATTTGATTTCAATGGTTGTGGATAAATACTTAAATCTTCTGCTCATTACCCACTCTTACCCTATTGCTGCAAGACATGATTTTCCGAGGAGTTAGCAGATACCAAGATAACTCAGCTGTAAGTCTAAGGCAGCAGCAATACTTGGAATACTTCTAAAAAGTAGGGATTCATTATTTTCATGTTGCATGTGTATTCTATGAAAACGTCTATGTTCTATCAGATTAAACAGAATATCTGAATTACTTGCACAGCCTTGAAGTAGGGAAAAATAAGGCAACAGCATCATGCTCAGCAGGAGACCAGAGTCACTGCCTTGCACAAACACAAGGTGCCATTTCAAACCTGAGCAGGACACTGTCTGCCCTGCAAGCACAAACTCAGGTGTCAGAGGCTGCTGCCTTGCACAGGGATGTGATACAGCAGATCAGCTTCTCCGGCAAGACACTGGCTTCCAGAACCTGCAGAGTCCTTGCAGACACCTTCCGAGCCCGCTGCCGCCTTCTGTAGTAAGCGTTTTACCTGTATGCAAGGGAGAGGCTGCCCATCAGAGTCCTGCAGATCTCCAAAAATACAGTTTGGTGATAAGATGCTATTTAACAGAAAGGAGTGGCAGTATCATGGCCTTCTGTTGGCCTGCCTCCTTTGAATGCTTTGTATTAACTAAAAATAGAAGTTACTACTCTGTGATTTAAACAGCTATTGTCTGCTTCAGCAGGTGTAGAAAAGCTGTCATAATATAATCCCAATGACACTCACAGCTTTAATTTTTTTATTAATTAGATCTATTTATTCCAGAACTCATTTTGGCTCTGGTGATGGGCAGTATCGAGGACTGCAGAATTATCTCAGATATGCAATGTTGTTTGAGTAGTTTATTTCCTCTGAATGGCAAGACAGTGACTGCTCAAAGTCATGAAGCTTTGCCTCACCTTGATACAGTTCATAGGTATCAAGGAGCCGATGTCTGAAGTTTCAGCTCAAGCTGTTTTTAGCAGGAATGTTCATTTCAACACAAACATGGTAAACCAAAAAAGACCATACTTACTAATAACCTCTTGGTGAACAGAAAGTACCTGGTGTTCATTTTCGACTGCAGTAATGCTGCTCTAGAGATTAACTATCAATGCTCTATGAAGTGACTTTACTGACCTGGTGATTCCATATTATTATATAAAAGCCAGTCCAGCAAGCATTTTCTTTTTTTTTTTTATTTAAAGGAATTTAATATTTGAGGCTCAGATATTAAAAAGGGCTTTTGTATATGAAAAACTCCTAATTAATTTTGCTGTTTTACATCAATGACAGTCATCCAATGACAGCTAAGGGAATATGTACTTACTAATAAACTTTATTCCCAGAACACTGCTGGCACTCGTTGATCCTTGTACTGTTTTTGACAAATAAATGAGTGCGCATGTCCCTGCAGTGTCAGTTTCTCCATCATAAGAAACCACCAGGGACCATAAAAAAGATCATTTTATTCCAAATGGAAAAGGACAATCATGGTTCAAAAGAAAATATTATTCTTAAGGCTCTAAAAGAGCACAATTAAAATACATACATAGCTGAAGGTATCATTTTACAAACTGTGAGAACACGAACACCCACTTTCTGTGGGGAGAAAGTATTACAATGGCTGAGTGGTCAAAGTAAAAATTCAAAAGGATTTTAAAGGGTTAGAAAGATCCAGCACTCAAAATTACATTTATCGTAATTGATACTATTTTGTTTTGGGTAGTGAGTCTCCAAATAAATAAACAGACATCCAGTTTCCTGTGAGTAATATGTGCACAATTTTAAATGAGAAAAGCCTTCCTTTAGCAATTAAGGTCTCTCACATGGAAAGAGTGAAATAATGCAAAAATAAAGAATTCCCCTGTTGCATGACCTAAAATAAAATTTAAAAATGCATTCCCTGTTGAGGAGATATGCTTTCATATATGACATTTAAAACTGAAGATGCAGTTGTCATAATTAATGGCAGTCTAAGGCTAGTTAGAGTGAATAAACAGGCACAAATGACAATGAATTTTCAATGCTTATCTACTAAATGATTTTTCTTAACTTTTAAAACAGTTGAAAAGTCAGAGTGTATGGCTGGGAGTAGCTGTGGCACTAGGTTGAAGGTGAAGATCCTGCGATCTAGGTCCCTCCGTCCTGGCTGTACTGTTAGATGTCGCAGTACAATCCAGCCTGCTGCCCACCCGGAGCTGCTGCTGGCTCGTGGGATCGACGTGGGAGACGGTCCACACCGCACGAACGCCTGCCAGCAGGCACTGCCGGCAGAGGAGCAGGAGCTGGGAATCTCACACACCATGTCAAGGACTTACAAAATGCCATGTCGGCTCCTTCACATTTTCTTTGCAGAGTAAATTCCATCAACAACCATGGCAGAGAGCTGCAGTCGGGAGCAGAGCTCTCCCAGACTTTGTGATTTCAGCCATAAAAATGTGGGTGATTCCATGTTAAAATCCTGGGGGCAGATCTGGGTTTTAGCAAGTGGCAGAATAGATGACCTTTATGTGGCGTGTGCACAGGATTGTGTTGGCAATTCATTCGAAGGGCCAGTCTGCGTTAAGAGAGGAAAAGCACATGAAAGAGTCTCAGTTGCTAGCAGCATCTTTGGTTCAGAGGACAACATTAACTGAGATTTGCATTTCTTCAGTTCATGAGAGGACTTGGTGGATGAAATGTCTTTTTTTTCTCCTTATTTTTCCCATATATGTCTTCATGTGCTGTCTATTAAAATGAAATACTGTCAAATCTGAAATGATCTTGCCTTCTTTTCAGCTGTCTTCTTCACAGTTAATACTAATAATAAACCTCTGTTATTATAAATGGTTGTCAATTAACAGGGAAAGAACACTTTATAGTTTAGCGTGCCATTTATTTTATTACAGTATTTAATGTTTATGATGCATAAGTCGGCTTTTCCTCAAATCTAGTGATAAAACCACCCCGGTTCATGACTTTGTAAGTGTCTAATTAATGGTGCAAAGAAAACGTTTAAGAGCAGATGTTTGTGCCTTCCATGAATTTACAAATTCAGGGGTCTTGCAGCCTGTCTTTTTACATCAGTGACTTGCAGATGTCAGCAATGTCTAAATACAGCACCCAGGGCCAGAATGACACAGTGAGAGAGCAGCTAAGAGGAACTGGTGGAACCCAGTGAGAGAGGCTGTGCAGTCGCCCTCGATTACAAATCCAGCTGCATCCATCCATCAGTAACAACATGACACCAGATGTCCCACAGGTCAGCTCAGCAAATAAAAGCAAGCTAGCTTACAGATCTCACTAGATTTAGACCCCCAAACACTGTGTAACAGGCAGACTGTTATTCATTACAGCTGGGAGTGAAAGCAGGTAAGAGCCTTCAAAATCTCTGCTCTGTGACTGGCCTTTTTCCTGCTGATCTCCGAGAGCCATTTCAAAATCCACGATCTGCAGATGCTGAAAATAAGCACCACACTCTTAACTGAGTTATCTGTGTACAGGACTGTCCTACTGCACACTGGTTCACTTGGCAAAGCTACAGATCACAGTGTTTGGAAATGGCATTCTGTTGTTTTCCTTGCCCCATTATTGCAGTTAGCAGGAATACATACATATGTATCCTTTCTCCACTTTTTTAAACTTTAATTTTACACAGTTGACAGGATCTTGGCTAATGCCGTTGTCTTCGGCATCAGGGAATAGCTGGGGCTGACTTCATTGTTGAAGCAAACACACAACAAATCGACAGTCTGAGTCTAGGGTAAAAAAAATGGCATAAATCTAAGTACATCCACTTATTCCAAAGTCATATCTGGCACTCAGTTAATTAGTCTGGACACTGGACATGTGAAAATAACCTTGAAATGCAGCTGAAACATGATTTATTGACAGTATACCATCATGAGGCAAGTCCTTTGCTAGGGCTTACATTTTCAATATTAAATGCATGCACTTAAACATAGTAAACTGTCATTAAATTGATGCAGAGGGGATTCAGAGGAGATGTCATATGGGTTATGAAAGTCAAAAACCTCATACAAAACAGATGCATGTACTGCTTTTTATGAATTCAGCTATTTCCAATGCAGCAGCACAAAGAAATACAATTATTCTATTTGAGAGATTTTACCTTCTTTTTAGTCATCAAATATCCTTCTTTATTGGAGAAACAATTGTGTCCTTCTTTTTCTTAACAAGAAATGCATTAAGAAAAGATGAATAAGCTGTTAAGTGGAGTCAATGAACTTCTGAGTAACAGCTGATTTTACTATGCATGTGAGGAGCTTTCACTTAAATACCCTCATCCCTCATTCCAGCAGTGGCTATTTAGTGGTGGTGTGTATCGCAACAGGTGATCTACATATGACTCCATGCTGCAAAGCAAATAGGACTGATGAGTTGGAACCAAAACTCCCGAAAAGAAATAGATGGTGTGCCAAAAAATATGAAAACCCCCAATATTATCTGGATGCATAAAACCTTTATCACAGACACCTCTGTTTTGTTTGTGAGTCATCTGAAGGGATTCCAACTGAACAGATAAAAAAAGTGCAATCACATGCAGAGATTCAAAACTGCTTGTATATGTGTATTTGATGTTGTCTCTTTAAATGTCACCTGCCGGGGGCTGCTGAAAGGTGGTTATCTTGGCAGGATGCTCTGGAAACTCGGAAATGTTCTTCATTGCTGTGGAAAGCTGAAAGCAGGCGTAAAACCTGTGTCCTATGAAAAGCTTTTCCATGATTATGTGAAAGGTAGTCCCTTGTCCAGACATGCTCTTCCCTCAGTTGCAGATTCCCCATGCACCGGTCCATGGGAGCTGGCAGGAACATGGCAAAGGTACCAGAGAATGACGCCAACACAAGCCTGGGTTGCTAGTAGGAGAGGCAGAATTTCAAAGGAAGGAAAATGCCCTAGAATATCAATTAACTGTGTAATTAAAACTGCAAGGAAAAGAATGTCTGTTTCCTAATACTGCTGACTTTTGGGAACTTTTTCTTCTTTTACTCAGTTTTTGCATGGAAGAGAATAAATTACTCCTGATCTCCCTTGCATTATCATTTGTTAAGAAAGTTAAGATTAGAAAGTGACTGTACAAGGAAGCAACATTCAGAAAAAGTATGTCAGTACTTTAGTGATAAAATTTCCATAACTCCTCCAAATAAGCAAATGTTGTAACACAGAGCTACGAGTGAACTGGGTCATTAACTTGGAAATCTGCGCAGTGAACAGTCAGAATTCATGGAAGAGCAGCTCTAAGTGTCAAGAATTATTAGTCAGTTTTGGAGAGAGTAAGAAATACAAGGTACCATCTGATTTCTTGTAGTGAAAGAGGTATAGAGTATAGCTGCAGCTTAAAGAGCTGGCAAAGCCACAGAGGGCACATTTTAACATCTATTTGCAAACATTCATGCCATAAAATCTATTCCTCTGTGAAAATGAGAAGGATTTCCTCTGGTATTATGCACTCCTCTTCCTTCTGCACTGCAAAGGTCATTGGCATGGCAACAAAATCTACATTTCTCAAGGGTCCATCTGCTGCTGGTATACACGCCTCATCTGAACTCATATCATACTTTTTTGATGACATCCTACTTGGCTGTTGACGGTCTGTCGTCACAAGCACACAATCACAATTTCAGGTGAAGAATTAGCAGCAGCAGCAGCAGATGGACTTCTGAGCAATGAACAAACTATTCTCTGAGATCAGGAGGTAAGAAATAGAGGAGAGAAATCCTGCCAGAAAATGATTTTTTTTTGTAAATCTAACATTTCACGATTTCTCTAAAACATCAGCAGCTGATGAAAATAATTTCTTTCCCGTAATCTGAATTTTGTAACAATTCGCACACTGAAATATCCTACGCACTAACTCTCACATGTTTATATTTCTGACTGGAACAACCTCTTAAATATTGATTACAGTTCAGTAATTGTACACAATTCCTATTCAGAATATTGCTGAATACTATCATGCTAAATACTATCATGCCAAATACTATCATGCAATCAACTATGGAAATCTCTTCAATATTTTTCTAACAACAAATATTAATCATCTGGTTTAATCAGTAAGTCATCATGAATCAACTTTCACAGTATATTGGAAGCTGCAGGCAAATAATCATTAATTTATTTGTGGGACACTAGAATATGTATCATTCCAGAATGAAAAATGACCCAGAATCTGCTCTCTGTAACATCTGCAGCCACAATAATTACATCAGCTTTGAAGGCAATCTACAAGCGGTGTTGGATCTCAGTGACAGATAACAAAGTGTCAGCTGGAGTAAAGAGTCCTCCATGGGAGGAAAAGGATCAGGCAGATTTCAGGAGAGTCTCAGGTTTGTTGAAGTCACACCATCAGAAATCTCTCTGTGTCCCCCCGGCTTACCTGGAGCTATCACCTCATGCAGGTGTCACGCGACTACATTGTTCTGTTCATTGTACTGTCCTGGACAGTTAAAATGATGGTTTGTGTTGAGACACTGTTTGTATCGGATCAGTACCTCGTCGTGACCCTCGTCACACCCTACTACGGTGTCAGACTCAGTAGTAAAAGCTAATGGCAGAGACTGCTAGATTTAGGACAGCTTGAGTGTGGAAATAGGCAAGGAGCATTTCACTTGTCCTGAACAGTCTGCTTATTGGGTACTGTATTTTTGAAGTGTAACCTGCAGAGGTGAGGGGACTTTAAGCCAAGAGGAGGCCGGAAGAAATTTAAAGCTAGAATAGGATGCCCATCTTGGTCCAGGAAACCTCTGTTTTGATTTTGTTTGGATCTGGTCTGAGAGGGGGGATCTGGTCTCCTCTAGTCATACTCATGTGATTTTGAATACTTTTTAAACAGAGGAAGGATTTTAAATAATCCTTAAACCTAGGAGTGACAGAGTCCAGGCTGCCAGGAAGGGGCACTAGGCCTCTGTGCATTGCTAGAAGATACCCTCATGAGCTGCAGCTGTCACCTACCGACCAAGCTGTTCATCATTTTGAATTCTGATACCACAGCAGCACTAGGAGAGGGCTGCCAACCACCCTTAACATCCTAACGTCCCGCTCACCTTCAGCAACTCTCTCTCTACCTCATCACTGACCAGGTCCGGGGGTTGCCTCCTCTCCCGACACTGCAGGTTATCGGTAGCAATGGCATAGGGCACCTCGGTGGCATCAAGCGCCCTTTCCAGCCGCAGCTTCTGGGCTGCCACCAGGCCGGTCTCGGCAGCCAGCTCCTCAATCTCCTTCTGGAGCTCGGTCTTCCAGAAGTGTATGTCCGGCAGGCGCTGGCCCAGGCTGGCCGTGGAGTCCTGTTGGGCACGCTGGGCGCTGACAGCGGCTCGTTCGGCCAGCTCCTCGGCCTCGGCCCGGCCGCGCTCGGCCTGCTGGCAGCCGGCCGAGGCCTTGTGGTACAGATGGGAGTTGCTCCGGTACCACTCGGCGGGCAGGTACTTGGCAGTACGGAAGCCAGCCGTGGCCAGGCCGCTGGAGGAGTCGGGCCCCGTGTTCAGCGCCACCTCGCACACCTTCACGGGTAGGTGGGAGGCGGGCACGGTCTGCGGAGCCGGCTCCTTGGTCAGCAGGACCCCGGCCTGCGCCATGGCTCCCGGGCCTCCCCGCAGCGGCAAACCCCGGCTAGGCCGCGCCGCGTCCTCCCGTCGCCAGGGCAACGGCAGCAGCCAATGAGGAGGCGGATCCCCTCCCCGTCGCGAATGGGAAACCCGAAGCGGTTAGCGGGGGG